>VXAD01004078.1:305615-320766 GCA_013399195.1 Dicrurus megarhynchus | reverse complement strand
CGACGGTGCCAACATGGCCGCCACCATGAAGAAGGCGGTGAGTGCGGGACGGGCCCGGTGGGGTTTGCTCCCTTCTCGGCGGAGATCGATCCCTCCCGAGGAGGCTTCAGCTCCTCTGCTGTGTCCCGCCGCCTCTCGCCCCAGAGGCGCTTCCTGGACTCCCGCAGCCCCGGGACGCGGCTCGTCCGTGCCGTGGGCAGGGCCGGGTCTGGCGCTGCCCCAAGTGCCGCGGTCGCTGCTCGGGAGTTGAGGGCGTTGGGCTCGGGGTCTGTCCGCAGCGCTTGTCCTGCGGGGTTGGTGGCGTTGCGGAGTCTCTGCTGGTGCGGCTCGCTGTAAACGAGGGCAGGGTCAGGGTGGATGTGAGGAAAAATTTATTCTCTGAGAGGGTGGTTAATTACAGAATCATCATCATGGTTTGGGTTGGAAAGGATCTTAAAGATCACCCCATTCCTCCCCTGCCATGGCAGGGACACCTCCACTGTCCCAGGCTGCTCCCAGCCCCAATGTCCAGCCTGGCCTTGGGCACTGCCAGGGATCCAGGGGCAGCCCCAGCTGCTCTGGGCACCCTGTGCCAGGGCCTGCCCACCCTCCCAGGGCACAATTCCTGCCCAATATCCCATCTAAACCTCCTCTCTGGCAGTGTGAAGCCATTCCCCCTTGTCTGTCACTCCAGGTCCTTGTCAATAGTCTCTCTCCAGAGAAAACGTGGAGCAGGGTGTCCAGTTCAGCCGTCAGTGTCCAGGAAACCTTTGGCTTTAGGATGCTGTGGATGGCCAGTGTTTTAATAGGATGTTACCCAGCTAAACATGGGTATTTCTGATATCCTTGAAGAAGCACTTTAAGCAGTCAAGTGCAAAAGCAGAACGTAGTGGCTGTCAGACTGTTTTCCAGACACTTTCTAGGGGTAGCCTTGCAGTGAGACTCAGGTTAATGTAAGCACTGAAATCATCATTTTGACCTCTCCTCCTTGCAGGCCGCAGAAGATGTCAATGTCACCTTTGAAGATCAACAGAAAATTAACAAATTTGCAAGAAATACCAGCAGGATCACAGAGCTGAAAGAAGAAATAGAGGTGAAAAAGGTATATTTGCTTCAGATCTCATTAACTTTTTATTGGCCTGAATTAATTTTCAGCTGGCACACAGAAAATAGGGGCAGTGGGTTACTGTAAGTGTGAGTAATGCTTGGCTTCTGATACGAGGTTTCTGATACTTTGGAAGTAGAGAATGGCAAAAGCATATCAGATATTGGTGACTTTTAAATCTGCTGTACTGCCCTTGCCTGGACAGTTAATTATTCTGTTAATGACAGATAAGGAGTGCTGACCAGGAGTCTCTACTGGATTGAATTGCTAACTTCCAGCTCCGAAACTGATCTCTTGGATATCCTGGTGGTGGGTGGGATCTGTTCCCCAAATCCAAACTCCCTGAGTTCCTTATCCAGCTGTGACAGAGTGTTCAGTGAAATACTTTACAAAGAGAGCCTCTTTCTTGTGTCTTGGCAAACAGAAACAGCTTCAGAATCTGGAAGATGCCTGTGATGACATCATGCTGCTGGATGATGCTGATTCCCACCTGATTCCCTACCAGATTGGGGATGTCTTCATCAGTCATTCCCTGGAGGAGACACAGGAGATGCTGGAGGAGGCAAAGGTTTGTCTGGAGCTGCTGTGTCTGTGTGCTGGGCACTGGGATGGGATGATGTGTTCAGCCTTTGGAGCTTTCACAGTCTAAAATTGGTGTTGGATTTAGGATTTGAGTCACTCCAACGTCACTCCAGCCTTTGTTTGGCCCAGCAATAAATCCTGCAGCCAGACCTGGGAATAAGTTGGAAAAGGGGCACCTCTTTGTTGGGTCTGTGTTGCTGACAAACCTGGCTCAGTTTGTTGTACAGAATTGGTTGATTTTCATTTAATTTCTTTTTCAGAGGAGTTTACAAGAGGAAATTGAAGCTTTGGAATCCCGAGTGGAGTCGATCCAGAGGGTGTTGTCTGACCTCAAAGTTCAGCTCTATGCAAAGTTTGGAAATAACATAAATCTGGAGGCTGAGGACAGTTAAAGCTTTTCTAAACACAACACCCAACCTTTCCTTAGGTTATTAAATGTTTTTACAACATTGCTGCAGTTACATTTGGGAAAAGAAAATCCATCCCTTTTTTTTGTTGGTTTGGTTTTTTTTTTACTTTCCTGTAAAATTCTGTATATTTAATAAGAACTTCCTTATTTTGGTTATTGCAGTTATTTATTTGTTCAGGAAAGCATTGGCTTCACGTTGCTGGTAAAGCCTCAAGATTGGAATACTTGCATTGTTTGTAAAAGTAATAAAGTCAGGCACGAATTGGAGTTTCCTGGGTCTTGTTTTTCACTCATGAAAAGGTTTAAGTATCAAACCAATGGAAACAGGGAATTTTGGAGTGGCTGTTGGAGACAAGCTGTGTGGTATAAGGGACATGACTAGGCAGTGATGCTGTTCAGGTGTTTCCAAGAGCCCTCCTGGAGCTCCTAAATGTGTTTCACCCTTAGCTCAGGTGTCAGGAATTTGCCAGAGGACAAAGAAGGGCTCTTTAAAGCTCTTTTGGGTAGTGAAGAAAATCTTCTGGAGCCCCCATACTCAGTCATTTACTGCTTTTTATTTGGGAATCCCAAAAGATGCTGCAAGTCACAGTGGTGAGTCTTAATTTCTAATTTTCCTGAACAGTTTCTAAATCCATAGTTAAGGAGCAACTTGATGTCAGAGGTGTTCATAGGTTGTGTTGCTGTGTGAGCATCAATCCCTAATCTGTGCCTCCATCACCAGGAGGAGTTGAATGTAATTTTTAAATGTCTTAATTGGCTTAGCTTGTCTTTATAACTCAAGAAAATACAAAAGGGGTATTTTTTCCAGGTGAGTTTGACCCATGACGAGGAGCACCCAGCAGATGGCACCCAAGGTCTGGGAATCCCAGGTTTGGGCAGGCTGGGAGTGCCGCTGCTGCTTTGAGCGAGGTGAAGCTTTGGCTGCAGGGATCGTGGGGTCCTTAATTGGATGGTGAGGGTTTCAAAGTCACTGCTGTGCTGAGCGTTTCCCAACCCTGCAGGGGTTTCAAATGACTGGCATTTCCAGCTAGGCCACAGTATGGACATGGCTTCATTGTGGGGGAAAAAAAGAGTTTTGGAATGGTTTGGGTGGGAAGGGACCTTAAAGATGATTTATTTCCAACCCCCCTGCCACGGCAGGGTGTGGAGAGCTTGCTGTTCTTCGACCTTAAAAGTGGGATTGGCCACTTACACAGTGCTGGTGTTTAGGGAAGATTGTTCAGTGCCACAGATCTGATTTTCCCCTTTTTTTCTCTCCCTTTAGGGTTTTATGTGTGTGGTGCATTTTTTCCTGTTGGCTCAGTGGGGCCTTTTTGCACCTGGGCTGTCCAATTTCCTCGTGTGCTTTGGACAACTGTGTTTGCAAGTCATTACGCCTCGCAATTTTTCAGCTCAGCCTCTGAATTTTTGTAGCTTGCAGAGCTCCTGTGCCAAGCTATCATTTGGTATTTTTATATGTGTAAAACAGAACATGCAGGAAACACTTTTTATATTCTGGAGTTGTCATTGTAGAAGTGACTTTGCAGATGGTGCATCAGTTGCTTGGAAGGATTTGACAGCATCCTGGTTTTGCCTTTTAATAACCTTTCTGTCGTGAAGATTTGCAATTGTTTTTGAGTTGGCACTGACTCTGTTCAGCACCCCATGTTCTGAGTACTGTTTATTTTGGTAGCTTGGAATTTGTTATCTCTAATAATGTTTCCCTTACCTGAACAAGAGAACAGTGATAGAAGCCCATGAACAAACCCCTGGTACTGTTCCCCTCTCTGATCTCGTGAATCATTTCATTGCACATGGCAATATAAAAGTTTAAATATCCTGGTCAGAATGCAAATAGTTCATTGTCATTCTCTGTGTTGGCAAGGGAGTGACATTTGCAAGGCACCTGGAGGATGAAATGTGTCACAAAGTGCTGCTCTTTAATCTCAGGGCTTTTAGGGTGCTGGGCTGAGGATCCCTTAGGGATGGAATCATCTCCTCAGCTTTATTTTTGTCTTAAAATACAACTTCAACCCAGGTTTTGTTCTGCAAGTCACAGAGTCACCTGTGGCTGGTTTTTCACTTGGCTGCAGCAGTTAAAGCAGGTAAAATGCAGGTGAAATTCAGCTCATTTCAGCTCCTGCTGTCAGAGAGACCCCAGGTTCTTAAAGCTTGGTAAAACCTCTGCCAAACACGGTGGGATTCAGGTCCTGCACTGAAGGTACTTTCAGGGCTTGTCTGGGTTTCTGTATCTCAGCTGATACAAAACTGTTTTCCACAGGATGGTCTCCAGCATAACCTCCAGTGCAGCCTTTATTAATCCATGTTTTGTAGAGCAGATCTGGGATCCCTTTGCACTCCACAATACAAACAGGGTGGATAATTATTCAGTAATTACAGGAGGTGGTGTGTAGCTGAAGCACTGATAATTTTGTGATAATAAAATCACTTCCAAGAGCAAAAAGAGACTGAATTCTGAATACTAAAGCCACATTTTCTGTTGGAACAACAGAGCTGAGCAGTTTGGTTTGCGTGAGTCAGTGGTTCAGATAATTTGTCTAATGTTATTCTAATAGTCTGATTCATGAGAGAGAAAAAAATATGAATATATATAGGAATAATAAGGCCTGACAGAAATTATTTACAACCAACTTTGTCTTTATTTAGATTGCATGAGCCATGCAGAAAACGAAATTATTTTGTAATTAAACTTCAGCTGCTGCTGGGGCTGCACAGAGCACCAAGCACAGGCTGGGGAGGATTCCCTCAGCAGGAGATCAGACAGGTTTACATTCAGGGGGGTTTCATCCAGCTGATAAAAGGTGCAATAAAAAATGGGAGTAAAAAATGATGAGCTTGAGGAGAACATCAGGATGTGCTCAGTGTTGGACTCCAGGCTAGGCCAGGACTGTTCCCAGCTGTTCCTTAAGGAAAAATTCCTGTTGGATTTCTCAACACAGCCCAGCAAAGTGAGGAAAAACATTGGTCAGTGGAGTTTTAGGGTCTGAGAAGTTTTACCCTTGAGGCACAGGACAAAATTCCATCAAATCATCAAATCTGGGTGCTTTTCCTGCCTTGTCTGTAGCAAACAGGGCTGTGCACGCTTGACTTACAATACTCTGACAGAGAGCACAGGTTTGTTGTTCTTTTTTTTAAATTAGAGTTTAAATTTCTGCTGTCCTTGGGTATCTGGGATAAGTCTGAATTTAACCAAGCTCCTGTGCAAGGCCTGGCCTTTGAACAGCAACCTCTAGCACACAAATATATATTTATATATAAGATAAAACCTGACTGCCTTTGGGTACAATCAACTCAGAGGAAAATTATTAATCCCAACACACATGGCCAAGGACTGCTGGCAACTCCAACGCTGCTTTTTATTAACACTTGGGGGAAAATAATAAAACTTTCGGTTCCAGTTCTGTTGTGAAAGCACTTTCACCCCCCAGCTTTTAATCTTGCTGTTAAAAGTTCAGCCAGAAAAGCTTTGATTTGCTTCTGAAAATGTGTCCCAGCACCAGTGTTGACATGTCAGGGATCAAACTGCCTCTGGGAGAGGTTTTAAACTCAGGGCTTGTTTCTTCTCGTAGGGATTGGAGAAATATTCAGGTGTTTTTTGTGTGTGTGCTACCCAAGAGAAATAATTGTGGCCATTTCAGCTCTTGAAGAGTAATAGGTGTGCTGGAGATGTTCAGGATGGCATTTCTAGGAGTTGACTTTGCAGAAAATGCTGCTGCAACACATGTGCAGACAAATAGAAATACTAAAAATTAATGTTTTAAAATATAAATATTTAGAGTCACTATTTTTATCCAAAAGAACAACGTGGACTTCACTGTAGAAGGAATTTGGTTCTAATGACCCATTTTATTGCAGTCAGGATATTTGATTTTAGACAAGTGGTGGCAAAATCAACTGCAGAATTAATTTTGCTCAGTTTATTTAATTTGACAGAGCTACAGTTGAAGAGATATTTCTTGTGGATGTTGCTGTGAGATTGCAGAAAGTTTGGAATGATCCTCTCCCAGATTATCCTCCTCACAGTTCCTTCCTATGGGATGTGGCCATGGAGGGATTGTGATATTTAGGAATAGTCAGGGAGATTACAGCACCTGTTTCTCCCTCTGCATCACTTCTCTGGCACCTCATCAGTGCAGGCACAAAGTACCTTGGGGTGAAGGAGGTTTTAGGATATTTTCAGTCATGGCGTGGTTGCTTGTGAGCTTAAGTTCCTGAAGAAGAATTAACTAAAATACAATTTATACTCAGCTTTTCATTGGACACAGAGCTGTCAGAATCTAACAAAGCTCAAAACCCAGGATTTTCCCTCTGATATTGCACCGTGGTGGCCAAATTTATCTGAAATGAAACTCAGAACTCACCTGCTGCTTCTCCTGCTCCCCAGCAGGGGTTTCCTTCCAGCCACGTGCACTCCCGGTGATATTTGCTGGTATTTTGCATTTTTTTTTCCATTGACTTTGGGCTTTTTAAGCTGTCACCTCCCCAGCCAGCTCCTGCCCAGCGTTGGGAGTGTTCCTGGTGCTCCTTGGTGACATCTTGGATGTCACCTCAGCCTGGATTTATTTATTGGCACTGCCTCGCACTTCCCGACACATCCTTTCATTGCCTTCTATTTGCTCTGACAAACATTAATCACATAAAATTGCCTTTCATTTCCTAGCAAAGCAGAGATTTATTGGAGAGCCCCACCAAGTTTCAGCTGGTGCCTGTTGCCATGGCAACGTGCAGGAACTTCAGGAATCATCTCCAGAATTTCCTGAGTTTGATGTCAAATTGGAGCAGCTTGGAAAGATTTCCTTACACTGAACAGGAGAGCAGGGACAAAGATCCCACTCCTGTGGAATTCTTCGGGATATAAAAGTTAGGAATTCCCCCAGAGTATTTTGTAACCTATTTTCATTTGTCCTTTGTGCTGCAGAGGAGAATACAAAGTTTGCTTTTTATTTATTTAGATTTGATGCCTTGGTGATGAGATCTGGGTCAGGCTTGGCTGTTCCCACTCTTCCCAGTGTGCTGGAAAACAGGGGTTTAGGCTCTTGGCTTTGCTCACATGGGGACCTGTGAAATGTAAAATGTTGATATTTTAGTGACTGGAGGTGTAGAGATGCAAAGATAATTCACAAGTGGGAAAAACAAATTAATCAGACAATTAATATAAAAAGAAAAAGGGATTAATTCTGAGCCAAATCAGTGCCCCTCAGCTGTAATGGAATCCGAAGGAGAATATATTCTGTATAAATGCAATTTTCCTGAAAACCTCAGCCATTTCCAGGGACTATTTCAGCATTAATGTTCACATCAAAGTTTATTCTGCACTTCATATTTCTCAAATCAGGCCACGGAGTTGGTTGTTGGGCATCAACAACATCCCAGTTACCCCCAGCAAACATGGGAACCAAATTGTCCTGAAAGGGGAAAGTTGTGGTTGAGCTTGGGAAACGCTGCAGTCTCAGGCTTTTGGTGTGAAATGGAACTGAATTAATGAGCTGGAGGAGCCTGAAAAATTACACAGCAACAGAGAAAGCAAACAGAGAAAGCAAACAGAGAAATGTGCAACAACTCACAAAACCCCAACAGAATGATTTCCATTTCACAGCTTCTCTGGTTCGTTTGGAAGGCAGGAGGAGAAAGAGCTGAGACCCAGCTTGCCGGGAGAAGGTGACAGCAGCAGGGTTTGGGGTGTTTAAATTGTGGTTTGTACTCAGTGGTGGAGCAGCAGTGTCTTCTGCTCACAGTGCCTCCTTTAAAAACACACATGGAAAACTAAACAGAGCTTTGTAAAAACACCTGAGCTTCATTCTCAGGTGCAGGTTTCCTGAATTCATGGCTGTGCGTCCGTACGAAAATCCCTCTGGGAGGAATCAGGGCTGCAAACACGAGGAGGAAATAATTTTCACTGTTTTTACCTGGTGGGATTTGCTGTAAGATGCCCATTAACACAGGGAGGAGAGAATTTCTCTCCAGATGGATTATTTCAAAGTCACTGACTGAAGACTTTCCTATATTCTACATAAAAATCACCAAAATAATCCCTCTGATTGTCAGGAGTGACAGGAACGGCTTCACACTGACAGGGAGGAGGTTTAGATGGGATATTGGGAAGGAATCCTTCCCTGTGAGGGTGGGGAGGCCCTGGGATGGAATTCCCAGAGAAGAATTTTTTTACTTTCTCATTTTTTGAACACTTAACCAACACCAGAATGCTCCTGGAATTTCTGTTCCGTCCTTTCCCTCCTCCTCAGACGAGCTGGATTATTTACTCATGTCTCAGCTACTCCAAGGAGGAATTAGTCCATGTTTTGAGAGCTTTGTAAAACATCATGTAGGTGGCAGGGTTTTAAATAATCTCTCAGATAGCATTTACCACTGTATTTAACAGGCTTTCAATTAGCATGCCAATTAACACCGACAGGTTTTAAAGGAACAGCCCCGTTTTTAATTGCAGCACTGCACATTCAGCCCCGTGTTTCGTTGCAGCAGTGCTGAAGTGCTGCCTCCATCCCCAGATGCACAAGGACAAAGCTTTCACTCCGTTCCCTGCAATTAGGATGCAGCTAATTAGGAACATTGGCTCGGTGGGTACGGGAAAGCTGAAAGGGGAAGAGTTCAAGAGCAGATTTTTGGGGCCCTGCTGCTGGATGGCTGGAATTTTATAGGTTTTCCCCCAAAATGGGGTTTTTGTGCTAAATCCCAAACACAGGAGAAATTGGGGTTAGTTGTAGGTGGATCTCCCTTTTCTCTGCAGAGTTCACCCTCCTGGGCTGAAATTCTCCAGAGCCAGCGAGTGAGGTCCTCAGTAAAGGAGGAACAGGACTCCATAGCTGTTGCAGAAGTTGGATAACAGCAAAATGCTGTCCTAAGTCAGGTGTTCCATTTGCAGTGTGAGCACACCACAGCCCATATTCAGCATGAATTCCTTCCCAGCACGCTCTCAGATCCCACTTTGCACTTCCATCTGCATTTTCTTTTCCCTTGGAACACCTGCACTGATATTAAAAGCTGGTCTGGTTTCTGGTTTAGGGGCTTTTTGTCCTTTTTGAGTCCGTGTGTCACCTATCAGTGAGGTAAATCTGGTGACTGCAGGTGGTTTGATGTCAAGGCAGGCTGCAGGCTTTGAAGTTTTAATCCAACAATCCCCTTAGCAGGCAGGAAAGGTTTTTAGACATCAATTTTCAGTGTGCTATGAGTATAAAAGCAGGGGCAGCTCTGGTGACTCCTCTCCCAGCTGATGATGGAGGTGGAGGTTTGGGAGGTGTGACAGTGATCACTGCTGGGATCTGAAGGATCCTCTCAAATCCTTATCCCTGCCTTCTCACACAGAGCCCGAGTTTGTCTCGGGGATTTATCTCCTGGCAGCTGTGCCCTGCCTTGGCACACAGGGCATTTTTGCAACAGCACAATCAATAATTAACAGAAACCCCCCAAAGCTTTCACTATTATCAAGTTAAAATCCACTTGACTTCAGCTTAGTCTCGTGCTCAGTGTTAATACTCTCATATTCCTGTGGAGAACAGTGGCTGAGCTTGGAATTCTCAGGTTCTTAGCACTGCACAGGATGATGTTTTTGGCTGTAATAGAGGCACATTCCCACTGAGTGTTTCAATGCCTTTTATCTGTGAGATTTGTGGTCAAAAAGGTGAAAATTGAAGTAATTCTGAAGCAGAATGTGACCAACGTCATGACTGCGGCAAAATGGAACAGACTGAGCCTTTCAGCCACTTCCACAATTAAAATAAACAAGGCTCAGATAAACCCAGAGTGGGAGATAAATGGAGCTGAGGATACGATTGCACCCGATTTTCCTGGGCTTTGTCATTCCACACTCACAGCATCACTCCCCTTCTGCACAACTGTAAACATTTTGTTCTCTGGTCATTGATTCCTCTCATCCCGAGGAACAACTTTACCATCAGCAGCCAGAAATGAGTGTCCAGCCCCTCTCCACGACCAATGCCATCCTCTCAGGGAGAAGCTGCTCTGGAATGCTGTTAAATTCTTGGCACACACTCTGAATTTCAGCAAAAAAGACAGACCCAGACTTGTGAGTCATTTCCTTGATTGATCTAATTTACCTTGAAGGTTAATGTATTCTAAACTAATTCAGACATTAATAACCACTTAAAGATATATGAAAGACATTTATCTGTATACCAGGCGAGTGTTGTAACCTCGTTTATGATCCCTTCAATGACTTTGGGAGCTCACTGGGTGAGATTGAAGAGTGATTTGATTGTTTGATGCACAGAGCAGCTGGTACAAAGTAAAAGGTGTTTTAGAGCTCACCAGATAATTCTGAACACGGGATGTAATTCTGTAAAAGGTGTTTCAGAGCTCACCAGATAATTCTGAACACGGGATGTAATTCTATTTGCTTACAGTGCATAATTAAGACCTCTGTGGGCACGTGATGGTGTTTTTTCTTATGGCATTCATTACAATGTTCAGTGATTAAATAATTGGACCAGAACAATGTCCATTCTCCAGTTTGGTTTTGGCTTCTGGGACAACAGAATTGATGGTGCTGCTCTTCCTCTCTGCTTTTTTTAAGACTGCACTACAGCACCAATACCAGGAGCTCAGTTCTGTACAAACAGAGTTTGGTATTTACAAACTCTGAACATCTTGAGCTGCCAGGAACTGGGGAGAGGTGCAAGTTTGAAGCAGCAGCAGGGAATAGATCAGGCAAGTAGCATCTGTTTCCTGTAAATATTTTGGTTTCTACTCACAGCAGAGGGGTACCCAAGCACGGACACCTCTGGATATTCTGTGTGATCCCCTGCACCGATTAAAACCCCAAAGGTGACACACAAGGTGCAGAGTGTGGGATCCTCACTGCCTGTGCGGCTGGGCCGTGTTTCCTCTGGGTTTTTATCTCACACCAGGGCTGCAGGAACACGGAGTGCACAGAGCCCTGGCTGCCTGATCCACCTCCAGCTCCTCAGTGTCAGACTGACCGAGGAAGTGTCGGCAGAGAGAGAAAGGACTGGGCTGGAATTGGGGGTCTGGATGCAGCTCTGAGCTGCTCAGGCACACAAATGAAACCTGTTCCCTACCTAACCCAAGCCAAGCAAACAGTTAAAGCTATAAAATAATTATAAATGAAGAACAACCACCACAGGCTTCTCTGGGCAGCCTCCCCACCCTCACAGGGAGGAATTTCTTCCCAATATCCCATCTAAACCTCCTCTCTCAGCTTGTCCCATTGATTTGCTGATAACTGCCCCACCAAAACAAGAAGATACACCCAAAAAAATCCTGAAGCTGCTGCTGAGGTTGATTTGAGAGGCTTGGGCTGGTGATAAACTCGGGGAAGGAGGCTGTTATCCCTGTCACTCTGTGTTCCAGCCTGCCATTAGTCCTTTGAACTCACAGCACATGTCAGCCAGGGAAATCTCTGCTGTTTGGGAATACATCATTGGAGGGTGTTCTCGTGGACAAAGAGTGTCAATATCATTAGCACAGCCTGCCCATCCTTTGTGAGGTGTTTTTAAGATATAAAACTTGGCGCAATATGGTATCAGTCTGTAAATGAAATTAAAGGTGGCGAAGCGGATACTTTATCAGATTTTCTACACAAGAAGGTGCAGATTTGCTACTGATAATTCATAGGGCTCAGGAGAGATTCCATCTGCTTATCACCTGGTGCATCGAAGAGGAAGAAGTTTTCCTTTAAATTGTAAAGCGTGTCAGGATTCCAGGCAGCTGAAACCACGAGGCTCATCCCTGCACTTCCCTGGGCTGGTGTATATGGAGTGCAGGACAGCTTTAGGTTTCCAAATCTGGTGAGATTTGGTGAACTGAAAGAGGGAGATGTCAGCAGGGCAGAGGCAGGGAAATCCTCAAGGAAAAGGAGGAGCACAACCTGAGGCAGGCTGGCATTGATGTCAACAGAGCTGGGAATTCCTGACTGCAATTCCTGACAGGAATTTCTGCTGGGGTTGGGCTGAGCAGCAACACGTGGCTGATACCGAAGCAAAGGCTCTGAAAACCCCCAAGGCAGAGGTTCCAGGATTCCCTGAGCTCCCATGGAAAGGAAGGAGTGCCATTCCCACCCTGGATTTGAGGATGCAGCACAGTCATGCCTTGCCTGTGATTCCGAGGTGCTCATCTCTGCAATGGCGCTGATTGCAGCGAAAAGGTCAAACCCATCTTCATTCATCCTTCCAGTTTTCCCCTGCAGGAGCACTTTGGGGTTGGTGGCAGTTAAACCAGAAGAGGAATTGGTTTTCTGGGTGTAGGCTGCAGAGTTTAGCTGGATACAAAAGCAAAGCCATTCCCACTGTCAGACACGGGGCTGGATTGTGTCCTTCAGCCTCCAGAACAGCTTCGTACCTTTGGATCATTTAGAAAAAATCTTAAAGTTTTTCTGAACAAATTGCTTTTCAGTGAGAAAAGGACAACTTTTTCTGAAGAAGGGAGATGTATTTTTGGCCAGTTCCAACAAAGTGATTGGAGCTGGCAGCTCAGTTCTGAAGCCAGAGTTTCATTTTTCAGACATTACACAGCCGCCAAAAGACTTCCACTGGAGGAGGAAGTGTCAGTAACAAATGGTTACAGCAACACTGTAGTAAGAATTATTCTATTGCCTGTGGACTGCTCTAAAATCTTATTCTGACTTTTCTCAAAATAATTGTGCTGCAGGAGATGCAGGCACTGAGACAGGAATTGCAGTTCTGACATCTCAGCATCAACGGCGAACGCTCCTGACTATCCCAGCTCCCAGGTTCAGTTCATTATTTCACAAACTTTGTCACTTTTATTTCCTTGGTGACTGAAGTCATTTGGCAAGTTCATTGACACTCTTGAAATGCTGGGTTCGGAGAGCCTGTAGATAGGATTGATTTTCTGTTTGAAGTATTTTAATTATCACATTAAAAATCTGTCTTTTCCTTCAAACACAGAACACTTCTTACATGGGGTGGAGATTTGGCGTGCAGAGCTTTGAAAAAACAGCCAGCTACAGAAAAATCTGAGCCCAGAGCACAATTTTTTTAGTTTTTAGTGCTTGAGTTTAGGTGATGGCAGTGTGTCCTTTAGATTGCAGCTGAACAGATAAATTTGTAGATAATTAGTTCCAGTAAGCACAGAGCATTCAGCAGCACGAGGTGGTTATTTTCAGGGATCTCATTTCACCACTGGCTGGAAAACATGTTTAACATTTTCTGCAAAACAGAAAATGACTTCTTTTCTCTCCCTCCCCTGTTTGATTTGCTCTGCTGTCTTTGCCCACTGCATTTTTCCCATCCAACTTCCCCGAGCCACTCTGTAATTCTGATGATTAAATGTGCAATTAAGGCTTAAGCACTATTAGCACAAGGGATTTGGAAATTAGGATGAGACTGTAGCACTGACATCACATTTAAATGTCAGCACTGCTGGAAGAGAAGTGTGACTTTCATCTCGCAGGGAAGAGCTGGGTGGCTCTGCCATGCAAATTCCTCGCGGGGAGGAAGCACCAGGGCTCCCTGGACCCAGCAGCAGCCCTGGAATGGGTTTATCCACAGTAATTTCTGGAATTATGTGCGTGCTGACAGCATACAAATGGCACAGTGCAAATTATATTATTTTACCTTGTTTATCAACTTGTCATCGCAGCCCTTTTCTTATTCTTTCCCCCCAGTGCAGCGGTGTAAATCTGACTCATGCAGAGAAAATCACAAAGATGCACTGGCCTGGCTGGATTTCCAGCAATATTATTATGAGAAATACATTCATTTGTCTGTGTGGAAAGGATTTAAAGGTTGTTGCATTCATTTGTTACCAGAGCCTGAGCACTTAATCAGCCAGACTCACTGCAGCAAGAAAATTATCTCTTCTTCTCAACTCCATTAGCAGCACTTTTACAGAGTCTTGGAAAATATAAATATTGGAGGATGTTAATGGAAATGACACCTGTACCTGATGTATTGGTGCCAGGAAATGTGATTAAGTGCCCTGTTAATTAACTCCTTTGCTCTGCTACTTGTAAAAGTGGAGTCATTTTTTAAAGGCAGCCGAACTGCCTGGAAAAGGGCACTGCTCTGATCCGGGGGAATGTGGGGGTTTTACCTGGAGAATTTTACCTGCTTCTGTTTTTTAAACACTTCACTTCAATTGCACACGTGATTTCCAACACCCAACAGAGATATAAAGCTGGAAAATCACTTACAGGACCTGCTTCACTGCCTAGTTATTTCCTTTGATTGAAATATTTGAAATACTGTCAGGATAATTTAAAAATATCCCATTGCTCCCCTTATAAAAATCCCTAAGATGATGATTAACTCTCAAAAATGAGATTGATTCCATCAGTTTTACCTGTTCCTCCTCTGGCCCAAGCAGGTTGCAGAGCTGGGGACAAATCACATCATGGTGTGTAACATAAATCATTCCAGTTTGTTCACTGATTTTCTACCCAAGCTCTGTCCATGCGTTTCAGGATGGTACAACCTCGATGAAGAGACACGGGGAGTTTTTCCTGTATTAAAACAGAAAAAAGGGCACCTTTTGGTTCGAGAAATCCGAGCCACCAGCACTGAGAGTTGCACCTCCCAGAGCAGCAATTTGCTGGCTGTTTAACAGTGAAATATTCATTCCTGTTAGCTTCCATTCTTTATTTTTTTTTTAGCTGCTTTCATTGACAGAACCACCCCAGCTCCGGGACACACCTCCCAAGCAGGGTGACATTACCTTCCCTCGGTTCCCCTCATTTGCATCCCGCAGCTGTTAATGAGTTAATGACCTGTAATGAACAGAGCATCACTGGGGAGGTGGAGCAGGGTTCCTGAAGCCGCCGAGTGAAGGCGTTAATTACCCCAGGTCATTAGCTGCATTACTACCTGCGCACGAGCTGGAAGTTGTTCTCTCGTGGCACTGAGGGATTTGGGGTTTGTTTGGATGGGAAAAACGCTGAAATCCTTCCCGTGAACAATTCAAGTCGCTGCCCTGGCTGGATCAGAGACTGACCACGCTCTGCATGTCTTCCCTCACCCCTCGTGCTGCTGCACGTTGGGTTTAATTACCATTTTCCAGCCTGACTTTCAATTAACTTTGCTGCAGTTTGGACAGGAAATCTTTGTGGGGCCTTGCAAAAAAAA
>VXAD01004078.1:224771-305590 GCA_013399195.1 Dicrurus megarhynchus | reverse complement strand
TAAAAAAAAAAAAAAAAAAAATCAAGCAACAAGCATTTAATTTTTCATAAAGGAATGGCTGGCAGAGTTTCTAGAGGCTGATCCTGGTTGTGTTATCCTTGAACTCAGAGATGCCTCAGTTCCCAAAATCACGTGTAAAACCAATAATCCCTACCCCTGATAATTTTGGAGTGGGTTCTTGGCAACTGTAATACACTTCTAAGATAAATAGAATTTATTTTAGCTGCTCTGAAAAGGGTAGCTTAAAATGTACACGGGGTAATTTTTTCTGAGAGGTTCCAAACCTGTTTAATCCATTTTCCTCTGCACTTTACATGTGTAATTGCACTTGCTGCAAAGAGCATTTGAGTGAATGCACAGATCAAAGGAGCTGACAGCTCACATATACAAATCCTGTTTGCTCCTCACAGAGCTACAGGGCTGAGCGTTTGCGTGCACAAATCTGGGGAATTTTTAAATATCCAAAGTTACACTGCAATCAAACGGTATCAATCTCATTTCTAGCAGCTAATCATCATCTTAGAGATTTTTATATGGGGAGCAATGGGATATTTTTAAATTATCCTGACAGTATTTCAAATATTTCAATCAAAGGAAATAACTAGGCAGTGAAGCAGGTCCTGTAAGTGATTTTCCAGCTTTATATCTCTGTTGGGTGTTGGAAATCACGTGTGCAATTGAAGTGAAGTGTTTAAAAAACAGAAGCAGGTAAAATTCTCCAGGTCACAACCTGAAAGATACAGAGATGGTGACTGTCTCCAAATTCCATGTGACTTACCCAGGACAATGACACTGACTCAAAGCACTGAGTAATCACCTGAATGGTTTTCAGAGGGTTCACGTTTAGTGTGTGACGCTGAGGATTGGTTTATTCCATGTTCTGCCCTTCTATTTCCCATTTTCCTGCCTTTTGTAGCTCTCCTCTGCAAGGCAAAGAGAAAGGAAACAGCCAGAAGCAGGTCCTGGCTGGGAAACATGATCCTGTGGGAAGGGAGAATGGAAAAGCTGCTTTCAAAGCAGGCAAGCTGAAGGATATTCCCTGATTCCCACTCTTCTGCCTCAAGATGAAATTTTGGTGACCAAAATGGAGACGAAACCGTGGGAATGTTAAAGAGGTGCAGCTGCACCCACAGATGTGGAGTTTCCTATAAAGCAGGAAAGGAGCAGGAAAGCAGAGCCTGAGCCTCCCCTCCCTTTTCCAGCCCTTTTCAGCTCCAGCAGAGAACTCGTGCTTCAGGCCAAGAGCAACGCATGGCAGTGATCCAGAGCGGTCACCTCGAGGGGTTGCTGGCAAAAGAAGCAATTTCCAGCCTGAGCTGAGTGGCACCCTTGGTTTGGAGAATGTCGGAACCCACGACATGTCTCTGTCTAATTTAGGGGACCTGACACCCCGAAATGGGGGTGCCCCGGAGGGCACTGCCTTTGATCTTTGTCCTTGGAGAACTTTACCAACTCTAAGAGATGAATTGCAAGCCACAAGAGTCTAATATAAGCATTAATAGTCACTTTGCACCGGGTGAAATGCAGTATATAAAAGATCTGATAACATGTGCATGGGGGTAGAACATGTACAGGGGGGTCAAGATGGAGTCTAAAGGGTGTGGTCACCTTCTCCTTCTTCTTCTCCGCTATCCACCATATTCTTGATGACAGGGACATAAATTCATTGGTAGAATAGAGATAAGACAGGAAATTGCATGTTTAGAACAGGTTAGAATTAATTGGTATAAATTTGTAAATAAAGACACGTACCGTCTTCTGGTTGGATTTGTAACGGGGTATATAAATCATGGTATGCCCAGCTGGTGGGCAGTTCTAGGCTACTTCTGCTGCTAGATGGACCTGTGGCTGTGCAGGACATCGCAGCTATAGATAACATTAGAATAAACAACCCCTGCATAGCAGCTTTGTGGCCTCTGACTGAGTTATGGGCAAATGCGCTGAACTTATCTCACTTGTGTGCCGAGGCCGACTGAGGCCGAAGCCACAGGAGAACTCCTTTGCAGTGCCACAAATCCCCCTGAGTTTTGCTCGGGATGGCCCTGCCCTGCCCAGCCTGGAAAGGCAGAGTTAAACCCTTTGCCCGTCCCCGAGGGGCAGAACACAGGACAGCATTTCCCGGGCAGCCCCACTGAAATATCCCAGTAAAGGAATGAGGGAAGTGTCGCTGTTATCGCCGTGGAACGGAGAAACGACACAGACTCCAAGTTCAGGGTAGAGAGAAGGCCGAAGCGCTTTATTAGCTTCGTGAAGGGTTTTTATGTGTTAGTTCGTAAAAAGTGTACTATATGGCATAAGGTAATTGGTTCTTTCAGCCATCCACCCCTTAGGGTGATTGGCCAAGTTCTAAGGCACCCATCTCTAAATGTTTTTCTAGTTGGGAACATGACAATGGTGAAAAACAACTTAGCAGGTGCAGAGATTTACAAAACTGTAACATTGTTTTGAATTACTTGCATGGGAAAGACAGAGTTGTCACAAACTACTGCTGCAAGCTGAAGAAATTCTTTGCTGGAGCTTTTTCAGCATCCACAGGGAAGGGCCTGTTTGTGGGGCTGAGGGAGCCTCTGTGGCACATCCCTCCCCAGCCAGCTCATTTTTCACTTCACTCTTTTTCCCTTTGGTGCTGTCTGCAAGTGCTGGGAGGCAGCTCTGAGATGTGCTGTGGGTTTGATCCCGTTGCACCTCTGGAGCAGCAGCTCTGATAGAATTCCTCTCGATTTAGCACGGACTAAATGCAAACTGGAATGTTTTATTAAACTATTCCCACTTCTTCAGCTCGCTGTGTGAGTTAGGCTGTTTATGAGATGCCGGATGGTTAGCAACAAAAAAATTGGATTAACAGAATGCTATATTAATTTTTCTCTAACTTCTGGGTCAAATTTAATCAGCTTACAAGTCAAAGAATGCTTTCTGCCACAGCAGTAAACACAGCTGGGATCCAAAGTGGAGCTGTTGGGGGCAGAAAAAAGGCTCATGCAGTTACATTGTCAGCTAAATTCTTCTTTCAGGCTCTTTCTCACTGCTTGTGATCCTTGGAAGAAAGAGGCAACTTTTTAATTTCAGCAAAGGCCAGGTTGCCTGCATTGCTCATGTGGCTCCTGTCAGACTTTTCTCATTCCTAAGAAATCCCAGCTCTGCTAGTGCTACAGGAGAAAATTTATTTCTTCAGTGAAGCCCAAGTGTAGGGATTAAAACCAGAGAGGAAACAGAATTATTGTGTGAGGTGGGGTGGGGTTTGCCCTGCCCCAGTTTTCTGACAGTAATCAAAGCTGTCTGCAACACTGCACACGGTGATATCCCCAGTAAAGGCAGGAGAAGGTTGGGCATTTATCATCAGTTTATCAAATCCCACTCCTGCTGTGCACAGGCCTCACTTGCACCGGGGAACCACAGAGCAGGAAAAGGAGGTGTCTGACTTCACTGAGAAACCGTGGAAAGAAAAGACTTTCCATCAAATGCTGACTAACAATACAGTGATACAGTACATTGTCTTTCAGAGATCTTCTTAATTCTGACAATTCCAGTGTGAATTTGGTGACGGGATCTGTTTTCCCCTTCGAGCTGGTGGCAGTTCACAAGGATAACGTGTCACTGGGATAATGTGACTTTCCCAAATGCCCCACTGTGCTTTCGGCCATTTACATTTCTGACACCTTAATGCACTCTCTCTGCTGCTGAAATGAATGGCTCATTAAAATAATTCAATAGAATTATAATTTGTTTTTATCTAATTATGTATTCTTTTAGTTGTCCCTTGGAAGAGTTTAGCTCCTTATCTCACTGCTGGGAGGACCCAGCCACAAGGAATTTTTGTAGGGTTTTTTTTAACCTCTGACTCGGATACAGCAAAACAGCTCTGGAGGATCCCAGTTTGGGCATAAGCTGTTTATAGAACAGGGTTTGTAGAACATCAGGGTTTATAGAACATCAGGGAATTTCTGGGCCTGCAGAAGGAATGGAAAGATTTTTGGTTTGAGCACACTGACATCTCCAGGTGTTGGTTTTTTGGGAGGCGGGGAATGCACGTGGGAAAAGCAGGACACTTGGCAGCCCCTTCCCACATTCCTGTGGACACAGAGCTGGAGAAGTGATGTGCTAGGATACAGAACAGCAAGAAATGAAAAGGCAGTGCCAGGAGCTGTGAGGAGAAGAGCCTCAGTTCTCCCCACCCAGCAAAGTCCAGCTCGCCTCTCCCTCTGTGGTCGTCAGGAAATGGGAAGTTGCTCAGAAATCCCTCTCTGGCACTTCTCTTTATTTATTCCTTTGGCAGGGTTGCCCCTTCATTAAAACATGAAGCTCTGTAGCATCCCAAGGGCGGCCAATAACCCAAGCAGTGCCTCTTGGGAAGCTCATCCTAAAGAACCAAGCCTGGCATTATTTCCAGTGTCAGGAATTCCCTCTGAAGGAAAAAGACCAAGGGCAGATCAAACCCCATCTCCTTGTGCAGTCAGGCTGTTTTCCAGGCTGAGCAGCGCTGTGGAAGTGAGACTGGAGCAGAATTCCCGCTGTTCCCACTTCTGCTCAGTCTGGGAACTGCAGGAACTCTCACGGTCGCTGGCAGTTTCCTGCTGCACAGTTGGGTTTCATCCAAGAGTTTGTCAGGTTTGGGGGAAATCTGCTTGGAATCAGGTTCTCCTTTCTTGGTGCAAGGAACCAAGGGACCTCTCTGGCTCAGGTTCACTCTTTGTGGTGGCCAAAGCCACGCAGAACTCGTGGTTCTCAACTGGTGCTGACCAAACCTTCGGATCCTGAATCCTTCCAAGGGACACTCCTGAGCTGTCAGCGACCACGGGAACCTTCCCCAGCTATTCCCCATCCTCTCCCCCCAGTGCCCAGCAGTTTGGCTCCTGGTTTTGCCATTTCTTCATTGAAATTCCCTCCAAAAATGTAAATTTTGCTTTCTTTAGTCAGAATCTCACCTGGGCCACGTTGCAATGGAAAGCAAAATTTTACGCTGGAGTTTTTAAAATGCTCAGAAAAGTCTTTTTCTGGGGTTTTTTTACAGGCAATGCCAGCATAGCTTAATTAGAGGAAAGCAAAGAGGTTCATAAAGCACTGCTGTATTAATCACTACTGAAATATTACAGGTAGCATGGTGAGCACAAGGCTCACGGAATAATTTCACCAAAATTTGTGACTTTCTCTGTTTTCCCACTCCTGTTTCTAGTCTAACTGAACCCGAACCAGAATATCATTTTCTGATCACAATATTTTTTTTTTCTCCAATTGTTTGTAAAGCAGTGAACTGTACAGCATGTTCTGAATATTAGAAAGCACTTCCTCGCTTGGTCAGGAGCCAGTAATAAAATAAATTATAATGAGCTAATTTCAATTCCAAATGAACTCATTCCTGTGCTGGCTGCTGAAAATGCACGAGCCAGGCATTGAATTACTGGCAAAAGCAACTTGGATTCTCCCTTCTTCTCCCTGCCTGCCCCCAGAAAACATTCAGGCTGGAATAGCTCAAAATGAAAAGGTTGGAGAAGGAAATGAACACTTGTTACAGAACTGGCATTGTCTGGCTCGGTTTTGAACTCCTGATGCACCCAGAGTGCTCAAAGAAAGGTTTATAGGCACGAGAGCAGGAGTGTGGCTCCCTGGGCTGTTCATAAAGTACAAGCAGCTTGTAAGGGGTGAGGAAGATCCTGCTCTGTGCCAGTCTGGGGTGGGGGCTCAGCTGTTCTGCCGGGTCACAGAGTGAACAAGTGAAAAAAGCCCTTTGCACGGGTGTCAGCTCAGCTCGTGTTTGAGTCAGGTCTGAAACAACACAAAGAGGGGCATGAAGGTACTTCAAACCTTCAATTCCTCCCTCTAAAACACCATTTTGGGTGGTGGCAGCTAATCCTTTTTAAACTGAAGTCCCTGAACATGCTCTTAAAAACCCACGAAATACCCCCCTGCCCTTGTCACAAAATTGTCACGAATGAGCTAAAAACTATTGACATTGTTTTCTGCTCCCATGTTTCCAAAGTGCTTCAAAGGACTTTTTATATCAGTATTTAGTGCTGCAACACAGACTTTAAATGCCTTGAATTCTTATAAGAGGGATTTTATCTTAGTTTTTTAGTTTGGGAAGTCTTGTGGCAATCAAAACATGAACCTGCTAAAATATAGGGCAACACAGTCTACTGAATGATAGTAGGGCTGTTCTCTGTGGGAGAAAAAGTAACTGGAGCTTGTTAAATCGGAATGTAATTACAACCAATAACCACGTAGAAAATATTCTGGTGGGAGGCGTCCCTGCCCATGGCAGGGGGGTGGAACTGGATGGTCTTTAGGGTCCCTTCCAACCCAAACCATCCTATGATTACATGATTTTTTCTAAGCTGAAACTCCACCAGACTTCTCTTCCCACTCCTCCTTCCCTCAGGGCTGTCCTTCCCTTCCTGCCCTTCCCATTTAACTCTGGATGCTTCTAAACAGACACCAAACAGTTAATTTCTGAGAGCATTTGAAACCCCAATTCACTCTTCCCAACAGCCCCAGGTTCTTCATGCTAAAGCTGGGACAAAATGATGATTAATCAGCCCAGCCAGTAATTGGCAATCTGATTTTTGAGTCAGCAGCCTCAGTTTCCTCTGCTCAGGGAGAGGAAAACATTGACCTTTCCACCAGTCAGTGAGCACTGACTCACTGCTGACAAACGTCTGGGAGATAAACCAGGGCTGCGAATCCCGGTTTTATCTTTGCCTTGGTGCCTCACACGGGCCTGGGGAAGCGCCTCAGGCTCCTCCTGTCTCATCCCGTTATTCCTGGACCATTCCTCGCTGTGGGGTGAGCTGGGAGCCCACGGCCAGGAGCTGGGCTTCGTCCTGGGGGTGAAGGGCTGGGAGACAGCAGGAGAATCCTCCCTGGGCCCTGCTGGGGTGGGCACAGGTCCCACCCTGCTGTCCCTGATCCCAGGAGCTCTCACTCTCTCTGTCCTGGGTGTGCAGAGGCAGAGGGGGAGGAAGCCGAAGGATGTCTGTGGTTCTGTTGACAGATTCTTTTTAAGAATCAAATTGTCTGGCTGCGTCTGCCAGAACGGGGTGAAAATTTGGGCAAAAGCAGCAGAGAGAACAATTCCTGTTGGCAGCATGTGCCCAGAGCAATCCAGAACTTCCAGAGGATGCTCTGGCACCCCAGTTTGTATTCAGATATGACTTCTTCTGGTCTGAAATAGAAAGGAAGGCGTTAGCCTGCAAAGGCATTAACTGCTGGGGTTATTCAGCAGAGCAATCCAGAACTTCCAGAGGATGCGGATGTCACGCCCTGCTCCATCTCCAGCTGACCCCAGCAGAACTTCCTGGCAGGTTTGGAGTAAAAACACTCTGAAAACATGATTTTACAACACAGAATGTTTTGGTGAGCTCACGTTCCCTCTCCCCTCTCCTCAGATCTGTGATTTAAGTGTGACTGGACGATGTGCTGAGGTAAAATCTCCAATTCCGGCCAAGGGGAAGGATTCTTCCCTTCATTTCTTCTAATTCAGCTTAATTGCAAAATATTTGGTGTGATATTAAGTTTGGCTTCAGACTGGTGGTATGGTAGTGGTTTCAATTTTCTCTCTCAGCTTGAAGACTGACTCGTAAACATTGGCTGACAGGCATATCTTTCATCTCACTGACAGTAAACTGATCTGTCAAAAATCCCACTTAATATTCCGAGAGGGAGGAGAAAAGTAATGCAATTCAAATGAGGTGAAATCATTTGAGTTAAGATTTGGGATTCCTCCCTCTGAATCTCTTAGGTGCCTCTTGAAGGTGGCATTCTGCACGAGGGATGTCCAGCTGCAGTGAAACGCTGCCTGTTTGTGCCTCCAGGAAGAAGTTCAGGGGTTTGTTTGCAGTGTCCTTGTTCATGTCCCTGTCCTGCCACTCCACAGCTCTGCCCTGGGCTGCCCAGTGCTTCTTTCCTGGCTCATTCACTGCTGTTTCCATCACTTCTGCATTTCTCTCAGCAAAAACACTGTTTATTTCCACACATTCCATGAGCTGGAGATCTCTGATAATTTCTTATTTACATTTTAAAAGCTACCAAGTCAAACTCTCAGCACCGCCTGCACACTTTGAAGAGCGTTTTCAGCGCTCAGATCGCTTCTCTGCTAAGCTGCGGCTGAAATTCAGGAATTGCAGTGGGCCAAGTGCTGCTCCTGCAATAAATTTTCTGGTCTTGTAAGGCAGCTGAGAGCGGTGTTTGATCCTGTTGTTAATCACCATAATGGTAAACAAACCCTAATGTTAGGAATGCATTAAAGTCAGTGAAAAACAGCATTGCAGAGGGAAGTGGCGGGTGGCTGCATTTGCTCATTATCCACTGAATAACCCCAGCAGTTATTGCCTGTGCAGGCTAATTGCTCTGCTTTCTATTTTAGACCAGAAAAGTCATATTTGAATACAAATCGGGCTGCCATGTTTATCATGGAGCATTTTTTTTTTTTTTTTGACTAATTAACTTTCTTTTGCACTTAAACCGCTAACGCCAATTGAACTCCGGGCTCACGAGCACCACTCTCTCCTTTGGGGAACACATTTAACATTCCAGCAAGGGATCCCAGATGATCTGAAATGCTTTACTGGCTCTTCAACCCTCACTTCAGATCACTCCAAAATCAAAGTGATGCTGCAAAGGGCTCTTTGTTGTGTGACTTGCAGTGTTCTCTGCTGTTTGCAGAGCAAACTGATGAAATATGGACGTGTTTATGAAATATTGCTCAGGAGAGATCATTTCAGGCACTCCAGTTAAATCTTTCTGTTTGCCACAGTAATTGTTCATTTACAATAACAGTGGTGCTTGGAAAAGAATAGTTTGGTTACTGAAGATTGATTTTTGGATTGGAAGGGTTTTTTTTTTTCTTTTATTTTTTCCTCTGTAAATCACAGAATCTTGTGAGTTTTGCCTGATCCCCACCTTGTCCCCAGCCCAGAGCACTCAGTGCCACCTCCAGCCCTTCCTTGGGCACCTCCAGGGATGGGCACTCCAAACCTCCCTGGGCAGTTCCAAGGCCTGAGCACCCTTTCCATGGGGAAATTCCTGCTGCTGTCCACCCTGACCCTCCCTGGCCCAGCCTGAGGCCGTTCCCTCTCCTCCTGTCCCTGTTCCCTGGGAGCAGAGCCCGACCCCCCCGGCTGCCCCCTCCTGTCAGGGAGTTGTGCAGAGCCACAAGGTCCCCCCTGAGCCTCCTTTTCTCCAGGCTGAGCCCCTTTCCCAGCTCCCTCAGCCCCTCCTGGGGCTCCAGCCCCTTCCCAGCTCCGTTCCCTGCCCTGGACACGCTCCAGCCCCTCCTGCAGTGAGGGGCCAGAACTGGACACAGAGTTTGAGGTGTGACCCCACCAGTGCCCAGCACAGAGGGACGATCCCTGCCCTGCTCCTGCTGGCCACACTATTTTTGATACAAATTTTCTGGTTTTTAGGCCGGTGGCACCCTGGCTTGTCCACGAAGGTGAGCTCAGCTCCTGCAGATGGCTCAGCCTGAGGGAAACGATGTATTTTTAACAAACTGTAATTGCAGCACACATTTCCATGACAGAGAGTTCAGTGCCTGAACACACTTTCTGATTTTAGTTCATATTTTGATAGCTCTCTTTTGCAGCTCCAAATGCACAGCACTGAAAATCCTTTCAAAGGGGATAACAGCAAACGCTCTCCCCCACACAGCTTTGGTCACTGGTGACTTTTATTGACTGAGTGGGGAATTTGGGCACGAGGAGGGTCTTGCTCTGGTCTGGGCTGTGTTTGCATTTAAGCAAAACCCCAAATACAGCCCAGCGAGGTGTGTCCTGAGCTGACCTGCCAGTTTAATTGTTTGTTTGTTAGTTTGTTTGGGAAATAGGGGTGATGGGGGCAGCAAAAGCAACTTCTTTTGTTCTGTTTAGTTCAGCACTTGCTAAATTCCAACATAATTCCTGCCAGGTGCTGCCAGAGAACCTGGATCTGCCAGCCTGCCTGGGTGTGCAGATGTTCCAGGCACTGCTTGCCAACTTTCTGGAAGATTTTCTCTCTCGGACTGGGTTACTAAGACAACAGCCCCACTCGATTCTTTGAAGCCAATTCATTATTTGAACGAACAGAACGAGTCCTTCTGCCACTGCTTGCATTTCTCCAGTCATTTTTAGCTCTCACATTGCCTCGGGGTGGTTGCAGGGTGCTGACTTGTTAATTATGCAGCCTCTCTGTTCTCTGAAACTCCTCAGAATGTGCTGGCAGATGCTGCTGGACCAGTTCTCGGTGAGATCCTGGTCTGGGATGCTGCTGTGTGACAGCCACGTGAGGATCAGCTTGGGCCCAAAGGGCAAGTGCTGGGTTTCTGGTACGTATTCATGAACAAATCCATCAAAAGGAGGTGGCAGCATGTTGTGGGTTCAAATTATTGTGATTCATTCACTGTAGCGTGATCTTTGTAACATGCACTGGACTGAGAACCAAACAGTGGGAGGAGAAGAAATACATTTGGCTTGGGAGGAATTTCTTTAAATGTCCCAAAAAATAGAAATGAATGGTCCTTAAGGAGTGCAGGAGTGTGGCTGAGCTGCAGCACTACAGAAATTCAGCATTCCTACAGTGTTGTCAGTGGTCTCTGTGATGGATCAGAGGCATCCATGGATTGATTTAAGATTAGGCCTTCCAACATTTTTAAGACTGAGCAGTGAAATGATTTTGTTGTCTTCATTCCTTAATTTGAGGCACTTTTTAAAAACTAAAAATACTGAACATGAGCTTCCTAGAGGCTTGATAATTGCTATGAATTTTGCATTGAGGGTGCTCCAGTATAATGAAAATGGTTGGAAAACCTGGAAAGAGGGAGAGAGGTTAGCTGAAGGAAACATCCTAATTGCATAAATCATTACTCCAGGGCAAAATGTAATGAGAATTTTTTAAAACATGAGCTGTCTGCACTAAGACATCTCTTTAACCTCATGCCATCATGTCACACCAATAATTGTTAATTTTAAATGAATTCCTCTTCCCCCTCCATGTCACTGATGCTTTTGATTATTCTGAAGCAATCACAACAATCCTCAGGGTTGATTTCTCTATAAAAACATCTTCTTGGTCCCCTGGTGGGAGCAGGTGACACTTGTGGCCACGCAGATCTCAAATTAAAGAGTTGCTCTGGTGTGACTGTGAGGATTGATAGGTACCTTGTGGGATTAATCATTTGGTGACAGCCCATCCTAATTCTGCCATATTAAATAGCTGTAGAAAATCCAGGTTTTGGGGTTAAATGCCCCCTCAGTGACAGCCGTGGCTCACCAGCAGTGAGCAGAGGCTCCAGTGAGGCCCTTCCCTGGGTCTGGAGCAGCTCTGAATAAAAACCTCCCCCACAGGACGTGGTGCTAGGAATTTCTTTGCAGTCACAGGTGAAAAACTGCAGCAAGACTAAAGAAAGGTTTTTATTCAGTAATGGCCCATTCATCCACTCGGTGCCTCTGTGTGGTTACTCACATTTACACGGGAAAAATCCCCTGCCACCTTCAGCTTTTCCCTCCCCACGGCGGGGAAATGCAAATCTGCACTTAGGTCCCTAAAATATGGCCAGCTTTGGGATTGCTCACACCTTTACCCCCCGAGCTCGAGTTCCTAACCTGCTCCTCAATACCAGGGATGTCATCACTGGAACCTTGTTCCTTCCCCTGGGGGATGGGGCTTTTTCTCACTTCCAGCACACAAACGAAGCTCTTTGTCTCGTTGTTTTCGCTTTTATTCAACGAGTTGCAGGTTTTGTGCAAATCCCATTAAGCTCCCGGTGCGTGCTGGATCATTTTCCTCTCGCAAAGCTGCTCTGCTGTTCCTTCTGCTCCCTGCTAGGGAGAGGTGAGAGCCTCCCCCAGCTGCTGTCTGGGCTGGGTGTCGTGCTCCCCATGCTCCCCATGCTCCTTGTCTGCTCGCCAGCATCGTTTGCAGGGCTGGGGTGACGCCAAGAGAGGAAAATTGTACTAAAAAAAAAAAGGTGGTTTAACGTTTCGCCTGCATTTCAGTACCTGTACATTAAAAACAACCAACCAAACCAAACCAAACCCCCAGAACCCCAACCCCAGAGCTCTTTACCTGCATGGCAGAGGATTATGGGGCCTAATGCAATGATGGGGCTTTAACAAATGGTGCTTTTAATTGTCTTGTGCTCCTCTACCTGGCAGTGATTCCGGCCAAGGATGTTTCTTGTAACCAAACCTGCCCTGAAGCACAAACCAGGCACTTCTCCCTCAGGGGAGATTTCCACCAGGACCTCTCCGAGTGCTGGAGGAAGGGAGTGGACACTTCCAGGCTCTGGATGCCCAGGACGCCTCTTTGCACGGAGCTTTTGGGGTGGCAGATCCCAAATGTTGCCTCTTGCAGGCTCCTGTGAGCTGCTGTGCTGGACCAGAAGTGCTTTTGGCACAGCACTAAAGGGCAGCGCCGTTTTTGTTGGAATTACCGCCCGTTTTTACACGTCAGGAGAAGGTCAGGAGAAGAGCCAAGATTGCACTGTTTAATGATAAAAATAATGCTGTGAGGGTGGCTGTTTAGAGGAAAGCCGGTGGGGTTTAGGTCTCACTTCAGCTCCTGCAAATCCTGTTGCCTCTGGAATACTGGAGGTGCTGATGGGTCTTCTCACAGCTCTTCCCAACCCTGACTGTGAAGCAGACAGTGAAGCAGAGTTACAGGAGGAATGTCATCACAAATACGATTTTTTGACTGGGTTGGTTTTTGAAAAATTCTTAATTTTCCCCGAAGCCATGAAGATTGATCAGCTCCACAATGCCAGGGGACATCAAACTGGATGCTTCCATCCGAACTGCAGTGGCTTCATCTCCCAAATTACTGCTTTTATCTTACTATTTTTTTTTAAAATTAATTTCTGACTGATTCTAGAATTCTTGTCACCGAGAGACTGAGGAGTTGTGAGCAGCACTGAAATATTTGCTTTTATCTGTCATGTATATTTTCACTTGCTTTGAGTTAATTTGTCACATATTTCATAATTACCATTAACCATCTGAAACCTTCTCTGATGCAACGCTCTGCCAGCGTGGCCATTTGCAGTTACTCACTTTCAATTAAGCAGATTTTTAAACAAACCTGAAACCATCTTTTGATCTTTTTCATGTTTGCAGGACCTGCCTTTTAGCTTCACCACACTGGATTTTGGTACTTCATTAGTTTTGAGCAACCTTTTTGCCCAAATATCCTTCAAAATATTGCAAAGTCCACACAGGCTGATTTAATTGATATGTTTTTGTGTCTGTTAAATTCTATTATTGAACTGTTAGGGGTTTTTTCCCCCCTTTCCTGTATTTATCAGTAAAAATATTTCCCAGCTCAATTAATGCTTTGCATTAAGCTAAAAGAGCTATTTAGTTTCCATATGTGCAAGTTGTATTTTATTTAATACTGATTTCTTTTTTAATGTGTGGTTTGTGCTTCCTTAAAGCCTGGACTGCTTTTTTTTTCCTGGCTCGGTTATGAAAGGCTCCAAAAGTGCACCCAGAGTTGATTGCTTTGCCTTTCAGCCCTGCAGTGCAATTGTTTGTGCTCTGGAATGTTTGGGAAATCTCTCCCTGCCAGATAAGGACACATCAAAGCCTTAAGAGTTTATTTTACAAGGATATTTTGGAGTCTTTCTAATCTGCTGGCACGATTGCTTATCTTCTGCACTGCCACTTGTTGAGTGAAAGGATAATCTTCCTTTTGGATTAGGCTGGGAATCTTAGAGCAAAAAGTGCCCATGTGAGAGCAGTTTATTGTTGCTCGTGGTGCTTCTGCTGAAGTTCAGGGAATTTACTGAGACCAGATCAGGCTTTCATCCTGCTTAGCATTAACTCAAACTCCCTAAAAAAGAGTCAGTAAAGTAAAATCAACACAATTATACAGAAAAAGTTCTCTGCCTTTCTTCTAGAAATGAAGGTACAAGCAAAAAATGACACTGAATCCACAGCAAAATGTTTTCTGGGATTACTGAGGCTGCCTGGGCTGAGATGTCCATTAAGAAATGGGCAGGACTAAACCAAAACTCCACACACATATTCTGATTCTGGTAACTAAAAGGTGGTTCAAACCAAGCTGTTCTTCAGGGTCATGCTGTTATTCTGGAATTAAATTGCCTAGAAATGTGATTTATGAAATTAATAAAAAACCAACTGGTGATGTTAAACAAAGTCAGATTTTCACATTTTCAGTCCGTTTTTGGGAGGTGTCAACAACATCTGAATGTATCTAAAATGGGCTTAGAGATTCCACTGGATATAAATTTTATTCTTTCATCTCAGTGGTTTCAAGGGTTTGTTACAATGCAGTGGAGTCGAATTCCTTAATTTAAGTTGGGTACAGGAGAAAAAAGCTCCAGGAGAAAAGCCACTAAAGAACTTTATTAACCAAAATCACCAATTCCTCACACTTTTAAAGCATGAGTGTCACAAAACCTTTAATAATAGCAATTGTAGCTTTGTGTTTTGCTCATGAAAGTTCCCAATTGCTAAGCACATTTCTAAGGACAATCTGTGTAATTAGATTTGCAATTATACATTTTGTTTGCTGGCAAACAGTTTGAAGCAAAGAAGAAAACATGATGAT
The DNA here is from genome assembly GCA_013399195.1 of Dicrurus megarhynchus. NCBI lineage: Eukaryota > Metazoa > Chordata > Aves > Passeriformes > Dicruridae > Dicrurus > Dicrurus megarhynchus. The sequence continues at coordinate 291,058 of VXAD01004078.1, read as the reverse complement.
GACATTAAATATTACCCAGAAAATATTACCATTAAAGTTGGGTGTTGAGGAAGTGAAGTGTCCCAGAGGGTGAGGAGTGAGCAGGCTGAGGCGGGATGACAGCAGCCCCTGTTCCAGGCCCAACGCTGCTCCAGTGCCATGGAAACAAACACTCATCCATGATTTCTTGCCATGACTCGATCCAAGCATCACTTTTGCTGTCCTGAACTGAACCACAGCTGGGAATTAGAGTTGTCTTTCACTGCAGCTGATCAGTCCTAGTGCCCCATCCATCTCGCCAGGCAGGTGAGATTAACCCTCCCAATTAACCTTCCCAATTAGCCAAGGAGATGTTTGACCCTCTCACAGCAGCCTGGCTGTGCCATGGGGACTCACACTGTCCCCAGGAGCCACCAACAGCTCCACGTGTTCCAGGAGATAAACTGCCCTATTTTCATCGAGTGATAACCACCACTGGCTCGTGAGTTGTCCCAGGATGTTCAGAAAAGAGGGAACAAGCTGCCAGAAAAGTGGATTAGTGGGTGACATCCCTCCAGATCCAAGGGATTGCTGACCAGAAAATCCTGCTGGTGCCCAGAGGAGTGGCCCTGACAGCCTGAATGTCCTTATTGGTGTCCCCACCTTCTGCAGGAACATTTTCGATCCTCTGAGAATTCCTGCAGTAAAAGGTTAATTGTGGAGAAGAACTTGACATGCTGAGAGCCCACCTGGAATCCTGCATCCAGCTCTGGGGTCCCCAGGAAGGACCTGGAGCTGCTGGAGAGAGCCCAGAGGAGGCTCCAGGATGAGCAGAGGGATGGAGCAGCTCTGCTGGCAGGAAAGGCTGGGAGAGCTGGGATTGTTCAGCCTGGAGAGGAGAAGCTCTGGGGTGAGCTCAGTGTGGCCTTGCAGGGCCTGAAGGAGCTGCAGGAGAGATGGAGAGACTTTGGACAAGGGATGGAGGGACAGGACAAGGGAGAATGGCTTCAAAATGGCAGAGGGCAGCGTTAGGTGGGATATTGGGAAGGAATTCCTCCCTGTTTGGAGACCATGAGGAAAACTCTCAAGACAGAGGACAGACCCACGTGTCCACGAGTGCAGGCTGGGCTGAAGGGAATGAAACTGCCAGTTTGGATTTACTGAGACTCCAGCCAAAAGTTACAACAAGCAGACACCAGTTACTCCAGAAAAAACCCTCATAACCGCTGTTATTGATGGAGAGTGAAGGCAGGGCTTTGGAATTACTCATCCATCATTCAGGGAATGAGGCCTGGAACAGCCATGGCCTGGGCACTGCTCAGACACCATTCCATGAGTAAGGCCATTAATTTGGGATGTCACCACGGGAGCGCTTCGATTTAGGCACACGGTGAAGGCTCTTAATGAGTCAGGGCTGTGCCTTTCAGTGCTCCAGGTCAGAAATTCCCAAGAATTGCAGGAGAGGAATGAATCCCTCCCCTCATCTTCCTGGATGAAGGCAGAGGGGAGCCTGGCACTGCTTTAAGCACAATAAAACCCCCTGGAATCTGCTCTCACTGCTGCCAGGAGCTCCAGGCTCTGCCTGCTCTTTGCCCTGCTCACTGCACTTTATACCTGTGCCTAAAACCTCCCAAATCCACAGCAACACGGGAAAATCCTGCACGTGGCAAAGCCTCCTTCCAAATGTAATAACCAGGCTCCCCTAGAGCCCTGCAGAGGGAGGCAGCCAAACCCCACCAAAAATTCATTAAGAGCTGGGCTTCCTTCAGCCCTTCTGCAAAGCCCAAAGCACGCAGGTGATTTCTGGAGCACAAACTGCCCACAACCCCTGCAATAGTGCCAGAAGCAGGAGTGCTGCCAGATTTTCATTGCTGCCTCCAGCCCCGGCAGTCTGAAGGGACAGGTAATATTGTTACAGCGAGATTAGCTGCAATTTGAAATTACTTCTCCCATTCCCACCTGTTTTTTTTTTTTTTTTTGGCCCTGGTTTGTTTTGAAAGAGAGGGCTCTGAGTGTAGAAATTCACAAGGACTCACGTTGAATGACCAAAATTTGAATTTCAATACTCTAAAGTAACCCTTAAGAGTCCCATAATGATGATATTATGAGGTTTTAACACAATATTTAAGTTTCAGCAGATGTTTTGTTGTGGGTTATGGAGAACACAGGTTCAGTAATTCTTCAGCACTGCATTTTATAATTTCTAACCTTTTTGCCACCCAAATTCACTTGTTATTAATATTCATGTAACATTTAAACTGCTTTGTAAACTGCTGATTGGAAAAATGTGAGCATGAAGTGAGATAGATGTGTCTGGTCACAAATAATGACAGAGTGAAATCTGAATTAATGTAACATTTATCCATCAGGGAGGAAACAGAGGCACTGCTGGCAGGACTTGTTAATGTTGGGCAGCGCAGGTTTCTCAGGTTGTTTTGGTTTATGAATGAGTGGGGTTTGTGGTTTTTGTATATTTATTTTGTATATTTATATCTGTGCCTCTCTCTGCTCCTGCTGATCCGTGTGTGTGTCCCCCAGTGAGGATGATGAAGAGTCCCCAGAGCCAGGTGAGCAAAGCCACCTGTGTTAATGAACCTTCCTTTGAAATCATTTACACCAGAGACGCAATTTGCAATATTTTCTGCGTAAACTGCAGGGAAATCAAGGATAATTGGGCACTAAGTGGTTCTGCTCAGTTCCTCGGGGAGGGAGCTGCATGAGAAAGGTCTGCAAATCCCACCCACGCCAGGCAGGTGTTCAATTCGTGGCAGCTTTGTTGGAAAACTTGGTAAACTTTGGGTGATAATAAACAAATCATGTCATTGAGATATTCTACAGTCAGAACCCTGAGTTTGTGCGTTGCTTTTGGGCGACCTGACACAAAATTGAAATCAGCTCTGGCAAACTTCTGTTTCCTGCAGAGGGAGGAAGACAAAATCCACCCTTCCCACCTTCCCAACAGCTCCAGGGCACTGGGACAGCTTTGGCTTTTCCTACCTGCAGTCCTGGGGAATGTTCTTTGTTTTCAAACTAATTCCTTTTATTCAGGTGCCCAAATGTTCCTGCAAATTCAACCCTGCCCCAGGAAATGCTAAAATCCAGCCCCTAAATGTACTGCTCCTGAGGCAGCACAGAATAACAAACTGCCTTGTAAACTGCCACTGTCTGGTGTCTTTTCCAAATGCCATCTGCGAGGACTATAATTAGAATATCTCCTTTTCCCCAACTCATTTAACAGCAATAAAAAGATCAAAAAACAAAATTCCAAGCGTAAATTTTCCGTAGACGTGCAGCAATAAACGCTTGAAGCAGCATGAGGCAGGAGAAGGATTTGCCTTGCAGCCATTTAGTTAACACAGACATCAGATTAGCTCGACATTAGCTCAGGAATGAGTATTTAGGGCAAAACAATAGGTAAGAAATGTCACTGGAATCAACGGGTATTGGAGTTTCTATAAATGTGTACATTGAAGTCCAATTTAGAAACAGCTCGTGTTTAAATTTGTGATGTAAGGCAAAGAAGCTTCTATTTGACTTTTCAAGTGAAACGCTTGAACATTTGGGTTTCAACTAAAACTTAGCTGGTGCTTTTCTTGCAGGATAATAATGGTAAATTATTTATTTAAATAATAATATTACGTGTTTTATGTAATAATTTTGTGTAATAGCAACCAGCATGCTGTTCCAGCATTGACCACAGTCTGAGGGCTCGTAGGAACCCTGAATATTTTTCTGGACAAGGTTACAAGGTTTAGATTCCTACAGAATGTCCTTTAAAATGTCAGACACCATTAAATACAGGTCCTGCCTTAACTATTTCCCTGGGTGCCATTAATACTCTCCCAGTCGGGTTCCTTTGTGAACATACAATAGGCAAAACATGAATTTATGGTAGGATTTCTGCACCTTTGGCTGCCAAATCTCCAGTTGACGTTGGCAATTCCAGCCCTGAGAGAATGGGAAAATGCTGGTTGATCCCAGAGATTTTGATGTTGCCATCAGCAGGGGCAGGTGCTGTTTGGAAGGATCCCTTGGAGGAGTTATTCCAGGTGCTGTGGGGCAGTGAAATGCTCCTCCAGAGGCAGCACAGCGAAATCCCAACCCTCAGGCACACGGGAATGATCAGAACCCAGCCCCTGCTGAGGTCCGAGCCTCTGGCAGCGCTGCTTTGCCCATTGCCGGCCCCACAAAGGACCAGCTCTGGGATCCGTGTCCCTGTGCTGGCTCAGGCAGGAAATCCCAGGCAGGCAGCGGGGGAAATGCAATTTTCAGGCGGTATCAGCACAGGCTGATTCACCCCAGCGCTGCCACAGCCCCGGATCAGAGCCGGGCTTTGAAGCTCTGCAGGCTCCGCTAAATCCCCTGGAGGCACAGGGAGGATGGATGGATGGATGGATGGATGGATGGATGGATGGATGGATGGTGACCCCGTGGCCCTGTTTAATCCCCCAGCCCGCTCTGCAGATGCAGGAAGGTCCCTGGATGTGTCTGCAGGAGAGCAGCGATGCTAAAGTGCTTCAGTGCTTGTAGCTGTCACCAAAAGCACAAAGCACACGAAATAAACGTTGGGTTTTTCAGTGCTGGATTCCCTGGGCTTGCACATTCACTCAGCACGTATTTATTTCCATCTTAGCGTTCCCTGTGTCGACAGGAATTTTGTTAGGGACAAAATATTCCGATCAGAGCAGAGTTTCCAGCGAAATTATGCATTTCCTCCGCTGCCCCAGCCCCCCCTTCACTCTCCCAGCCTCTCTCCTCCTTGCTCTACGAAAGCAGAATTCCTGGGATGAAGCCCGCAGAGGGGAGGCAATGGCAGCACTGTGCACAGTGACACGGTAGCCTGGTTAATAGATTATTTATTGCCATTAAATATTGATTATCAGTGGCTCCTGCTGGCAGGCACTTCCCTGCTTGCTGCACGAGGAGCTCTGGGCCTTCCTGCTGCTAGGATGGGGTTTTTTTAATAAGTTAAATGTTCAGGCTCATGAATTTTCATGTTTTGGCACTGACTGACATCTGCATAGTAATTCTGCCAGGGAGTTCTGCATGCATTCCACTAATGCAATTTTCTACCTGATGGATTTAAAAACCCCTGGAGCGAATGAGGATGTTTTAACCAAGGGTCCTGGCCTCACTCCACCAGGGAATGCTCGAATTTATGCCCAGTTTTATGGATTTTCCTAAATTCTGTGACCCAACACACAAGTCCTCAGCCTGAAGCCTGACAGAGCTGGACATTGCCTGGCTCTTGGGAACAGATTGTGGCTGATGTACAAAGAAAGAGGTACAGAAGGAGATGGAACAGCAGGGAAAAGTACTTGCGAAATCTTAATTTCAGCAGAAGTCATTCACTCAAAATTAATTAGCACGATGACACCTAAGTGGGGAAGGAATTTCTGAGCAGTTCTGTGCTGTGGATCCAGCATTTGCACCAGAGGAGAACAAACCCCAATTAATAGGCAAAGCTAATCAAATCTCTGCATTCTGAAAGAAATCAATTCGGGATAAACTTCCTTTTTTTTTGGCTGTTTCCAAAATTAAATGATCCAAGGCAGCACTTTGCAAAAGGAGAATAAGGGATTTCAATGTCTGCAGTAACATGAGAGAACCCATCAGTTTTTATAAAAAATTACAGTATTTTATTTCACTCATTATCCATCACATTTCCTCACAGCCAGAAGTCGTCCAAACTCACAATTCCCACTGCAAAAATCAGAAGGAAATGTCAAAAATGTACCTTGCACCACAACAAAATTAGACACTGGAATGCCCAACAGCTTTTCATGGAGATCCTGTGGTTGAAATATTGCATTCCAGTAACCCCAGAGCACTTGAAAAGGTCAGCACACTTCATGGTGATGTTATCATCTCCAAGCTCCTCTGGAATATCAAAATAATGGAAAAATGTCGGCATCTTGACCTTATGGAGGCAAAATGGTAGGGGAGCATTTCATAAAAAAATATTGACGTGTGCTATAGATTTCCAGAAAGTCATTTCAGGGGGATCAAATGAGAAATTTTCTTTTTTTTCCTTTTTTTTTTTTTAATCAGGAAATGCTTGACTAGTCCCAGGAAATAACTTCCATGGAAAATATTGCTTCCTGAAGACAAGCAGTTTTTTTATCCTTTAACTTGGGAAGTCCCAGAGGTGTTTGGCAGATTTCTCCTGTGATGAAATAATACCCTGGGCACAGGGGATGAGGTGCTGCAGATATAATAAAATGGATGTGACTTCCTTTTAAAATGTCAGGATGACATTCTGGGGAAAAACTGAGTTAAAATTTGTGACAGTGATTTGTGTTTGCAGGGGGCTAAAAGCAACGAGCACAATGAGAGTTCTGATGAGATTAAAATATAACAATAATCCATTTACTTTATTAACAACAGGCTGGTGCTTCAAAGTGACCCTTGGCTCTTATCTTCCCAAGAAAAAATAGCAGTAATATTGGCATTAAAAGGAAAAGGATTTCAGTGACAGCTGATTAAGGTGGTTTTTGACAGTTTGGAATGTAGATAAAGATAAATGTAGTGCTGCATTTCCTTGTGGTGAGGGCTAATAGTCAACAGACCCAGGGAAAGGCAAGGACTCCTGTCAAACCAACCAGGGCACTCATTTGCATATTAAAAAAGTGGGGAACAAGTTTTTTTCTGGAGATAGCACCGAGTGGAAAACCTGAACAATGAGATTTTCTGGCACATTCTTGGAACATATTGCCCACACAGGAATTAAAGTGCATTTTCTCTTTGAACCGTGGCGTGTGTAAGGGATTTATGCTGTTCAAAGGGAAGATGTAAGTGGACTCTAATATCCTAATTCATCAAAGAATAAACACAGGCTTAAATCCACCTAGGCTTAGCCAAGCTCTCAGGAATGTGTTTACCTGCAGGAATATGCCAGTGACTAATGAAACCAGCAGTGAGTGTTTGCAGGTCCTGCCAGGGATTAGAAGAAATGTCCAAACTTGTTGAAAAGCCATCTAAAGTGGCTCTGTCATCTCTTCCCTGCTACAAATGTCTTTGAAACCCCACTAAGCCTCTCTGGTTTTGTTTATTGTTGTTATTATTTAATCCTGGGTTTAGAACTCACTTTATGCTTGCAGCATCAGTCTTGAACAAAAGTGCATTTCTTGGTAATTCCACAGCCTGGGCTTTGTCAGGTGCAGCTGGTGTGTGTGGCTTTCATGGAATGGTTTGGGCTGGAAGGGATCTTACAGCTCATCCTGTTCCACCCCTGCCATGGCAGGGATGCCTTTCACTGTCCCAGGCTGCTCCAAGCCCCAATGTCCAACCTGGCCTTGGGCACTGCCAGGGATCCAGGGGCAGCCCCAGCTGCTCTGGGCACCCTGTGCCAGGGCCTGCCCTCCCTCCCACGGAGGAATTTCATCCCAATATCCCATCTAAATCTCCTCTCTGTCAGTTTGAAGCCATTCCCCCTTGTCCTGTCCCTCCATCCCTTGTCCAAAGTCTCTCTCCATCTTCCCTGCAGCTCCTTCAGGCCCTGCAAGGCCACAGTGAGGTCACCCCAAAGCTTCTCCTCTCCAGGCTGAACAATCCCAACTCTTTCAGCATTTCCTCATAGGAAAGCTGCTCCATCCCTCTGCTCAACCTGGTGGCCTCAAGGTCATATTACAGACTTAGAATATTTCTCTGATTTCTGGTGTGTTTCGGTGCATGGGGGTGGAAGGTTCCACTGTCTCTGGCTGAAGCTGTTTTATTTTGTGCATTCTGTAAAAAAGCTCCGTGAAAAGGAGCGGGAAGTGTAAATCACAGAGTGAGGACTGCAGACTTGCCTCCTCTATCCTCAGTGAATCAGTCCTTCAGATGGAGAGCCCTCCGAAATCCACTCCATCAATTAATATCTCGCAAAGCCTTGTAAAGCATAATCACCTCTTCAAGTGAGAGCTGCGAGCAGCACGCTGCCACTGCATCATTCCTGGCTGCTCCCGAAATGAGGGAGCCACACATTCAAACCAGACAGGGGCCACTTCTATCAGAGGTGGATTTGGCCTCGATAATCTTTTCCAACCTAAAGGACTCTGTGATTTCGTGAACTAAATAAACATGGGCATCTCTTCCCCACAGCCCTGCGCTTGGCCCATCTGGGGGCTGCCCTCCCTTCTGTGCTCCGTGGTGCTTCCCTGCTCTGCCTTTCTTGCTGTCCCATTTGTAATTCCCAAAGTCATCTGTCTGGCTGACCTCCTCGGGCTGCCTGTATCTGTGACTATTAAAAGATGTTATGCAGAGATGAGCAGTCCCCCTTTCCAGGACACGGTATTTATAGCATGGCACTAGCAGGTAACCCGTGTGGAGTCACCAGAGCCCCCCTGTCCTGATCTCTGGAGTACTTGGCAGTGTTGGCACATTCTTGGAAAAGGAGAACTTGGGAGCCACAGAAGGCAACCCCAGGGCCCGGTGCCAGGCGAGGCCTGGCCTTACTGCAACTAGAAAACACAGCCCAGGCTCGTGTGACATTTCCCCGGCGTGAGGCACGGCCGCAGGGCAGCAGCTCGGGTTATCCGTCCTTCGGAGGAGATTCCGGAGAATCCTGGCTGCATTTCAGGCGTCTGAAAGACTTCCAGGGAAAGCCACTTTCCTGGGGGAAAAACCACAGCTCGGTGGGGCTGATCACGGCGCTCTCGGCTGAGCCACCTGCACCCGGAAGGCGGGATGGGGGCAGCGGGGGCTGGCGAGGGTGCGGGTATGGAGCAGGCGGGGGTGGCACAGGGAGCGCGGCCGGGGGGCTGTGGCAGCTCTGCCCCGGCCCGACGGGCGCTCGGGGTTCGCTGCGGGAAGGTGCGGGCTGGAGCGGAACGCTGCGGGGTCGCTCCGGAGTGGTGCGGATCGTCCAGAGGGGCCATGCGGGGCTGTGCGGGGCGATGCGGATCGTGCCGAGGGGCGCGGCTGTCCCTCCCGGGGCGGTGCTGTCCCTCCCGGGGCGGTGCCGGTCGTGCGGGGGGGCGGTGCGGAGGGATGTGCTGTCCCTCCCGGGGCGGTGCTGTCCCTCCCGGGGCGGTGCGGGTTGTTCGGAGGGACGGTGCGGTCCCTCCCGGGGCGGTGCGGGTTGTTCGGAGGGGCGGTGCGGTCCCTCCCGGGGCGGTGCAGGTTGTTCGGAGGGGCGGTGCGGTCCCTCCCGGGGCGGTGCGGGTTGCTCGGAGGGGCGGTGCGGTCCCTCCCCGGGCGGTGCTGTCGCTGCCGGGGCGCGGCTCCGGCGCTGCTCGGCCATGCGGGCGTGCTGAGCGGCGCCGCCGCCGCCGCCTGTCCCGGGCAAGGATGGCCTCCAATTTCAACGACATCGTGAAGCAGGGCTACGTGCGCATCCGGAGCCGCCGGCTGGGGGTGAGTGCCCGGGGCCGCCTGCTCCGGTGCTGGGCATTTTGCTCTTTTTTTTTTTTTTTTTTTTCCCCTGCTACTCCTTTGTCTCTTTTTGCAAACTGAGCTCGGTGGGTGCATCCGCAGGGGAGCCAGGAAACAAAAAGATGGGGAGAGAGGAATGAAGGCACCTATATATATTGTATGTATAGGTGTGTGTGTATATATTTATTTTCTCCTCTCTCTCCTGCTGGCAGCCGGGGATGCTGCGCTGCCTCCCCCTCCCGGCGCTGCCCTTGGCTCGGAGCGCGGCTCCGGGAGGGACCGGGGCTGGCGGTGGCCGTGCCCCGGGACTGGGGGTCCCGAGAGCTCCGGGCAGGGCTGAGCTGAGCGCTCTGGAGCCGCTCAGGTGCTGCGGTTCCTGCTGCCAGCTGGGGTTTAAGGTCTTGCGTGGGACAGGTGAAGGTTTGCGGTGTCCTCAGGGCTTTTAGCGTCGCTTGAGTGGCGCAAAATGAAAATTCACGAAGCCTTCGGCTTCTGGTTTAATTTTAAAGTTGTTTTCAGGTTGCTTTGCTGCCACGGCGTGTTCCCGGTTCCGGCTGTAGGTGCTGGACGTGCCGGGAGTGGCAGGGCAGCTCCCCGCAGCACCTGGGCTGGAATGAGCTCTGGAATCCCTGGGCTGTTCCCCCAGTCCAGGGGCTGCTGCTCCCCTGAGCCGTCAGGGGATGGGACTGGAGAGCCCCAAGTCCCTTAGTGAGCCTGGCTCGGGGGGATGCACCTGGAGCGAGGCTTTGCGTGTATAAAACTTTATCATTTGTGTATCTGCCTCTCAGGACCGGAAAAAAAACTGATTTCTTGTGTTTATTCCAAACTGATGGGTGGGCAATCCAGAATTTGTTCGTTTTGGGGGAGTGTCTGTGGTCCTCTGAAAGCTTCTGCTGCCTCACTGCAATTACAGCTCCTGTCTCTTGCTGTATCCATGGGCAATGACTTCTCCACAGTTTTGGTAACTTGCATCTCCCTGGCTGCTTTGGAAAAGGAAAGCATTTAAAAGTCTTCCACCAGGCTGGATTTCTCATCCCTGCGCTTGCAGGCACCGTTCATTCTGTACAACTGTGGGATTCTGTGACAGATTGAGGTAATGGCATTCGGAGAGGACCTGTAGTAAATTTGGCACAACTGGTGCATTGTGATTCAGTTTCATTACTGAATATATATCAGTGTTCAGTGTGCTCCAGCATAAAGGATGAGTAAGATTAGACTGTGATGCATTTTTCCATAGTGCAACAGTGAAGCTCAATGAACATGTGAATAAGGTTTATCTAACTCCAGAATAGTTGTAAATGCTGTCAATGCTGGTGCCTTTCCTTTATTAAGGCTTTCCAGACCACTCCGAGGGTGCTGGTGGTGAGGAAATGTTGGATGCCCTCCTAGGAGATGAGCCTGTGACAGCTGAATGCAAAAATAGAGGAATGGAGAATGACACCGAGTCCGTGGAAATGGAACAAATGTGAAATGTTTCCTTTGAAACGACAGTTTGGGGTTTTTTTTTGTTCCAATTCCAAAGGTTTGTATCGTTATCAGTGGCTGGAAAGTACAGAAGGGGTGATAAAATGTGCCTTTGTGGAGGAGTCCAAGGCGAGTCCCAGAGAGGTGCCATGGCTGAGGATAAGCCCTGAGCTGCCCTCAGCTGTGATTTTTCTGTCCTGACAGCATTCCCGAGCTTGGGAGGTGCTGGGCTCAGGCTGCTACTGCTCTGGATCTGGTGCTGGACAGGTGACCTGGGCAAACCCTGCTCCGTTTGTTGGGAATAACCAGCCTGACCAGCAGCAAAGCTTTTCTCTCCTGGCAGTTTCCAGCTTGGAATGTTGGCCCACGACTCGAGAGCCGATGTGGCTGCAGCTCCTTCCTGTAGCATCTTCTGTAAGCTGCTCGCAGCCCAGCGCCCTGACTGACAGCAGAAATGGGTAATTGTGATCACTCTGAGTTCTTTAAAGGCTGCACTGGAGCGTGTCCCTGCTCCCTGGGGCACCTTCCCCCTGGCTGCATGTGGGATGTGATACCTGGAGCTGGAGCTGGCCGAGCTCCTGGCTTGAGCAAGAGCTTGAATTCAGTCTCACTCAGTGGCTGGTGCGGGCTTGGCTCCTTCAGAGCGTGAAGGATTGATGCCTGTAGGTTGTTTTCTGGTGGCTGTGCTGGGGAGGGCAGTGGGACACCCAGGAGCTGCAGGTAGGAAGGGAAAAAATACTTTAGATTATAAAATAGTAACTTTCAGACAACTTTCCCATGCTGTGGAAACCTCAGGAAGGACGAGCCTACTCCAGCCCCGTGCAGGATTCTTGTTTAATTGAGAGGGATCTCAGCACTCCCTGTGTGACAGGATGTGAGTGGGAGTCACTGAAATACATTCCCATGTTCTGGTGGCACAGCTGTAATCTGAGCTTTGTCTCTCCAGGCTGAATGCAGCTCCTGGCTTTGACTCTGTAACGCTGTGGTAATTCCATCTCCAAGGGAACTGGGAGCAGAGCTTGGAGCCACAAATTACCTCAAGAAATGACTTTCCTGAGTAACTGGGGTGCAGGTGCTACATTTGGAATGAAAGGGGTGCAGAGAAGCAGCATGCTCAAATCCAAACCTCTTTTAAAAGGAACGTGACAGTTCTGGAAGGCCCTACTTTGTAATTCCAAAATTGAATTTAGGCTAATTGGTTTTGCACCTGAACTCTTCCTGCGCACTTGAAATGTGGAAGTTTAATTGAGTATTATTTAATAGAATAGTTTCCATAGCAACATTTGTATCACATGTGTCTTCTGCAGAGCCAAATATATTCGGGAGAAAGCTCACTCTTCCCGATTCTTTCCGTCCTTATAGGGAGAAAAATAATTCCCTCAGCCAATGGTGTCGGTCTGTTGTGTCATTAGCAGTGACACACAGGAGGCTGTGTGCTCGAAAACTGCTGACAGGGCTCAAGCACAACCTTCCAGAGTTCTTTAAACCAGGGAAAAACCAGCTTTGCTTTGGGAGGAGGGGTTCTGTCAGAGACCACCAGGACCTGTGTTTTGGGAAGGGGCTTTTGCAGTCACCTCTCAGCTGATGAAGGGCTTTGTACTTACACATGAAGCTTTATGGCCTCTCTCTTGTCTGAAAAGGCTTTTTCATGCTTAGGATTTTCAAATCACGCCTCGTTCTGTGGTGCAGGTGTGTCCTGTCTGAGGGGGAGTGCATCAGGGAGATGTTTGCCCAATGGAAAAGCCTGCTCCTGTCTTTCCATTTTTAGGGTGGGTGGATGTGAACACACCTGAGCTTTTGCTTTAGGCTGGGCTGGCTCAACTGAGCGCTCAAATACCAACTGAAAATCAAAACAGGAGCAAATCTTTGAAACACAGGGGTTTGTAGCACTGGTGAGCCTGAAGAGCTGTACAAGGGAAGAGGCACCTGAGCCTTTGTGGAGAGGTGGGAGGCTCTGCCAGTACTTGACAGCAGCTTCCAGAAACGTTGTCGCTGGCTTGCTTGGAAGGAGGGGTCTTCTTCCCAGCACAGGGTTTGGCTGTGCTGGCTTCCATCCCGTGCTGCTGCTTTCCAGGTGGGATAGAACACCTTCCTGAGACACCTTGGGATAATAAAACATGACTGTGCTTCGTCCCAGGCTTTGTCTGCTCTGATCACACCTGGCTGCTCTGCAAGTGTTTCCACTGTATTCCCATTTTTCAGAAGCATCGCTTTTAAACTCATGGGAGCTTCGTTCTGTGGGCTGTGGTGTGGCACAAGGTGGCTCAAAGCTCTGTGTGTGCACTCTGTTACTGAGTTTCCAGGAGAAATTCCAGGATGGACAGCAAATTTTAAACTTTGGTGGCTTAAAAGTGGTTGTGGGGCCATCTACAGCAGTTTGTGCTCGGGCGTGCTCTTCCCTCGTGTCACAAGCTCCTCAAAGCTGCATCTGTCATGTCAAGAACCCTTAAAATGTCTTTATTCCGGGAGACTTCTAATGTAAGAGTCTGTGCCATGATCCAATACAAATCTGGGTTGAAGTAAGGAATGTATTGTGGATAAAAAATTAAAAGCACGGTTGTTTGCACACTTATTTATTTCATCAGAAACAGAACAAATGCAGCAGTTGTGCTGCTTTCTGCTTCAGCCAGCTTTCAAACTGACACTATTTCTGCTCCCTGGCTATTTTCAACACGTTAATTCAGGTTGTCTTCTCTTCATTTCACGGTGGAGATGCAAGAATTGGGGCTCTAAGACAACTTTGGCTCTCACAGATGGAGCAGCAGGATATGAAATGCTGAAATAACTTGAATATTAAAATGCAGGTGAGCCTGTATTCTGGAAGACAACATTTTTTCTTTTATAAAAAAAAGGGTTATTAAAATAAGAAAAGTAGAGGACGACAGATGCTGCTGAATCAATATACACAGATTGCTGCTGTTGCAGCAAAGAAACACTTAGACAGTCCTGGCAATTTGTTGTTTGTTAGAAAAGCCTTGGGGAAGTATTGAGCTGTATAGAACAAATCCCACCCCTCACCGAACACACGGGATGTTTACAGCCCAGGACAATAATCTGAGCCCTGATTGATGTGTGGAACTCTCAGAGCTGGGCAGCCTGATTTCTTTTCTGGCTGCTGTGGTTTTATGAAGGTGTTTCCTGCGGGTGCAGCTCCGGGAGGCTGCCCCACGAGCTTGCATTACCATCAAGGCATAGCAGGCTGTTAAAAACCCTCATTTGGGAGCATTCACTGACTTCTGTGCAGCCCTGCAAACAGCCAAGTGTCTGTTCCTAAAAACACAGAGACTCCTTGATCTGTCTGCCAGGGAATAAAGCTCGTGCAGGGGAACAGAGGGGCGAAGTGGAATTTTTTTTACCTGGGAACGTGTCTGGGAAGGAGGTGCTTCTGCCAGGTTTTTGTCTCAGGAGGTCCCTTCCACCTTGAGAGGCTCCAAGATCTGTTTAACAACACTTCTGATTAAATCCCCAGCCTGCCCTGGGCGCTCCCTGCAGCCCCCCCTGTGTTTTGCAGGGAATGATCAGCCTCAGCTGGCTCACAGACCATGGAAAACCTGGCCCTCTGTGGAAACCTGGGCTGGCTCCAGGAGGATCTGAGCACCCGAGGTGAGGTTAACAGGGTTCTGGTGCAGGTCTGGTGTTTGTCCTGGGAGGTTCCTGAGGACAGGGGATCAGCCCTCCTCCTCCAGGGGTTCAGTCATGGCTTGTCCAGCCTCTGGAGCAGCCCTGCCTGCGGAGAAGTCAGCCCTCTGATGGGGTCAGATTTGTGCAGGGAAGTCTTCAATCGTGGCTTTGACCACCTTTGCTGAGGATGGAGAGGCTTGTGCCCCTCCATGTGGCAGCAGGGCTGTTTGAAGGGCCGCAGGTGAGCTCAGCCCAGACCCTTTTCCTTCCAGCTGCTGCTTTTGCAGGGCCCTTCCTGGCTATGCTGGGTGCATGGGGCAGGGATGGAGCCTGTCCTGCTCAGGATTGCCCTGGGCGCTCCAGGGGAGCATCCCTTTGTGTGGTGTTCTGGACACAGTTTAACTCTGATCTGAGCCAGATTCAGTGAAATCCTGCTCACGGTGAAGTTTGGGAAGGCAAAATTAACGGTGGCTGTGTCTCTTGTGGAAGATGTGACTGCTGGGACTACAGCAGTGGAATTGTTCCCTCTTCAGTGTGACCCTGGTTGAGGACAGAAATTGGATCTGTGTGGGTCAGGTTTCTGTGCTGGATGGGCCTGACTGGCCCAAAACCTCTTAATCACATCAGGGGGAAGGAATGTGGTGTCAGAGGTGTCCTCCAGCACAGAATTAGGGCACTCCTGGCCAGCCCCTGGCAGGGATTTGTGGTAATTCAGTCTTCAGCTGGTGACAGGAGGGAGCTGGGACTGCCACAACCCTGCATCCAGTTGTTTGTTCCTAGGAAATGCTGAAGTGGGGTGAGCAGTGCTCAAATATTTCTGGATTGATTAAAAAACTCAGTGAAAAAAATAATTCTTAGGTTCCCGGACTGTCTGCTTCTCATTTTGATCAGTGATATATTGACAATATTAAACTTTCACCTAAAATGAGGAGGATGGGAAGCTTCCCTGTGTTTGTTTGAGTGTTGGGTGAGGAATTCCCTGTTGGACAGTGGCCACATGCAGGACTGAACTGGGAAAATCCAGCAGTTTTGTCCTGTGGGTTGTTCCTCAGGAAGCAGAGCATCAGTGCTGACTGCACACCCTTGTTTTAGGTGGGAAAACTTCTGCCTCGTGCTTAGAAATTCCGAGAAACTTTTGCATAAAGCTCAGGACTTGTCCTTTCAGGAGAAACGTTTGATTGTGGAAAGCTGCGGAGAAATTCAAGCTCTCAGGGTTTGCTGTGCTTGATTTTAATTAAACTGATTCCTGTGGCAGCTCCATTGAGGAGATGGGTGTTGAGCATTGCCAGTGACATGTACTTTGACAAGTTCTGCATCGCTCTGTTTCTGTGAAACCCTGTGGGAGGAGAGGTAGAGTGGGGGGGAGACAATCTGCAGGACTAGAACCATATGGTGGAAGAGATTTGGTGCTTGAGCACATGTGCCAGAGAGTTAATATGAGGATTTTAGAGCATGAGCTGTGAAAACTGGAAAGAAGGATGATGAAAGGCTGGGGGAAGGAGAAGGAAAAGTTGCCTGCATCTACATTGGAAGCAGCTTTATTAATAAACCTCTGCTCACCTATGCAGCTCCTTTCCGTCTGGAAGTTGGAGACGGGGAGAAACTGAGCAGATTTCTCAGGCACCGACTTCAACCTGTGAGATATTAAGCCCACTGGAAATGGAGAGTTTCAGCAAGCTGCGAGATAAGGTGTTGGAATATATTCACAGATATTAAGGCTTCTGACTGCTCGGAAGTTGGCAGTGGCAGCGGGGATGGGATCCAGAACATTCCTTGGGAAGTTGGAGCTTTCTCCTTGAGCTGGTGAGGGATCCCAGTAAATGCTGGGCAAGCCTCGTGCAGCTCCAGCTCCCTTTGGGTTCCCTGTGGCACAGAGTTAATGGGCTGAGAGCCCGGTGTCTTTATGGGGTCAGCTCTGGGGTTGGGGTTGGAGAAAGGTTCGTCATTGGGGTGCTGTCCCCTTGTGTCACCCCTGGGTTGGGGGATCAGGGTGCTCAGCCCGGCTCTGGGTGAGGTAAAAGGAAGTTTTGCAGCTCCCATGGTGGAATTACATTTTGTTTCTTTTAGTATTTGACTTGTGGGAGCAGCATGGAGAAATAAGGGTCTTAATTTGTTCCCAAAGAACCCCACCAAAATCCCAAAAGGACAAACCTCAGAACTACTCCTGTTTTTCTCCCCAAAAGATTATACAGATCGTGATTTGGAGTATGAAATTCCTGGCTTGATGCTGGCCCGTTTTAGGAGGAGGAATGGCTTTTCTTGTGCTTTCCAGCCTGTTTTCTGATCAATTGCCTTCTGTGTTCTTCTTTGGAAAATGGGCTCAGTTTGTGAAATAAAACAATCAATTCCAAATCTTTTCCTGAAGTGAATTAACGAGTGAACAAGCAGCTCTTACCCGTTTGTGTCTTGTTCTAAGGATGTTTTATTGTAACGAGTTTAATGCAAATCTGACCAGATCACCCTTTTCCCTTTATCCCAAACACTTCCCTGACCTGCTGGTTGTGGATCCTGGCTCTCTCCTTTTCCCTATTTGCTCTTCCTTTGGTAGAAAAATCAGTGATTTCTGGAGGTGACAGCACCAGCCCTGCAAGGCTGTGTCAGGGATGATTGTAAAGGCAGTGAAAGAGAAAGAAAACCCAATTACAAACAGGTGAGATTTACTCTTTGGTGATTCTGATGTCTTTCCATCATCAATTCCTTCCCCAGTGTGGGGGAAATTCTCCCGCTGCTGTGCACGGGCATTGCCCTGGAGTGAGATCAGGGATAAACAACCTTTTGCAGTGGCTGTGGAAACACTTGAAAGAAAGTAACAGATGCACGGGCTGCTCCTGAGAGTGACATCTTAATTTGAGGCTGACATCTTAATTTGGTGTTTGTGTAGCTTCAGGAATGCCATGGAAGATGATGGACTGTTCCATTATCTTTTTGTCTGACTTCATCAAGTGCTGTCAGAAATACCAGTGAGAGTTCAAGCTGTTGAAATGAATATTGGTGGGGTTTTTTTTGCTTTACTGATAATAATGTCACTTGTTTCCATTCAGAAGATCAGTAGGGTGAAATGAGTGGTGTTTCTCCCCAGGAATGTCAATGGAGGAGGTTAAATTGTCCCTTTACTTGCCAAGGAATGTTTGTCTGGGGAATTATCAATGGATGCTCAGTGTTTGGCAGAGGGAAATTTCCTGTGAATGTCTCCAGGAAGGTGAGGGGGGATGTTTGCTGATGTTCTGAATGAACTCATCCCATGAGAGGCAGGCTCCTGGCACGGTGCTGTGGTAAAATACAAGTGGCTCTTCCCTGTTAATTGGAGGAGTGCAAATTAAGACTGTTCTGCTAAGCTTTTACTGACATTTTTCATGCAGCTTTCTCGAGGTTGGATCTACCTAAATGTGAATGAACTCCTGAACTCTGTCTTTAATTAGTGCTACACAGCTGGGACATGAGAAATTCATATGAGCTGGGTTTGAACTAATGTGGAGATCAGCCTGGAAAAGTGCAGGGGGACTGCAGGAGCTGGTGGAAAAGGGAATTCTACCAGGGAAATATGGGCTCTGGAATCCTCATTTTATCTGGTGTTTCTGTAAGTCAATATTAGTCCATTCCTTCAACTCAAAGGAAAAAAAAAAAACCAAATAAACAGGAGCTCCCTGTCCCCCCTGTGCCTCTGGGGCTGAGCAGAGGGGCAGGATCACTCCCTGAGCAGGCACTGAAATGTTTGGGAAGGGAAATCAATTTTGAGTGCCGGGAATTTTCCCTGGAGCAGCTTTGAAGGCAGGCCCAGCCCGTTCAGCAGCTCTGGAAAACGCCTTGCCTCGTTTCCTGCAGCTCTCAGGTGCTCCTTACCCCGATTCCAGGGGCTGTGAATCCCCCACTCCTCACAAAACCCTGCGTTGGGTGAAGTCCAGCCTGCGGTGAGTCTCTGGGAGCACGATTTGCTCTTTCATGCAGATTCACTTTGATTTTAAAGCTGCTCCCCAGCAGCGCAGGGCGTGACCTGTGGCTGCAGGGCTCCGGTGCCAGGAGTGAAGGGGAAATGTGGAAGGAATGAGATAAATTCACCTCGTGCTGAGACAGTGCCACAGACTCACCTCCACCCCCGGAGGTGTCTGCAGGGATGGCACGAGTTGTATTTATTACACAAAAACCTCTGCTGCTTCTGGAGCTTGCAGGTGAATGAATTGGTGAATGGCAGAGAATGACAGCAGGCCAGGAATGGGAAGTTATTCCCATTATCCCGTCTGTGAGTGGGGGGCTTGCAGGGTGTTTGTCACCCTCAAGCAGCTCCTAAAAAGCATCATGAACTGGGTTTTGCAGCGGGCAGCAGGTGCAGCTGAGCTGCTCAAGGGTGGAGGAGCTGCAGCCCTTCTCCCGTGTCTGCCTTTGGATGCTGGCAGCTTGGTGCTGGAAAAATCACTTTACTGACAGAAAGGCTCCATTCATGTGCGACTTCTGCCCTTTTTTTTTTTCCTTTGGTCTCCTTAGGTGTAATCTTAAAATTCCGAGTCCAGCTCTGAAATACAGCTCCTACAAATGACTGTGTGCTCTGGGGGGTGAAAGCCTGAGTTTGTGAGTGAGTCCAAGCGTGGAGCAGGTCCCAGCTGTGCCTGCTGGGAGAGCATCCTGCTGGCCTGGCTTCAGCAGCACTGTCCGTGTCAGAGCTGTGACTCTCACCCAGAGCAGCCTCTTGCATCCCGATGTACTAATTAGTGAGCTCTGTGAACCGCTAATGAGCTGTGTCAGGGCCGTTTGCCTCCCACAGCCCGTGGAATTCCAGTGACCGAATCAGGTGCTCTGTGATGCGAAGGAGTAATTCCAAACCCTAACTCACTAGGAACTGTTCTGCAGCTCCCTAACCCTAAAGGGTGCTGATTCCCAGGGCTGTGGTGTGGCCTGGCCCGGCAGGACAGCACATCCAGCTGCAAATCCAGCTGCTGTCAGCATGAGCTGCCTGCACAGAGCCCGGCTTTAGCCTCCAGTGAAGCCTTCGCTGTTTGTTCTCCCTGGTTACAGTCCCAGGCTGATTCTCTCCTATCCAGTTTCATGCCCAGAATTAACTGTGCCCGTGTACAAAGCTTAGCAGATGTTCAAGGAGCCGAATCTGATACTTAGCTCCAGCCTGGCTGGTTTTTTTCAGCTGTCACTGGCAAGGGAGGGTTTCTGCTGGAGATGCTCCTTGGTTCTTCTTTTGGAATGGCTCTTCTCTCCCCTAATGGCCTTAAGCAGCCCTGAATTATAACCTCGTCTGTGTAGGATTTATAAAAAAACCCAACAAGCCAGCAGACCTATACTTTGAAGGCTGTAGGTCCATAAAAACCCAGCCTGGAAGTGGAAGGATATTTCAGATGATGCTTTCTCTGTTGATACCATGTCCAAGTCATCAGTTTTGCAGGGAGAGCAGACTCAAGTCTTTCTTGTAATGTCTTTTAGGTTGCATTTAAGAAGGACATCCCAGTGTGCAGTGAGTAGAGAAGGGAGAGAAATGATTCCTTTACAGAACACTTGTGATGTTCCTGTGGGATAAGCAAGGTCTAAACCCCAGCCCTGC
The DNA here is from genome assembly GCA_013399195.1 of Dicrurus megarhynchus. Taxonomy (NCBI): domain Eukaryota; kingdom Metazoa; phylum Chordata; class Aves; order Passeriformes; family Dicruridae; genus Dicrurus; species Dicrurus megarhynchus. Next base: position 271,119 of record VXAD01004078.1, on the reverse strand, counting down.
CTGCTTAAAGACATTTTTCATTATCAGCTCTCACTGTCCAGCTCCAGGTGCCACCCTCCTGGGTGTCCCTGCCCCTCGAGGTCCTCAGTGCTGCTTCAGGTGGCTCCCCTGCCCTGTCTGAACCACAGAGTGCTTGCAAAGCCCTCCAAAGATCATGTGCCAGAGGGATTTCACTGGTGCAGTGCTTCATCTTCACCTGGCCAGGATCTGTAATTAAGGAGCTGCTGAACTCCAGAACTGCAGCTGCTGGGTCCATCAGCAGTGCGAAGGGGGCATTGCTGCTTTATTGACACTTGCAGTGATTCACTGGAAAGGGCTCTTGGAAGCTCCCAGGTGTCCCTTGAACGTTGTTTTACCATCAAATGCTCCATCAGGCTGGAATATCTCAGCACATTGCTCCCTGCCCTTCAGTGAGCCCATTCCCTCTGGGATCTCCTGGGGTGACTGTGCCAGCAGCAGTTTGGGGCAACATTTCCCCCTTTGTCCAAGCCAAGGACTAATGGCCAGTTCAGAGCAAGATCTGTCAGTGCTGCTTGTGTTTCCCTGTCCCAGAGCCCAGCGTGGACACACAGCAAAGCAGAGAACGCATCCCTGGCCTGTCAGCAGATCCCGGGGGAGCTCTTCTGCTGTCTGTGCTCAGATGATGCTCCCCAGTTCCCTGCGTGGCTCAGAAAATGTGGCACAGGCTTCCAGCTGCTCGGGGGGTTTGGCAGTGAATCTTCTCTGTGGAATTAATCCTGGGTAGTCCTGAAGGACCCAAATAAATGGAGATGTAGAACGAAGCTGCCTTCTGATTACTGTGTCAAGTGGGAATGCACCTGTGGGCTCAAATCCAGCTCTTGGGTGTTTGAAGCTAAGGCTGGAGGAATGGCTTTGAGCCTGAACCATTTACAAAAATTCCACTCCTGGTTGGTGTAATTCCAGTTGGGAGGGGAGGGTTTTTGAAGAGAAAAGACTGATTAAAATGCCTGATGTTTCAGAGCAACAGGAATCTGTTGTGACTTGCATTAACACGAGTTAAAGGTGCCCAGGTTCCTAAAGACCTGCCAGGCATTTCTGTGTGCACTGGCCTTGCAGCAAGTCCTGGCCAGTGCCAAAGCTGGGGTTTGTGACTTGCTGAAAAAACCTTTGCAATCCTGAGCAACATTGTGCATTCTGAATGCAATCAGAGACGAGATTACAGCCTCATTCCCTATTAGCAGCTGTGGATGACTCTCATGTAAAATATTGCTGGTGGAGATGCAGCCTGAATGAGGGGAAGGAGTGAGGTTTATCCTTCCCCAAATGTCTTCTTGGGGGGGAAGGAAAAATCGAGATTATTTCCTTTAGTGCCCAGGAGAAGGAAATAGCTGGATGCAAACCAGCCTTGATTGATGCAGTCATTATGGGCTGATGGCAGGGAATGTGGCTCGCTCAGAACACGTGGAATGGGTATTCTGGGACAGGGAAATCGCCTTGTTGCCAAGAGCAGGGGTGGCTTTGCAGACAACACGTGGGCAACTCTGCTGCTGATTTTACACAGCCACTGATCCGCTCTACAGGGATCATTTAAGTCCTGCTGAACACAATTCCAGTCAGAGACGTTCCCAGCCATGGGATTCCTTCCAGTGATCCATCTATTTGTAACTGTTCCATGCTTATTTCGTGGCTTTTCAGGATGAAGTGGAGCTGAACAAGCTGCCAGTGTGGGGGGACGTGGGCATGGGCTGGAAAAGGAGAGGCAAACCATAATTTAATGGAGGAAATAATTCCAATTAAATAGTTTGTGAACTCCTGGAGAGGTTGTGGGGTCTTCTCTAGGGTCACACAGTCCCATTCAGGTGAGAGATAAACCAGACCTGTGGGTACCCAGAGCTCTTCACTCGAAAGCAGCTCTCCAGTTTTCCTTGGGGAACAGCTTCCTGATGGGGACCTGCTGCCTCAGGCACGTCTGGGGATGGGATGGGATGGGATGGGATGGGATGGGATGGGATGGGATGGGATGGGATAGGATGGGATGGAGCAGCTGCAATCTATCTCTTGGCACAGCTTCATTTTTCTAGAAGCACAGCAAAATTTTAGATCCCATCCCCTCCCTAATTTCCTTTGAACTGAAAACGATTTCAGGGCTCATCTCCCACCTTTTGACTCAGAAGTGACAAATTAAAGCATTTTTTTCGTAAATAGAAGAATGAAGATCCAAAGCCTGGCTGGTTGCCTGTGTGAAGAGCTCCCTTTGGAAGGACCTTGGACCTGGAATTCCAGCCCTGCCAAAATCCAACAAAACGCTCAAATGATTTTCCATCTGCAGCCTTCAGGGTGTGAGCTTCCTACCAGCCTTGGGTAAAGTGGCCGCATCTTTTTCCTCCAAAAGGAAAAAAAAAAAAGGCAAATTTCAGAAGAGACTGAGGAATTTCTCAGGCACTGTGCCGTGCCTTTGCTGTTTTATCTGTTTCTAGAGGTTATCAGAGTCACAAAAGGCAAATTCCTGGCAATATCCCAGGGTTTCTGGAAGGCATCCCAAGCTGCAGGAGAGAACTTGCAGCTCCTGCTTTGGAAAAAAGCAGAGTTTGTGTTTATTTGATGGCAAGTTCGGTGTCCCTGTAAATACAGCTCACTGGAATTCTTTGTTTTAGGGCAAAGTGCAGAAAAACACAACAGAGGAATAACCCAGGGCAGCTTCCCCTGAAGGTTCACTCCTTCTCTGAGGAGAAATTTGCCAGATGAGACTTTGTGCTGCTGTTTGTGACCTCTAGATCCCGCTGCAATAACAAATGAACAAGGGTGGGATTGTTTGTTTTGGTAGTCAGATAGCTCTGCTGTCCTGCAGTGTGGTGGAAGCCACATATCCTAGTTTTTAAAGCAGCCACTTTTAAACCCCTGCCTCGAGATCTGAGAAACAGCCTTCCCCCCTCCAATTTCTACATATTTGGCCATTTTCAGATGGCTTTTTAGCGTGGTTCCTGAGCAGAAATCATGAGGGCTGGGGCAAAGAAATCCAGATTTTAGCTTCTAAATTAAAATATTTTGTTTCTTATCGTGTGGAATATTCTATTCCAGTCTTACTGCGTGGAATAATTTGTGTTCCTTGTACAAAGCAGAGCATTTTAGGCACTTGGAAATCCAGCCTTTGGTGATCTTTTGCTGGGCTGAGGAGGTGAGGACTGCCAGGTCTCCCTCCCACCCTCATTTCCAGGATGCTCCAGGGTTTGGGTCATCGTGTCAGACATCAACCCCTGGTTTCAGTTTCCCTCTCTGCCTGAGAATATTCTCAAACCCCGAAGCTGAGAAAATCAGAAGAATTTTTTCACTTTTCTCAGCCAGATCCCTCCCTGGCAGTGTCCAAGGCCAGGTTGGAGGGGCTTGGAGCAGCCTGGGATGGGGAAGGGTGTCCCTACCCATGGCAGGGGGCATGGGATGGGCTTTAAGGTCCAGTTCCAGCTGAGCTCAGATTTGCTGCAGTCTCTTTCCAGCCCCAAGGAGGGATGGGCATTCCTGGGCATTCCTGGGCATTCCTGCCTGCTTGGGAAGCTCCGAGGGGCAGGAACCCCGATCCTCACGTTGCATCATTCCTTTGAAGTCACTTCAGTTGTGGTAATGATTTATATCAGATGATCTCTGGAGCCAAAAAATAGAACTGACTTGACATGACCTCGGCCGTGCAACGCCTCTCTGGGAGTTGGGTGATCCACTTCACAAACAGCCACAATATTTCCCTGGAATTTCATCTTATTACCTGCTCCGTGGGCTCCTTCAAGCTGAAATATTCAGGAGAGGCCATAAGGAATAGATGCTAATTTTTGATACTTGGCTCAAATCCCGAGCTGGACTTTCTCAGAAGATCTCAGAGGGAGAACTTGGTGGGTTCCAGGTGTTATGCAAGTGCCAGCTATTCCTGCTCTCCCAGCACCTCAGACCCCATTTGCTGTTTGGATTCTCTGATCACTGTCAGCCCAGTGTTTGCAGCACAGGTGATTACAGCACCACTTCCAGCTAATTCCTGTTCACGGAGCAGCAGGGAAAGTGTTGATTTGGGGGATGAGTGAGCTCGGTGTTCCTGATGGAATCGGCACCTGGGAGCATTTGGGGCTGGTGCTTCATGCTGTGGCAACACAAAGAGCTCATCAGTGCCTTCAGCCTGGAATGCTGACACGTCTCAGGCTCAGCCCTGCCCGTGGTGGCACCAAAGACCTCGTTCCTCGCTGTGGTGGAGCTCAAAACAGGGTCTGGGATTAACTCTCTGTCCTGGGCACGGCACTGAAAACTTGTCAGTGCTGCCAAATTGTTGATAGAATCATGGAATGGTTTGATGGGAAGAGAGCTTTAAAAACCGCTGTTTTTATTGCTTTGTTGCTGGAGGTTGAGGGTTTCCTGTAGTTCATGCTCCCTAAAGGTGATGCTGGGTGAGTTTTAGGTACTTGGAAAGCACAGAGGTGGGGCAGTGCTGACAGTGCCCATTCCTGAGGTCTCCACCATCCCATTTTTGAAGGTTTTAAGCAGGTTTCAAGTGAGGGTGTGTCTGTTCCTCTGAGTCTGTTTATAAGTACAACAGCAAATGATTACTGAAGGATTCTTCTCTTCTTTGGGCTTCTAGTGGCTAAAGTTAGAAATGCTGTGTTTTGAAAAGCAAAAGGGCTGAATACTCAAACTTTGGGCAGTCTCTTTTGGGTGGGGTTTTGGAGATTTTTTTCTTTGTCGGGTGTGAGGAGATGATGTTGGCCCAGCAAACCACATTCTCAGAAGGCAGATGTACAAAGTCTCTCCCAGCTGAAGTAGGTGTGCATTTAAATTGTGGCTTTGGTGTGAGCTGTCACTGTGGTCAGTGGCTTCTGAGCAATCCAGTTCAAAGCCTTGCATTAAACAGAACAGGCTGTGGGCCCAAAAAGCTGGGAAATGGGAAGAAAATCCTGATCATTTCAGCTGGTGCCTGGCTTGGGAGCAGCCGGGCCTTGTGCTGAATGCTCCTGCAGCCACGTGGGCCAGGAGTGTGAGAGTCCATGTGTGAGATGGGGTGGGAAAAGTGATACAGCTGGGAGAAACAGCTGAAAACTGGTGAAAGAAGCACAGCCAGTCAGTTAACAACCCTTTTTGGGTTCAGCAAGGGAGTTATAGCTACTTTTCATGGACATAAGAGTATTTTGACCCAGCAGGGGTCAGAGCATGGAGTTGTTTTCCTGTTGGGAGCTGCCCTAGTGGGGCAGTGAGCTGTTGTGATGGGTCCCATCGCTGCTCACCCCACTGAATTTGTGCTGTGAATGCCTTGCTGATGGCTGGGCTGATTATTTTTTTCTTTGCTTTTGAAATCACACTAATTTCGGTGGCAGGTTTGATTTATTTCGAAGCTACCAGGTGTTACTTTGGAATTACTGATGAAGTGTGGGCTGTGAACAGTTGGCAAGGCTTGTAATTCCTGCCTTCTCTGCAGGCAGCCTGAGCTCAGCTGAGAGCTGTGGCTCTGAATGCAGGAGCACGGCAGAGAGTGCACCAGAATTAAGGGATGGCTGGGAAGATTGCAAGGAACGGTGGCAGGAGCTGGAGAGATGAAGTGGCTTCGTGCTGTGGGTGGAAAGGTGTTTTAAAAACCACTCTGCACAGAGTCTGCCCCAAAGGACTTGAATTTAAATTCAATTAGACCCTGGGAGCAAAATGACAGAATGGTCCTGGGTTCTGCAGTTAAATAATCAGCTTTTTCCTTGTCAGTAATTCAGTTCCTGCTCCCTTGTGTTACCCTTATTCACAACTTGCACAGAGTGTCACCTCTCACTCAACAATTGCTGCCTGGATCCAAAGAAACAGGATGGAGCTCCCCAACAGCTTGGGCTTGTGCTCTCTCCAGACTTCTGAGAGTCCACAGCTGATTTAGGATTTAACTTCTCTGTGATTACTGGTGATATTCAGGCCATTGAAGATGCCAAGTTTATTTTTTTGTGTCTCTAGATTTACCAGAGGTGCTGGTTAGTGTTCAAAAAAGCTTCAAGCAAAGGGCCTAAGAGGCTGGAGAAGTTCTCAGATGAACGAGCTGCTTACTTCAGATGCTACCACAAGGTAAGGCACAAGGTTCTCTCAAACTGCTCTTATCTGCTGTAATATCAAGAATAAAATCCAAAGTTTTGTGTATTAGTTGGCCTGAAAATTGAAACTTTTTTAACTCTTAGGGTCCTAAACCCCTTTGTGTGTGCTTCCATTCAGTGGAGGCAGAGTAAATGTTCTTTGTAGCAAACATCTTGCTAAGTGAGCCGAAAATGACTTTATTTTTAAAGCATTTGGCCTTTCCCCAGCCCTTTAAAATCCCATCTGAAATACTTCCCGGTGGCTCCTGCTCTTGGTGTTTCCAGTAACAGCCGTCCCAGGGAACATGGGAGTGCAAAAAGCACTTGGAGGCTCCCATTTTACTGGGATTTTGCCTCTGTGGGAAGACAGGAGGCAGCTACAGCCATGAAGGACAGCATGGACATGGTATGAAAACCTCAGCTGAATTCTCTGCTGGTAGAAGAATGAAGATTTTCCCTGCAGCCACTGCTCTGGAATGACGTGCACGTTTCACATTCACCTGAGAATTTCCATGTGCCCTTCTCCTGGGCACGGAGGTGGAAATGAGAAACCTTTTAATTCATGATAATTGTCGGCAAAAACTGAAGATCGGGAATGATGGGCATGAATTCCCAGGAGCTTGGGGCTGCTCTGCACTGCCTTTGACAGACTTCTAGGAGGAAATCCTGAGGGAATCCTGCCTTGCCTGTCCACATGCCACAGAACCTGTAATGGATTGGTCATAAAACCCGTGGCTATTTCTAATAAGTCAGGCCCAGAAATAGTTCATTCAGATTTATATTGAGCAAGTTTCAGAAGTAATGAGGTTTTTTTTTTTTCCTTTTTTTGGGTGAGGGCTGCACAGAGCCCTCTGTGTAAGAAATGTGTAAGAACTTCCAGCTCTGTGTGAAGCACTGCATTTTTATTATTGATGCAATAATCAATAATTTGTGGGGTTTTCCACTATATTAATGCAATATATGAGCAGCACCTTGGGTAATGGATATGATATCCAAGAGGGACCTAAATGAGACTGGAATTTCTCATCTTCTTTCTCAAAATTCCATAGGTCAGCACCTATTTGCAGGTGTTTAACCCAGCAGCAGCCTGGATCTGCAGACTCAAGCACCATGGAAAGCCTCACTAGCTGGGAGGGATTTTCACTTTTAGGCCAAGCTTAGTCTCTACTTAACAGTTACTTCATTTCAAGCTATTGCTTCTCCTATAAATTTAATTTCTGGATACCTCTAGTAGCTGATTTGACAGGAATGAGTGATGATCAAACTCCAAAATAAGTCACTGGGGACTTACACACAAATTTTGTGTGGTTTTTATCAGAACTTTGCCAATCATATGGAAAGGACCTCAAAGGTCATCCAGTTCTACCTTGGGGACACCTTCCCCTATCCCAGGTTGCTCCAAGCCCTGTCCAGCCTGGCCTTGGGCACTTCCAGGGATGGCTCTGGCTGGTGGAAAGTGGAAAAAAATTCCGACTTTCTGGGGTTCATTTGGATTTTGAGAATATTCTCAGGCAGAGAGGGAACCGAAACCAAGGATGTTGAGTGAGGCTGTTCTCTGGTTTAGAGTCATCAGCTCTCCAAGCTGACAGGTCCCATTTATTTTTAACAAACCTCACTGAGAGGGAGCTAATGAATATTAAATGGCATTTCTGGGCAAAATGTGCTCATTTACAAAGGGCACAGGTGGATAAAAATGAGGGGTTTTTTTTAAATGAGCCTTGTAAATGTGTGAAATTGAAACGTGGTGAATGATGGAGCTTCTAAAAGTATTAAATATGAGCTGCTGGAAGAAGTGAAAAAAGAGCCTGTCCCTGCTGCTCTGTGTTAGGCTGTAGTTGAATGATTCTTATAAAAACCAGAGTTAATTATTGATAAAAACACCCAACAAAGAGTATGGCAGAGACTTCAACACTCACTGCATGTCACCTGCTTTTTATTTATAACATTGGTGGGATTTTGGTGCAGAGGCCTGGGGTGGTCACTGCTGTCCTGCAGGGGCTGGTGGTGTGGAGAGGCTCTGCTGTGCCAATTCTGCTGCTGTCACTCGGGGACAGGAGAAGTTAATCCTGCAAAAAACACCCCAAAACCAAAACCCGGGCAGAGCTGTGAAGGTGTCAAGTGTGCCACGAGCCTGTGCTAATGAACCAGGGTTCAGGGTGGCAGATGAGAGCAGAAGCTCACCTGCACATCCCCAGGGTCTCAGGAACACGCTGTCTGCAGGATGCACTTCGTTGGGTTTTTATTGGAACATTAAGGATTCTACTGGCACATCACAAAGTCAAAAGAAATAAGAATTTTTTTCCTTAAAGTTAACTCCTACCTGGGCTCTGGAGTGATTCTCAAATGCTGCTGAAAGCAGGTAAAAAAGCTGAGGAGCCCTCACTCAGCCCATCAGTCTCGGGAGGGGTTTAATCCATCTTAAAACTGCAAAGGGTAGGAAAGGAAAATGATGAATGGAGCTAATTTCTCAACAGCACCTGCCTCCTTCACTCAAGTGTTTCCTTCTGAGGCTTTCCTTTTTCCTGGGATGGATTAAACTGCTGTGTTCCTTTGATTTGTTGCTGCAAGGGGGCTGACAGGGCCCTGGTTGTGGTGGCACCAGTCCCTGGGGCTGAGGCTGGGCAGCAGCTCCTTTCTTTCTCCACCTGAATTTTGGGTCCCCAGCAGTGTCTTGGTGGTGCTCCTGTTATTTTGGAGAGTCCCAGTTTGTTTGCATTTGAATGTGTCCTTGTCTGCAGCTCTGCACCAGGGCCTGAGCTTGGACATCCTCACCCCTGCAAGAGCAAAACTGAAATAAATACTTTTGTTGGTCTGATATTAACCTTTAAATCCTTACTAGTTTTGCTCTGTTTTTTAAAAGTGGAAAGGTCACAGTGTCCTAAAATAAAGGTCATGTGAGAACAATCATCTGTAGCTGATGGAGTGAACTGGGAATTTGCACACACAAAGCAAATTGCCCACTTCATTCCTTTGGTCCCACAAGGGAGGGAAAATAATTAGGATCCAGGCTACAAAATCTACAGAGAGAGTTGCTTTTCAGGTGACCATCTGATTTTCACTTGTTGAACATAAATAAATAAATAGGCAGCCACAAATTGCCGCACGCTTGAACAAAATGCTACTGGAGGAAGGAAGAAATTCTTATTTCTTGTGACTTTGTGACGTGCCAGAAGAATCCTTAATATTCCAGTAAAAACCCAGCTAATTGCCCCCTGCTGACAGGAATACACCGAGTCCTCGAGGGGTTCTAAGTTTCAATCCCATTGTGTTAATCTTGCCTTGAAACAGCAGAAGTCATTTAAACAGTCCTTCTGTCTGGTTATGGAATAATCCATTTGGAAAATTGGATTGTGGAACTTGTAATTGTTTTCCAGGCAAAACTGTGTCATAGCAAATGAGATGTTTCAAGTCTGACCACTCTGTTAAACATTTATTTTAATGAGTGCTATCACTGAGCTGTGAGCCTGGCGTCAGGTTCAAGGCTTTCAGAGAATTAAAGGAACTTCTCAGGGCGTTTTGGTGTCTCCACTAAAATTCCACCCAGTGGGGCTTGTGGAATGTTTGTGAGGGAGAGGAAGGGAGAGTAGAGAGAAAAGAGAAGAAGAGGGAAGAAGAGTGAAGAGGAGAGAAAAGACAAGAGAAGAGAGAAGAGAAAAAAGAAGAGAAAAAGAAGAAAACAGAAAAGAGAAGAAAACAGAAAAGAGAAGAGAGAAAAAGAGAAGAGATAGAAGAAAAAAGAAAAGAGAAGAGAAGAAAAGAGAAGGAAGAGAAGGGAAAGGAGGGGAACTGAATGGGCTTTAAGGTCCCTTCCAACCCAAACCCTTCCATGATTTTATATAAAATTTAATCTGTTATTTATATTTAGCAGGTTAGAGATGTGCAGGCAGATCTTACAAGCAGGAGTGAGCAATAACATTTTCCATTAAATGCTCCCCTGGGGTTTCCTGGGAAATGTTTTATTTGTTCTCATCATGGGGCAATTTTCAGTGAGCTAAGACAGAGCCATGAAGCCTTAATTAAGATTAAAACCCAAAGTGCTTGGGAGCCATTGAGTGTGGCAGTTGTGTAGGCAATAAATATAATCCCTGGTGTTATGCTCTGAAGTGAGAATTTGAGAATTATGCACTAATTCAAGCAATATAGTTGGAATGCTGAGGACTGTTTTTTAGGAAACTGCTTTTTGGGCATGTTTTTTGATGGGAGAGGTGGAAGAATTTCGGCTGAGTGGATCTGTCAGGCTGAAGCTCTGCTTGTTCTGTCAGCTGGGAAATGACTGATTGATTAATCCCTGGTACTGGTTCAGAACTCTCTCACCACACAGCTCTGCAAGTATTTTAGTTTTTAATCTAATCAAGTGCATTTCAGTTATATGGATTGTCATCTTAATCCAAAGGAGGTTTGAAAAGGAAAAGGAGGGGAGAAATAGCAAAGGGAAGTCTTCAAACCTTAACAAAATACCATCCTTCTTGTGATTTCTCTTTAATACTGTCTTAGGTTTGATATTTGTGGTTTACTCCCCAGTTTAGAATTAATTCGCTAAATGTACATTAGTTCCTGATTTCAGACAAATAAAACATACACGGATTAAACCACCCATGAAAACACTTGTTTTGCAAGAGCCTGGCAGGAGGAGAGCTATTTTAAAATGAAAAAAAAAAGAGAAAAAAAGCAAACTTCAGCCTCAATATTTGCAGGTGTTTGGTGCGTGCTGCTGGCTGGGCTCCAGGAGCGTGGGGGTGTTTGCAGGCTGCCGCCCCGGTGTGTGAATCCCAGGAGGATGTGCCAGACAACTGGGACCGTCTGTGGTGCCCGGGGGAGCAGCAGGGAGGCTGCTCGCTGGGCTGGGCTGGGCTGGGCACGTGCTGGGTGCCACAGCAGCTCAGGTATCCCGGTTCTTCCAGAGGGCTGCTCCCCTGGGAGCGCTGGCAGCGGGAATTGCCCCTGGGATAAAGCTCTGGATCGTGCCAGGAGGAACCACGGCCTGAGAGGAGAATATCCCTGGGGCTGGGAGAGGTGAGGACAACCTCGGCCTCGGTGGCAGCTCGGATGCCATCAGGTGGAGACTGTGAGGCCCTGCTCTGTGAAATGCCGCCAGGGGCTTGTGGAGTGCTGTTTTCCAGACGTGGGAATTGGGTGCCACGAGGTTGTGCCCAGGATGGAAGGAGTGGAAGCTGAGAAGTTGGATTCCAGCCACTCCTCTGCAGGGAGTCACTGGTGCCCTGAGTTCAGAGAGGCCCAGAGTGCCAGCGTGTCCATCTGAGTGTGCTGCTGAGGGAAACCTCATTCCGAAGCTCTGGGAGGAGAGCAGAGCATGAGGCTTGGGCTGGGTCAGGGGGCAGGGCAGGGGCAGGGGCAGCTCCTGGGTTATTTTTTCTGTCCCCCCTCACAGGGACACGCTTTGGTGGCAGCTTGGGCAGCTCGGGTGCCGCCAGGAAATCTGGAGGTGCAGGAGAAGACTTTGAGGCCCTGCTCTGTGAAATGCCGCCAGGGGCTTGTGGAGTGCTGTTTTCCAGACGTGGGAATTGGGTGCCACGAGGTTGTGCCCAGGATGGAAGGAGTGGAAGCTGAGAAGTTGGATTCCAGCCACTCCTCTGCAGGGAGTCACTGGTGCCCTGAGTTCAGAGAGGCCCAGAGTGCCAGCGTGTCCATCTGAGTGTGCTGCTGAGCACCCTGAGCCCTGTCACAGCACCCTCAGGCCTCCTCTGGCCGCAGGCAGGCCTGGGGTATCCAGCAGGGACACTCAGACAGGAGCTTCCCGTTAGCCAAATCCCAAGTTAGCCTGAATCATCCATTTCCAAAATGTAAGTTCTGCTGACTCTGGTGGTCCCAGGGCTGAAATTCATTAGCACATTCCCTTGCAGGAAATGCAAATGTGCTCGGCCTCAATGTCAAGGTGGTTGCTGTTCCGAATGGGGAAAAATCTGGTTTTGTTTCCCCTTGCATTCGAATCCTTTCTTGACATCTGAGGAAAATATTAGAAATATGAAATCACTGTGTTATGTAGTTACTAAAGCTGTGTACAAGGTATTACCAAATTTTATATTTTTTTGGGGTATAAAAGCTATTTTTCCAATCTTTTTTTTGGCAACCAAGCAACAGAAATCTGTGTTCACAAGTCTGAATCTTTAACGCTAAAACACTTTCTGATAATGAAAACTGATTTTATTTTTGTTTTTTTTTGAAGTGGACCATTCTAACAAATCCTCAACTTTCCGTCAAAAAAACCCCACAAACGTAGAGAGCAGCTTTCCACCATTGTTTTTTCCTCCCTGCTGAAAGCTGTGCTGGAACTGGGAGTGCTGGAACTCCACGGGGGTGAATCCTTTAGATTTCCATCTCTCCTCTCTCTGGTTCTGCTGCACCAGGTTGGTCTTTCTCATGCCCTTCGTGTGGATATTGCTCAGGCTGGAGGGAGCTTTGGTTCCACCTTTTCCTTGGCTAAAATTCCCATTGGGATGGTGACGTCTGGAGGTGAGAGAAGTGGAGGACGTGGCTGCTGCATCTCCCAGGGGCTTGCCGTGGAATTTCCGAGGTGATTCCTGGCGGGGCTGTGCTGCCTCAAGAGCCACGGAGGTTCAGAGCCTGTTGATGCCATCCCACCTTTTTCTCCCTTCTTTCCCTTCTCTCCTCCCCTTGCCCAGTCAAGAATAAGGACGGATCTCTTCCCAAGCTCCTCATTAAAATCCCAAATTGTGCTTTTCCAGGTCACAGAGCTCAATAATGTGAAGAATATCTCGAGGCTGCCAAAAAGCACAAAGAAACACGCTGTGGGCATTTATTTCAGTGATGACACCTCCAAAACCTTTGCCTGTGAGTCAGGTGGGTATAACAGTGACTCTCCTTAGCAAAGCTCAGAGCATTATTGTGGAATTACCAATATTATGTACCTACACAGAGATTTTCTGGGCATTTATACAGAACTTGAGGCAGATGAGTGGTGCAAGGTGCTGCAGATGGAGTGCCTGGGAACACGAATTAATGACATTAGCCTTGGAGAGCCTGACTTGTTGGCATCTGGAGTAGAGAGGGAGCAGAGTGGTAGGTACAGAAATATTGACCTTTTCAATTGTTAATTGCTTTGTTTTCAAGCCTTTTGGACTGTACATACAGATATTGGAAATAGAGAGGAGCAAAACTCTTTTTCCAAGCCCTCCTTCCTGATTTGGGGGGGTTAGTTGTGGTTGTTCGGGGGTTTATTTTTGGCTTTTGGTTTCAGTTGCTGCCAGAGATAATAAATAAGTTAACTGGAATTATTTTGGAGTAGCACTTCTGTTTCTCACATGAGTTAGTTGCTCTTGGAGATGGGAACGATTTGTTGTGTGTTTTTTTCTTTTGTGTGATGTCAGTGACTGAGGCTGGGTAAAGAGAATAATAAATAACAGTAATTGCATGCAAAACCTGAGCCCGTGGCTACTCCACTTTCCTATGCAAATGAGCTCATTACCTGCATAAGCAATGCATTTATTCATGCACACAATTTTATGAGCTGTTTGCAAATATCAGGGTTGTGCTGGTGCAGCTCTCCTCAGGCTCTGAGTGCACACACAAACATTTGATGCCCTTTGGGTGCAGCCTCTGACTGCCCCAAACGTGGAGTTTGTGGAGCTATTGGAAGGAATTCTTTGTGCGGGAATGAACAGTTCTAAGTGGAAATAAGATCATGTGTTAGAGGTGGAAAATAGGAAATTCCTTGAATGACTTCCACGTTTGCTGGGCAGGGATTTTAGACTAACCTTTTGTTTTTCTCCCAGAGAGATTCAATGTGTATTTGATGCCATCCCCTAATTTAGATGTGCATGGGGAATGTACCTTGCAGATAACATTTGAGAATATCTGTCTTTGGGACATCCAGAATCCCAGAGTCAAACTCGCCTCTTGGCCATTAAGTGCCCTCCGGCGCTACGGGCGGGACCCAGCCTGGTTCACCTTCGAGGCAGGGAGGTAGGTGGGAGTTTGTTCTCTTGCTTTGCCTTCCTGGGGGTACTTGGACCATTTCCAAAGGATTTCCAAGGATAAGGGAGCTGATCTTCAACCAGAGGACAGTCTGGACCCATTCATGCAAAAAAAAAACCAAAATAACCCAATTAAAATACAGAAACAAATATAACCCCCCCAAAAAACCCAATTAAAATAGTGAAATATAAACTCAAAAAAAACCCCTCCAATTAAAATACTGACACAAATATAAACCCAAATAAAATCCCTCTCCATCCCAGCTGAATGGAAGCAGTTGCCAAAGTGCCTGAAGGGTGTGGGAGAGCTGAGGTATCCCAAGGGATGCCAGGTGGAGGCTGGCACTGTATGGAGTTATTCCTAAACAAAGCAGCCGGTGAGCCAGGGATTTGGATGGAAAGATCTGGGAAGAAGAGGTGAACATCATTCCAGGGTTTGTGCAAGGTTTGGGCACAGAGTTATGGAGTTTCATCAGGAGAAGTGGAGTCGGATTTTGAGGGCAGTGGGTGCCAAGTTGTTTCCCAAAAGCAAATGAAAGTGATGAAGGGACTTGTGTTTTGCATTCATCTTTTTGACAAATGGGTTTATAAGAAAGCTGAATGGAATTCCTTTTTTCAGAGGTGTTGTTCCTCCAGCTCAGTGGTAACAAGCTTTGGGTGAAGCTGGAGCAATATTGAACTGACCCATCAAACCCTTTTGAGGAGATACCAGAGGCATTATTTGAGATGAGCACATCAAGAGAATTACAACAGTGAAAGGGAAGCAGATCACACAATTAACGTATCTAGAAAGGGAGGAGGCACTCAAATTTCCATCCTCCATCCTAGTGCAGGATTTAGCCCTCCTGGGGAGGGGAAAGGAGCACATTTTCCTTTGGCTGATCATGCATTAGCCATGACAGGACAATGCATTTGAGACACTGAGGATTTGTATTTCTTGTTTCAAGGGGAAGACAAAAGTCTGCAAAACTCATTAAAAGTCCGAAGGGGGAGGACAAATTAATCCTGCCTGGCACAGATTCCAGATAGAGCCTAAACAGAAAAAATCTGGGTCTTGTGCAGGAACCCTCCAGAGCTTTTGCACTTGTGACAGAGCAGCTGAGTCTGTTTGGAGAGAGCAACACAAACGTGGCCTGGAACAGTAAATGGCACCAGGGCTGCACAGGACCACAGGCAGAGAGGTGGAAATAACTTTGTTCCCTCTTCAGTCGCCTTTGTTTCCTCACTCCTCGTGCGATGGCACTTCCAGAGCAGCACAGGAAGGTTTTGCTGGTTCGTGGTGACCTGGAAACTTCCATCTCCCACGTGGATGCCCTGTGCTCTTGCCTTGGCAGGATGTGTGACACGGGAGAAGGGCTGTTCATCTTTCAGACCAGGGATGGGGAAGCCATCTACCAGAAGGTTCACTCGGCTGCCCTGGCCATAGCAGAGCAACACGAGCGGCTGCTGCAGAGCGTGAAGAACTCCATGGTATGGACCTTGCTGGGATGGGGATGGGGATGGGGATTCCACACTGGGCATCAACCAAAGTTGTGCTGCTTCAGGGGGATTCTGATTATTATTTTTATTACTATTATTATTACTATTATTACTATTATTACTATTATTACTATTATTATTATATTCTGCTTGATTATAAAATTTAGGGCAATATGTATAACTTGGAGTTCCTGTTCAAGGATAACAACAACAGGGAAAGAGTCCTCGATGTCTGTGGGTGCAAAGTTAGCAATAAATATGAATTAATACAGAGAAAATCAGCTCCTGTCAGCGCACAGTCTCACTAATTTCCTTTGATTAATCAGCACCATGAATTTGTTTGGAAGCATTTCTCATCAGTCTGCTTGCAGAATGTGGCTCCTGCTCAGTTTTCCATTTGCTAAGTGGTGTCTGTGCTCCGAGGATGGTTTGGGAAGAATCAGACAGGTTCCCTGGGAAGAGCTTGGCACTTTGCTTGATTCTTTCAGAAACAGGAGAAGAGCTCACCTGCAGCCAGCAGTGCTGCCGGTTTGCCCTTTCCCAGTAAAATATCATCTAACACCATCTTTGCTGGGTTTTACTTTCTTCTTTAAAACCAAGAACCTCTTAGTTCTAGTTAATGAAGGGAGTTCTTGTTCAAAAATATCTAAATTTATCTTCAGTGGAGACAGATGGATAGATGAGACAAGTACTCAACAGTGACTAAATTAAGCAGATTAAAATTAACCTAGGCTGGGTCAGCATAACTTCAGTAACATTTGTAGCCCAGCAGGGTCAGAAGGGATGGAGGAACCTGTTGAGAGAACAATTTCATGTTCAGAAAGCAGGGATCAGTTCTGAAACGACAGTGAATAGGTCTGCAGGCAATTTCGAGTCTGTTGGCTTTGCATTTCTGGAATAACATCTTTAATAGATGATGTAAAATTTCCATCTCACAAGTGCCCATAGACTCAGCAGATGCAGAGTTGCTGTAGATTTCAATAGGCAGCAGCTGCACAACCTCCAAAAAAGCTTTTTCACAAACACTGTGTCCCACCACAACCCCTAAATCTAATTTTATAGACCCTGCAGTGCCAAGGGAGTGGTAACAGCACGTTCCTGATGAACTGAAAGTCTTGGAGTTCAGTAGCAGAATGCAGTTGTTTCAGCTGAGTCCGTATGTCCCTGGAGATGTGTTCCCCAAGTCTGTCACAGAAATGTTTGAAATACTCAGTAGGGCTCTGTGCCTCCTCTGGGGTCCAAGGATAGTCAGGTTTAGAAGTTCAGGCAGAGCTCTGTTGTATCAAGTGGCTTTCTCTGCTGATCACAGAATATTTGCCGAGCACCTCTTTGTTCAGATTGATTGATTTCCCCTGTATTTTTCTGCTGCTTTTGAACACCTCACCGAGGGCTTCATTCCAGGTTTTTGCACTTTTTTCTAAGCTATCTCTATTGTTTCTGTCTCCAAGAGTTCCTTAGCCTGTGTGAATTTTTGTATTAGTGAAGCTTGAGCTGTTACCTACAGAAAGGGCAAGAAAAGGAAGAAAGTAGGAGATGTGCTGGTGAGAAATGAAATCCCTAGTGAGTGTTTCCTCTTTGCTCCTGGCATCCTGACCACTTCCACATCCATGGGGGGATTATCCAAGGCTGAGGGGAAGGTTTGATTAAACCACCTGAGGGCTCCTGTGCAAGGAAAAGGAGAAAAGGGAGTTGAATATCCCATGGTGATGGATGAGTAAAGCTGCCAGGGAGTGCTCTGATGTGTCTGGCATCTCCTGGGCTGGAGCCTCACCCTGGCTGTGCTGCTGAGGTGCTGAAAGAGAGCTCTGAGCACATCTGGGACACTTCCACAACTTATTCTCAGTGAATCCACAGCTCCCCCCTTTTCTCTTTGAAAGGGAAGAGCGAGCTGCCTTTGTTTAGTGACGCATAAATCCGCTCTGGTCGTTGGTGGCTCTTCTCCTCCAGGTTTCTCTCCTTTCACGCTGCCAGAGAATGGAAAGCAAAGAACTATTCAGGTTTGATTTTGAAACCAAACCTAAGAAATCTTCAATCACCTTTCTTTTCTTTCCTTTTGGAGCCATGGTCACAACCAAGCTGGGAGAATTTTAGTGTGCAGGGGCTCATTTTCCATGTCAGTGCCAGGTGCTGCTGTGGGATGGAGCCGGGGGTGAGCAAGTTGTGCCTCCTCCTGCAGCTGCCACAGAGACACAGGAGGTTAATTGTGGAAATGAAATAAATCACCATTAGAGCCTCCTGTGCTCGCAGTCCGAGATGCTTTGATGAAATATTGTGTATTCAGGACAGAACATTCTAATTTTTATCTCAGCTGTGGTATTTTTCAGCTTTTTCCCTGCTGATTGAGTTCAGGAGGGGCATCTCCTCAGGCCCTGCTCTGTGGCACTGTTTAGCTTTGCTCTGGCTGTGTCTCTGGGGTTTTTCCCCAACACAACCTGTTGGTTTTTGCACTCCTGCTGACAGCAGAACCATTCTCAAACTGCCCCAGCTCGCTGTCCAGCTCCCCGGTAAATGAAACCTTCAGGAAATGATACCTGCAGCTGAGCATGCCCTCCCTCCCCACAGTGCTCTGCTGACTGGCACTCCCTGGGAAAGATCCCATGGTTTGTTTCCATGGTGCTGAGGTGTGTGGTGACACTGCAGAGGGCTGGAGCTCTCTGATCAGGCTGGTGTAGGTGGGACCTTGCCTGGGGCAGTGATTCACATCCAGCTGATGTGGAGGTGGCTCCTGTCAGAGCAGGACTTGAGCTGGCTTTGGTTTGCTTTAGTTTTGAACTAAAGTTTTTTTATTAAACCAAATTTCAGTTTTTTACCTTCCCGTCACAGGTGTCTCTGCACAGAGAGGAGGTTGAAGGCACCTCTGAATAACTTGGAAATGTCTCTTTCCTTCTCCATGTTTGCTGTTGGGTTTTGCTCCAAAATACACTGATTTTCTTGTAAAAGGTTCTTTCACCTATGGTTTTGTGAAACCAAAATGCAAAACTTGCTCTTTTGTAAAAATCTGTCTTCATAAACTAGAAAAGTCTAGGGAAGCCTTGGGATGCTTGAACTGATGTTTCCCTGAGCTTTGGGAGGAGAGGTTTAGCTGCACTGTGAAGCTGATGATAAAATCCAAATACTTTTACCAGCTTGCACATTATTGAATTCATGGAAGAAAAGACGCCTTAAAGTGGTCAGCTCTCACATGTTAAGCGTAATGTTGATCACCAGGGGCTGTGATTATGTAAGGAAATGAAGCTGAGGGGCCCTGCACGAAGGGGCAGTGCGGGATGGGGCTCCCAGCAGGGCAGTGCAGCCCCTGTGCTCTCCTCCCAGCACGTGTGTTCCTTCAGGGAATCCGGATGGAGGATGCCGTTCTCCTGCTGCACTCCTGTGCCATCAGCTGGGAATGTTCCTGGGCTCTAGGGGAGGGAGGTGAATAGAAAACGCTTCAAAATTAATGAGGACAGCTTGTGAAGCACACCCAGTGAGGTTCTCCGTGTGCCGAGCTGGATCCGGCTCTGGGGAGTTGCAGGTGTAGCTGGGCAGCCCCTCTGGTGGCAGGGGAGGGTCCCAGCACTGCCCTGCCTGCTGCTCACCCCTGCTTTCTGTTTCAGCTGCTTGAGTTAGGACTGCCCTTGGGGGCAGCTGGGCTTGCCCAGGAGCAGGGCAGCACCAAGGTGAGCTGGAGCAGCAGCAGTGGGACCTGACCCAGAGCAGTGTGCCCTCCTGACCCAGAGCTCTGTGCCCTCCTGACCCAGAGCAGTGTGCCCTCCTGACCCAGAGCTCTGTGCCCTCCTGACCCAGAGCTCTGTGCCCTCCTGACCCAGAGCAGTGTGCCCTCCTGACGCAGAGCAGTGTGCCCTAACCCAGAGCAGTGTGCCCTCCTGACCCAGAGCAGTGTGCCCTCCTGACCCAGAGCAGTGTGCCCTAACCCAGAGCTGTGTGCCCTGACCCAGAGCAGTGTGCCCTAACCCAGAGCTGTGTGCCCTCCTGACCCAGAGCAGTGTGCCCATGCAGACTAACCCGGGCAGGGGGGAGTTCAGGCTGCTTCAGTTGCAGTTCTTGCCGTGGTTGTGCTGTCCCAGACACTGCTCCAGCCTGTCCCTGACCTGCTGTCCTGCCTTGCAGCTGCAGCTGAAGATGAGTGAGCGGGCGGTGTCGCTGGGCACCGTGGTGCCCCTGCCCCGCAGCGCCTACTGGCACCACATCACCCGGCAGCACAGCACCGGGCAGCTCCTCGGCCTGCCAGGTAAGGGGCACGGCCCTGCCACCTCCCAGAGGGTGGCACAGCCTCGGTGGGGACAAGGGCATGTCCTGTTTGGGATGGACAGCTCGGCACAGGGGGTGTGTGGGCACGGCGTGGCACAGGGGTGTTGTGGGCGTGGTGTGCCAGCCCCAGGAGGGCACTGTTGCCCTGCTAGACTGCCCTTGGGGTGCCGTGTCCCCGGCTGAGGAAGGATGAAGGATGTTGAGGTGCTGGAGCAAGGGCAGCAAGGCTGGGGAAGGGTCTGGAGCACAAACCCTGTGAGGAGCGGCGGGTGCTTCTCCTGGAGCAGAGGAGGCTCGGGGGACACCTGCTACCAAACTCTTCATGGCTTTTCTTGCCGGGCTTTAAAGCACTTGGCTTGTTAAAATTCACCCAAAACAACCACATCCCCCAAACCAGCTCAGTGAGGGGAAGGAAAAGGAAATGGCCATGATAATCTTGGAAAAGCATTTGTGGAGCACCTGCAGTGCTGCAGCCGGGCCTGAGGGCGGGCAGGTGTCTCCTCCAGCTCCGGAGAATCCTGGGGCAGCACAGCTCCTGCCCTGTGCCCCAGCAGCTCCAGGATGCACAGAGGGAGGGACGCTCCAGCAGCAGCTCCCTGCACCCTCTGTGCTCTCCAAGGGACAGCCGGTGGTTCCTGAGTGCCTGGCTGGGTGTGGGAGAGATCCCACAGGAGGAGGGTGGCTCTGGGGGAGCAGCTCTGCCCCTGGGTATCTCAGAGGGTTCCAATCTGAGCTCCAGGCTCCCGAGAGAGGGGGAACTGCAGCCCCTGATGTGTGCCGCTGTGCTGGTTGCCCCACCTGGAGCAGGAGATGCTCAGACCGCAGAGGAGCTGGGCCAAAGTCAGCACCGGGGAGTTGTGTTTGTTTTCAGAGTTAAAAACCCCAACCAGAAAAATAAGCCTTAAAGGAGATATTTTTTTCCTGGTTCTTTCTTTCCAACGCTAGAGGGGGCAGGCAGCACATGGAAACTCCATCCAGAGGCGGGATGAAGGATGAAAGCAGCGCTTCCATGCCTGCTCAGAGTTGTTCCGTGGATGAGGGCATGGGAGGAGGAGCTGCTGGTGGCACAGTCTGTGCACTGGCCTTACTGTGCCCTTCCACGGAGCCCTTTTTTAAACCAGGGCTGAATTCAGGAATTCAGCACGGAGCTGGCATGAGATAAACTGGCTGCATGGGTACAGACCGCTTGTTTTATATTTAGAAAAATACCTTGCTTGTTAGACTGGGAAAAAAATTATCTAAAAGAGCATTTTTACATTTTAAATGAAAGTCAGAACTTTGAAAAAATTAATTTGCTTTGTACAAGTTCCTGTTCTGAAGAAAATCTGCGTGGGTATTTCTGAGCTGGAGCAGCAGATTAAAGCAGGGATAGGTTTAATTAATTAACCCGTAATTCCCATATTCCCGTGTGTACATCACTGACTGAGGTGCCTGTGTGTAACTGGGCTTGTTCTGTTTGTTCCATGTGGCTCTGTGAAGACGTTTCCAGCCCGGTGAAGCTCCACCGCACGGACACTTTTCCAGCCTACAGGTCAGAGCACCGATAAAGATCTGGGAAGAGCTTTACAAACTCTTTGTCTTCTGACCAACTAACTGCCCCAGTGGATGACAGTGATGATGAAAAGCAAGGATGGAAACGCAGAGAAGTTCAGGTTGGATGAAAAATTCTTGTAATACAAAGGATTTTCTAAACTTTGCCCGAAGCGGGAACTCTTCCATGGAAATTGGGGAGAGGAACCAAACCACCAAACCCTCTGGTGTATCTTTTATATCTTACAGCTGGACAGAGGAGAAATCACTCCCTAAGCACTTCCCACTGGTTTTGTATGATAGGATTGTTGTAAATATGTGAGACTCCTGCTGTAGTGTGGTTATTTTGTCTCCTGGCAGCTGTGTGTTCACCGCTGTGTCACCCTGCTTTGTGGCAATGCTTATCTTTAGTTATTCCCATTATTGTTACCCTGTTCCTGATCTCTGGAATGGTGGCCAGTTTGAAGCAGCTCTTGGATACAATTTTTCCTGTTTGAAGACTTGATTGATTTCTTTTAAAAGAATCTCCTCTTTCCTGTATTTATTTCCATCTCTGTAAACATTGAAAATAAAAACAAAGTCCCACTTAATTTGTGGTGCAGTGTTTTTTGTCCTTCAATTAGCGCAAGCTAATTTTCTTCTAGGACAGAATCATAGTCTGGGGCTTTGAGTTGAAAACAGCAAAAGGTAAATGTTGGATTTCCACGTGCAGGAGTGTTGTAGGAACAGAGCTGGAGGGGAGGGAGGCTCTCAGGGAAGCCAAGCCCTGGCTGTGGTGAAGGTAAATGTGTTTCTGAAGGAAATAAAATCAATCTGCCATCGCTGTGGAAGGTACCCCACAGTGCAAAGATAAGCTTAATTTATTGTAAATAAGGATTATGTTCGTTGCAGAGCTGAACTGCTCACACAAGCAGGGGTTGAAAGGCATGTTGTGACTAATGGCTCTTTATCTTCCAGGTTTACTTCTGCTAATGTATTCCCTCCCGAGCTGGCAGCAGCTGTTGTTTTATCAGGGATATGACAGTTCAGTAAATGCTTTTATTCACCTTTCACTCATGCAGAGATTGATAGAACACAGCTATCTCTGGCTGAACACTCCTATTACAAAGAAGACCAAGAAAAGCCACTCTAACCTTGGCCTTTAAATGAAGGGTCATTAAATCAACCAGCTCTGAGATTATTCTTTCCAGTGAAACTGCCTGGCAAGGCTGGGAAAGCAGCCTGGAACCCACTTTGCTTTGAGTTACCGGGGGTGTCCGACACAGGATCGAGGAGCTTCTTTGGTTTAATTTTTGGTACCAGCACACTGAGTTATCTTTGCATCACTGCTGACTCAGGAGGCTGAAGGAATGAGGGATTTTGCTGCTCCTGGAGTGAATGGCTTCATGGCAAGGGCTGCCTGTGTTTGGAGCTGGCTGCCAGCTGCTGTCCATGGATCCTTGAGAACTCCTTGTCTCCGTTTTCTGCCCTGCACGTGGACCCTCCACAATAACAGCCCCTCACAAAGGGGTTTTGAGCTCAGGCTCTGTGTAAAAAGGAGAATAAAAAACAATTTACAGGCCGGTTTCACTTGCTGCACCACATTCCAGCACAGCCTTTTTTATATCCTTCACCCTTGTTCTTTCATGAACACCTCACAGAAATGCCAAACCCCTGGACCCTTTCATCCCACAAAATTCACCCTGCAGGTCAGAATAGTGGAGACAGAAGGTTATGTGTTAGGGGAAGGAGAAAAAGGGATCAGAGGAGAGGTGTGGAGCTACTCACCCCACTTT
The DNA here is from genome assembly GCA_013399195.1 of Dicrurus megarhynchus. Taxonomy (NCBI): domain Eukaryota; kingdom Metazoa; phylum Chordata; class Aves; order Passeriformes; family Dicruridae; genus Dicrurus; species Dicrurus megarhynchus. Next base: position 248,106 of record VXAD01004078.1, on the reverse strand, counting down.
TCAGATCCATGCTAAGATGTTATTCCAGTTTTTGAGCAGGTCTGAAGCAGCAAACTGGAACAGCACAGTGGGTAGAGGGAGAGGATCCAGACTGCAGCAGAACTCAGTGGGTAGTGATCCTAAAATTTTGGAATCAAAGGCATTAGGAAAAAAAAAATATAGATCTAATATCAAGACTTCCCGTTACATTTTTTTTCCGTAGATGTTTTTATTGCAGGTGACAAAATGCGAGTGGCGTGAGTTAAACAGCACAGAGGGCAACACAACTGCTGGAAAGAAATCCTGGTGCTGCTGGGAGAAATGAGATGGGTCACATCATCTCCATCTCCATTTAAAGGGATGAAGGGACATGGATTTGCACCAGGACTTGCTAAAAGTCACTCAAGTCCTCGAGGTATTTTTATCATAGTTCAAATCTTTTTTTTTTCCTTAAATAAAGGAGACCTTCCATTTTTTGCTTGACCAAGATTTAATAAAGCAATTTTTGCCTCCTTGAGGGAGGGCAGTGATTGAAGTGGGTTGGTTTAGCACTTGTCTGAGTGAAACACCTTTATTTTTCCAGCTTGCACTGCTGTCAGTGCTTATTCCCATAATTGTGAGTGTTTAGCTTTCCTTTCCCTTACACCTTACAGCAGAAAAGCATCATTAATATTTAAGTAAGTGAGCATCTCTTGAAGTCTGTGACTTGCAGCCAGATTGGTGTTAATTTCAGCAATCACAGAGATGAAATGAATTCAGTGAGGGTTGTATCTGAGCAGTTGTGGGCAGTGCTTAACAACCCTGAGGCGCTGAGATGGGGGCAGGATGTGCAATCTCTGTGTACTCATCAACTCTCACAAGGGCACACCGATCTTCTGTTTCCATGAACGCTAATGAAGCATTCTCTGATTTTTAGGGAATATTCTGCCACTACCACGAGCCCTGTAGTGTTTGAAGAGAAGCTGTTTTCAAACACAAGGCTCTCATCAGAAGCCGGGCCTCGGCTCTAGGGATTGCTCCACTCTTCCTGCGTGGATTTACAAATGCCAGGGAAAAGTTTGTTGTGGTCGCTTTCTCTTGAGCATTTACTGCCCGTGTGTTCTGTTTCTGGACAATCCGAATGCAGGGAGTTCGTGCTGAGGCATTCAGGGTGGTTGGTTTGTCCGTGAGTGTTTTCCCAGCTTTTAAACACTCTGGGAATCTCGCAGGTAAAAGGAGGGAGGGACTCATCTGCTCTAAGCCATCACAAAAAAACCCTTTAGTTTTTTCGCGCTGGCGAAATGAATTTTTGGCTTTCCAGCCGTGAGAAAATCCGGGAAGGGAATGAGCAGGAGTGGCTGGGAGCGTTCCTGGCTGCGCCGGGCGCGATGCCGGTGGCTGCCGCGGGATGCCAGCCTTGTCCTGGGAATGGGATCCGCAGCCGGGGACTGCCCCGGCGCCGGGGCTTGGACGGAAAACCCAAAATGTCTCACACTGCCTTTATCCCTGCTTTGTGGTGCCTTCCAGCATCCCCTGCCCGCGCCCTGTGCTGCCCTGGGTACGGCATCGCTGGGGACATGGGAGCACCTGGGGTTCCCTTGGGGCTTGTGTGGTTTGGGAGGAGTTTCAGGTGCTCAGGTGAGGAATCCAGCAATGTCCACACGGGCCCCCTTTTCCAGGCACTCTTTCCAAGCTGGATTTCATTTTCTCCTTCACTCTTTGCTGCCCCGTCCCTGGAAGTGCCCAAGGCCAGGCTGGGGTAGCAGAAGGTGTCCCTGCCCATGGCAGGGGTGGCACTGGATCATCTTTAAGGTCCCTTCCCACCCAAACCATTCCAGGATTCTGTGGCGCTTCATTTTCCGCATCCTAACAATGGGAATGCCACACCTGCAGTCCTCAGGACAATCCTGCAGTAAAAGTCTTGCCATTTTCACAAACAGTGGGATAAGGACCACATAAAACAGTGCAGGGAAGTGTCTGGTCCTACTGGACAAATTATGTGTTAAAGGACACATAAAAACGAGATTTAATTACCTGTGCTCATTAAGATGCTTTGATTAGGGTTTGTTTTTTTTTTTGAGAATTGCACCCCAGCCACAGTTAAAATCTGGCAACTGCCTCAGTTTTGTCCCTCAGATTTCTGGGCTGACTTTCCCTAACCTTGTGTCCTCCACTTTTATGTCCTGCTGTGAACTTCACAAATCCGCCGTTCTCCACCGCAGAGGTGGACATGCTGTTTATAGGAAGTATTTAAAATTGTGCCTTTATCAAAGGCTGTGCTGGTGTGGGAAGATCCCTGGGCTGTGGGGGAAGCCCTGCCTGACCCAGACAGGAAACAAGGGGAAGGCAGGAATGAGAATTCATGGACAGATTCTCACTCTGAAAATCTTTACAACTGTTCCAGTATCCAAAGCGCTTTGGGGTGTGAGTTTCACTCAACTTTTGGATTAAGGTGCAATTTAAGTGGTGTAGAACTAAACCTTTCATTCAGCTGTTACTGATGAAGGAGTTGATTGCTGATTTATGTTCCTTATCTTTCATTATATTCCATTTCTGCTGTGCAGGGGGTCACAACAGAGTCTGTGGACAACCACCAAGGCAGAAGCAGCTGCTGCTCCTAAAATCACACAAGATTCTCCTCAAAGTTGGTTTTTCCTCACTGTTTTCTCCAAATTTTGCATCCTGCTCTCCCAGCCATGCCTGGAATTTTAATGGCCTCGCAGTCTGGTGTCTATTAGGGGTTTTATTAGTATTAATGTGGTCTATTTTTCCAGCTGTCTGCTTCGTTATATTTAATTTCAGAATGGTTCTGAAGTCCAGGCTAAAGGGGAGCTGAAAGTTCATTTGGAAGCCATTAATAAATGCCTCACATCGGGTTGTTCCTGTAGAAAAGGTTCCAGGAACCAGCTCCTAAGGACTCATCTGACTGACTCCCAACTTGGAAAAGAGATTTTAGACAGATTTCAGCACTCTTTTTATACCCAAATAAAAGGTTTTTCAGGGCAGAGCACCTCGCTGTTCAAACACACTGACTGTGATCTGCAGCTGGGTTTGCTGTGGGCTCAGAGATCAACTTCCCACAAAATTCCAGAGGTTTTCTACAGAGGGAGGGACTGAGACATGAATTCCCCTTTTGCTGGAAGACCCGTGTAGGGACAGGCAGGTGCTGGGGAGCTCCCTGGGATTTGTGTGGGGTATGAAGCTGTGCCCAATCTTCCTCACACCCTCTCCAGAAGATGATTTAAGGAATGAGGATAAATCCATGCTGGGCCCCATCTGGCTGCTGCAAGGAAGGGTTTTATTGTCCCTTTAATGAAATACCCATTTTCTTTGGAGCCCAGAGTGCCTTCCCTGTCCTTGTCAGGGCTGCCAGGCGGGCAGAGTTACAGCTGCCACTCTCCTCGGAGCAGGAGGACCTGTGGGAAGCAGGACACAGCACAGACATGGCAGGGATGTGTAATTCCTGCAATGCAGCTTTTAGCTGGACGTGTGAGAACACTGGTTGTGCCAGATACAACTTTTATCCTGGGATGTGCACGAGCTCACAGTGTCAGAAAATATCCCTTTCCCAAGACGCAGCGATTTCCTGCTTCCCTCCTTCCTGACACCCAGAGAATTCTGAGGGAAACCTTGGCCTTGTCCTCCCAGCCCTGCCTGAGGACTGGCATGAACAGGAGCCTTCATTAATTTTACCTCAGAGCCCAAATTCTGCCTTTCTTAGACAACAGCTTCTTATCCCTGGCGTGTTCCAAACCGGAGCCTGAGATCTGAACCTTTTGCCCCAGGTTTGGATGAATCCCTTGGATTTTGGCAAACCCTGGTCTGCATGGCACAGAACCAAACCAAAGCACAACAGTTTGGAAATTCCTGCTGTTCTCTGGGGGCGAGCCCCAGGTGCTGTCTCTATTTCTGGGATGTTTGCCTTGTGCTGTGTTTCTCTTAGCAAAGAGTTTTTTTCTCTGGCAGCAGCAAGGCAACACAAAACTCATCTTTTACGATTTCCACACCAGGTGGAAAGCTTTAGATCCTGCTGGCTCCTTCCAGCAGCCCCCAGCCAACATTTATCCTGACTCCTCTAACAGGATGCGACTCCTCCTGGAGTTTGGGAAGGCTGAGGTTCCGTGGGTGCGTTTCGTCCCCTCTGCCCAAGACTCAGGCGTTTGGCAGAGATTAAATCCTTTAAAACCCAGTGCAAGCTCCTGGTGAGGGGATTTTCTGCCAGAGGCTTCTCCAGAGCTGCTGCTCCGTGGTGACCTTGCAGGAGCTCCTCGGGGATGAACATCCAGGAGCAATCGGAGTTCCTCAGGGTCTGGATTTCAGGGAATTGGCTGCACTGCCCTATGCTGCCTGAGAGCTGCTGGAACCAGCACAGCCAGTTCCTCACATTTTTTCACTCCTGGTGACTGTGAAAGTCTGCAGAACACGCTGATAACTTAAATATCCATTTTCTCCCCTCGCAGCAGAGATGGAAGATAGGATTCATTCCATCAGGGAGGCACCCGGAGGGAATTCTGAGCTGTCAGCCCGAGCAGTGCTGGCTACAAACCATCTCTGGCTCTACAAGTATTTGTGCCATTCCTGATGAGAGCCTTTAGTCATTCCCACCGGTGCAGGACAGGCAGGAATATCCCGGATTTTCCTGCCTGAATGGACTGTGCAGGTATCTGTGTTTTGCACTTTTGTTCAATTATTTTAAATAAGATTTGTGAGTCCTGCGAGGAGTGGCTGAGGGAGCTGGGGGGGACCCAGCCTGGAGAAAAGAAATGGAATAAAGATTTGTAAATACCACAGGGGGAATTTAATATATTTGAATTAAACATGCCTGGTCTCTGCTGTGCCCACAGCGTGCACTTTGGTTTTGCCCATGGTCAAACATGGAATGAGGCAGTTTAGCCAAAGGAATGAAAAGCAATGGAAATCTGCAGAGTGCCAATGATTTAATAGCACCTGTGCTTGTAGACCCAGTATTCCTGACTCTGCTCTGCAGTGAAACCATGAGATCCAAGCAGAAGGTGTGCTGAGATACTGCTCTGGAGCCAGCGAGCTGCTGACTAGCTAAAATCAGCTGCTACTTCAATTATTCCTGGTAGGGGGATGTAGCTGTGGTTCAAATAGATGTTAAGTTGCCACTGCAAACAGGAAATAAAAGAAATTTTTAAAAACCCAACATGCTGGGACAGAAAAATAAAAGCAGATGATTGTGATTCTCTGATTAACCAAGGCGAGACAACTGTTTAAAGCTGTGAAACTGGGGTTTGAAATGAGAGATGCTCTCTGGTAAGGCTCCCACCTGCCTGCTCTGTTTAGGGGTCATGGTGGACACTTCTCACCATCCACTCTCCACTTGTCTTCCATTATGGAACCATTCAAACACTTCTGCAAAGTAGAGTTTGGAGGGCAATATCATCCTTAACCAGAAGAATAAACCCCAGACTGTCCTGCCAATGCACACAGATTTATTTTCCCCATGTGCGAGGTGCAGAATCGCTTGCCCAGATATTCTTCCTGCTGCTGATCCCTTTCCTGTGAGCTCCAAACAATTGCAGCAGATGGTGAAATTCCCTGTATCACCTCGGAGCAAGGCAGGAGGTGCTGACTCTTCCATTCTGCACCAGAGCAGCCCAGGACCCCGAGGACTGCAGCAAGGATGGAGCCGAGCCAGAGCCCTGCTCGTTACAGAGACCTTTGTCATTCCAAGCAGGATTTTCCCCTTTCCTCCTTTCAATTTTGGTTGGTTTCAGGATAACCTGTTCCTCTCTGTGTGGGGATGCCCTGGGTAGGGCAATCCCTTGTCTTCCAGGTTTGGTGAAGTGTCCTGAGAGCTCAGGATTGGATTTTAACAACTCCAGCCCAACTTTTCCCCCGACATTTTGAAGCTGTTGCTCTCAGAAAGCGCCTCCTGCTCCTGTTCAGCCCTCCTGGAACAAAGCTGGTGGCATCAGGGAAGTGTTTTGTGGAGGGTGAGTTATGGAGACCTGCCAGGTCCCAAAACTGTCCTGGGTGTCCTCAGAAATGTGTTGGATATTTATGGCCTCCCTTAGCAGACAGATGGGACTCAGAAATGAGACCCAGTCTGGGTTCATGGAGGGGCTGTTTGCCTTTTCTGGGTGCTGCCAGGATATTTTGTGGAAACGCTGGATCTGTTTTTAAGGGAACCATCGAGCATGAAAATGTTGAGAAAAAAGGAATTATTTTAAAGATAATAAAGAGAGTAGATGCTTGAGGATATCGAAATACTCCATCATAAAAAGGGGCTTGGCTTTATTTTTTTTTAAATTTTTGTCTTAAATTAGGGGTCAAAACTTCAGTAAAAGCAACACAGATCAAGGCTCTTACCCTGTGCAGGTGGAGCTCTCATTGCCCAGGCCAGGATCACCTGGGCTGCCCACCCACCCCGGGCCCCACAGCCGCTTTCAGGGCAGACCCTGGGCTTTCCAGGAGGTTTTTTGCCTGTTGTGGGCAGCTCTTTGCTCAGCCTCCTCAGGCTCCCGGGTGCTGCTGCCCTTCTGGGTTGTTCCTGGAGCTGTTTGGGGATCCCCGTGCAGGTGAAGGTGCTGCTGTGTTGTCCCTTTGTGCTCTCGCCCTCTGCAGAGCTGTTCCACTCCTGCTGCTCCTGGACAGAGGTGAAACCTATTTTAAAAATAAATTGTAAAGTTGCCTCAATCAAACTTTAACTCCCATCTGGAAATGTTGCTCCTGAATCCAGCAGGATCTGGGGTCCTCAGCATCGCCCCTCCACTGAAAGGCTGCTCTCCCCATTACCTTCTATCACTTCAGCTGTCACTTTTGAATTTATTCACTCCCAGGAAAAACATTTATTTCCCTTGCCTCTGGAGTGGGAAGGCAGTGATTAGCCAGGCAATCAGGAGATGCTGATCTCCATAGAAATCCCATCCTTTCTGACATGAATGGGAATTATGCACCCTTAAACTGTATTAGTTCCACTCCTTAGGCAGCCTCTGTGCAGGGAGACAGGTGAGTTTAGCAGCCTCGTCTGCAGCCAGAGAAAAGCCTGCACTAATTTCGGTGTGCTTTGAGTCAGGGCAGGAGCCTGAACGATTATATCTGCAGGATTAGAGCAGTGAGAGTAAAGGATGGCCCCTTATCTTGGAGCTCTCTCGCTGTGGAGATGCTGGAGCATCACTGCTCAAAGCAGGCAAACCAACAACCTGCTCCAACTTTTGGGATGTAGATTTAAAAGGATGGATCTGATTGATTCCTATTTTAGTGCTGAGTACCTGAAGGCAGCATTGTTCCTTGAGCTCTCATGCAATATCACATTATTTTGGGTTTATTTCTCAGTGTGTCTGACTTTGTGGATATTGTTGTTCCTGCATTGGAAAAAAAATCCTTTCAGATGTGTTTGACTGAGAAATTGTCCCAGAAAAACAGAAATTATTCCAGAGGGTCCATCTACATAAGCACACATAAATTTACTTCTCAAATACGTAGTAGAGCTTTTCCCCTGAGGAGACTCTGGAGCTGTGCAAATATGTAGCAGTAATTAATGACAAGGCAGGAATAGATTCATGTTGCATGTGAGGACTAATAAAACAAAGTGTGTGTAACCACGAGGTGTCTGTAGGGTAAGGGGAGCTGGGCAGGGAGCTCAGGCAGTGACAGGGTAATGTTCAATATCCCATCAAAAGGAAAGTGCAGGGTTGCATCTGAATGACATTTTCTGTATGGAACAACTATTTATTTTCACAGCTCATATTTTAGACGAACAAAAACATTTTATTTCCTCTTGCCCAAGGGAGCTGGCTTTATTGTTGCTGCAGAAAAAGCCATTTCTTCTTTTAGGAATTGCTGCTGAACATATTATTGAGGTTTGAGCATTAAATATCATTGCCCTGCCTGTGTGTGAGCTGGAGATGAGAACGAGCTCCTGACAACACCTTCTGTGCCCTGTTCTCTGCCTTTTACCATTCCAAGGTTCTGCCCCAGCCCTCCTGCACCTCAGCCTTCCTCTGCTGCTGTTTGATGCTTGGTGCAGCAAAGATCTCTAAATGATGTGCAGGTGGAGGTTTAACTGGAATCTAAAACCCCATAAACGATCTCTGATTTACCCTGGGTCACGCACTGAGCTGAACACCCAGGAAATCAGGGTGTGGATCGAGTCAGGGTGTGTGGAGGAGCCACTGCCATGCCTGGGACTGTTTTAGCCCCCCGTGATGGGAAGATTTGCTAGTGTGGATTTTAATTTAGGGTATGAAAAGGGGACTCAAGATCTGGATATTTAATGTGAGACTAACAAGAGGAAAAAGCCATCTGGGGCACCGAATCCAATGAATTGCACTGGGAGGCAAGCACATGGGAAGTTTTTGGTCTGGAATATCCCTCCAGAGCAGAACATCTCCTGAATTTCTGCCTCCAAAATCCTGGCACTACAAGGCACTGCCTTGGAAAACACAGGCAGAGGAGGCACAGGATGGGCTGGGAAGTGCCGTGGTCATCCCTGCTTGTCCAGGCTCCCCCTGCCTGGAGGAGAAGGGGGAATCCAGCACTGATTGATTGCCTGAGACCCTCCTCTGTCCTGTCCCAGTGCTGGTGCTGCAATTTCCCAGCCATAAAGTTCTTCCCCAAGTTATAGTTCACAGCTCCCTGAATATCTTATTGAAATGGCCTATTTGCTCTAAATATTTGCTTTCTGACTTGTCCACAATTCGAACATTTCATGAGGTCAAAGCAGGACACTTTCTGGAAACCGGTTCAGGACTGCAGAACAAATTATTTCCACTCAATTGAAGACCTATTGCAGATTTTTTTTCTTACTCTTTTGGGTATAAAATTCACTGTTTCTAATAAAGAGGGGAAAGAGCGTGTTTAAAAATCAGGCACGTGGTGTTTCCACCTGGGTGAGCAAATGGGAGGAGGACTGGAAAAATCTAATTTGGATTGTAATGATGGGTGCAACAAAAGGCAGTGAAGAGCAGAGCATGGAACTTCAGGGGAGCTTGGGCAGCTCTGATTTTAGAGTGCCTGGATTGGTCGTGTGGATAAAAAGCAGACTTCATTTTCCACTGGGGTAAACTCAACATCTGCTCACCGAGCTAATTTTTAAAAAACAAATCTAAGTGGAGTAAAATAATATCTTCTGCCAGAACCCTTGAGGAGAAGGTATTTATATTCCTTGCTGTAGCTGGGGAATAGAGTGTGAGGTTTAAAATATCCTTTCTTCTTTTCCTGAGCAACTGTGGCACTTTGCCAACTGAAGTGGTCTTAAAATCCTCTCCTTTTCAGAAATTGAGACCTGCTTGGCCGTTTTTCCCCTTTCTCTAGATGCAAAGTGTCAGAAAACAGCAAGGAGAGCACGGGGCTGGAGCTGCTGGGAGTGCCAGCATTTCTCAGGAAGGTCATTTGGAGAGGAGAGATGCCATGGCAGAATCCCCCTCCTGCTCCCCGAGCTGCTGGCACCTTTTCAGCAGATGGCTCCGGGTTCATCTGCTTTTGTTTGTGCTACAAAAGCAGAGGGGAGATGAAGTGGGGAAGAATATCCTGTGGTTTTCTGCTACAACAGAGCTTTTTCTCAGCACTTTATCTTCGGAGCATGAGCAGCCTCGGAAGGAAAACCTCCTCTGTGGTGTTTGCACGTCTCTAAACTGCTGGAATGAAGACGATTTTGATCATATAGGTGCCTATTTGTACTCCAGAGTGACCCATTTATTCTAGGGACAGGTTGCAGCGTGCACTGAACACATGATGGAATGTGTTATTGTGCCTCCAAAGGCTCCTTGGGTTCCTCAGCTCTTCTGAGCACAGGATCCAGTGGCTGGAGTGGGATCCCGCAGCAAGAACTCCTGGAGCAGCTCCACCAGCTGATGCTGGGAAATCTCCTGGGGGATTAGAGGTGACAGGATGTTATCTTGCTGATACACAAAACCCAGTTTTAGCCAATTTTGCTTTACTATGCAGAAGAAATCCTGTGAATCCCTGCCCACAGGTGAATATTTGCCCACACCCCCTGCTCTGTGCCACGATGGTTTAGGAATGAAGCAGAAACTCAGTGATCACCTCCACGTTGTGCTGCTCAGAGTGGGGTTTAAAATGTGGATGTTCTGTGGCTGAAATACTTCAGAAGAGCCATGGTGGTTGATCAAACACGAGTGGTGTTTGTTAGAATTTGTGCAAACCTTGTCCTGGTTGTGTCTTTCAAAGTTTTCCTGTAGCCAGCGAAAAGAGATTATTTCAGCCCTGGGGGACACTGGATTCCCTTGCTAGTTGTCCATTCAGAAATAGAGGAAGATTAAAATAATATAGTTAATTTGGTCTTTCCCCTCCTAAAGGAATGAGGGACACATCAAGAATTCGAGGAGGTGCTACAGGTGTGCTCTAAGGCTGTGCAGGTGCCATGATGTCATTTTTGTTTTGATTAAGTCAAGATGTGCCCGATGCAACCCTTTCACCATCATTTTAGTGGATTTTTGGCTGAAATATGGATTAGCTGAGCCTGAGCTATGGCAGCATCTTCATGGCCTTTTTCTCCTTCACTGGAAAGTTTCACATGCAGTGAAGTAAAAAAAAAAAGATCTTGGTTTTTTTTTTTTTCTTAACTTTGTAATTTCCTGCTCCTTCCTCAGCCCTTGCAATAACACATCACAGTGTCAAGGCTTGATTAATTCAATGAATTACAGCAGAACTGGAGCTGTCAGGAGGTTGCCAGTGTGTTTTGATTGATATTCAATTACTTCTCATGTAAACACCAATGATTTTAATGTCCTTATGTTCTAAAGTTATTTATGAAACAAATTTCCTGGAGGAAGAGCTGGACTGGGTGCTGCTGGGCTGTCACACACGTGGCACGGGGGTGATTGGGATGAAACCTGCTCAAACTCTTGGAAATTTGCTCACCAAAAGGACAGGGGGGCGAAAAATCCCTGAGGTTGTGTCCATCAGAGCCTCCTGTTGGTGCTGCCCAGGGGGGGAACCCATCCTGGTTCCTGCTTTTATCATCCCCTCTGCCTCCTCATCGAGGGTTTGTACATCCCTCCGATGCTGCCCGTGCTTTGGTACCTGGACTATGGAATTTTTTAACGAAAAAAGAGCAGAAATGAGCCCCGAGCTGGTTGTGGAGCCCTTATTCCCATCCCTGAGCAATTCTCAGAGAAATTCCAGCACCAGCAGCGATCCCACACTGACCCTGCAAGGACTCCCTGCTTTGTGGACCCTCAGTGCCCAACGTGGCCCAGGCAATTCTTCCTTCTCCTGAAAATCCCACCCCAGGGAGAGCCTTGCAAATGTTCATTTAGCACTTGGGAATGAGGCTGAGTATTGTTAACTCTGGTGAGGGATTTTCCGGGGTGTCCTCAAAATGTCAGTTATTAATAAAATATAAATTAACTTTGGGCCTTACACTCATAACAAGCAAAATGATCAGGAATGCACCTGCAGTGGAACTTGGAAAGGGAACACTGGGATGCTCTGCTGTTGCTGATTTTTTTCTTTTTTCCTTAATGAGGTCTCTGTGAAGCTTTAATGAGCTCAGGTGTTGCCAGCTTTATCATCAATTCCTGGTCAGGTTTGGCTTGGTGTGAAATAAAGAGAGTAAGGAATCTGCAGAGAGCAGGACCACAGGATGATTTTTTGGAAAGACTTTGGCAAAGAGGAGTTTGCCATCTTCCCAGGGAATTCCTAATATCCCACTGGAATCTGCAGTTTGCTTCCTTGGTTAAACATCACCTTCATATTTCTTACCTAAAAGTTTGCTCTCTAAATAGATTATTTTGCCATTTAAAAATGTTTTATACAGCTTTGGGGTTAACCCACGGGTGCATTACGTGAATTTGTCAGATATCCTGGAATTCTTAATCATCATAAACCTTGGAGGACAGATTTTAGACTTGATTTGGAAATAAAAGAAGCTGAAGAGTTTCATTTTCAAGTAGCTCCTGACCTTTTTTGTTTAAGCTTTTTTTCCCAGAACAAAGATCAGCTGACCCTGAACAGATCCAGGGGATGCTGAGGAATGCAGATACCCCCAAATACCTGGGTGTCATCTGCCCAGTCAGATTGTTTCCTGCTATTACCATCTTTTAGGAATTAGAAACCTGCGTGTAAAGGTGGATTTAATGGAAATTTAACAGCACAGCAATGAAATGCAGTGTTGCACTGGAATGGTTTAGGAGCCATCAGCTGGAGTGGAACTCTCAGAGCACAGCCAGGCAGGCACAGCGGCTCCTCTGAAGGCTGCACTTGGAACTGGCTGGGGAAGACAAATTCCTGATTGCATTTCACTGGGTTTTACAGCTGCAGGTGGGGATTTGTGGGTGCCTGGCTCTCGGATGGGGTTGGGTCACACAGAGGCTGAGTTTTCATCTCCTCTGTGACTTCCTTTGCTGGTCTCTCACAAATGCTCGGGGTGCAGGTGACTTTTTCTGGCAGCTGCTTCGTGTCAGCTCAGAATCTGAGTTCTAAAGCTCCGAGCCAGTGAAAACCTGCAGACTGCCCTCAAATGAATGCAAATATTTGAGAAGGGCAGCTGGGTACAAGTAGAATTCCTGAGCTGAAGAGACACAAAGCTGTCCGTGCCCCTGGCTAAGAAATCACCCTGACTCTGGATCAGCTCACAGATTATTCCACAGCTATGGAATCAATGTTGTAAAAGTGAGGGAAAATCTGCTGGTAAAAAGAAATGGCCCCATTAAAGGAGCTCCCTCCCTGTAGGGCGACCTCTCCCCACCTGCAGCTGCTCAGGAACCAGGGATTTTAGGGAGGCAGTGCCAACGCAAATGTCACCAGTTACGTTTGCTGGATATTTTAAACTGAAATTAGGCTCTTTTCTTCTGGGGTTTGATGAGAAGGTTCCCAGACCAAGACTTGTCTGAGAGAATTCACTCACTGGGGCCAAGGGGCTGCATCTGAGGCAGGAAAATGAAATTATTTCTGAAGCCAAATGAGCTCTCTGGTGTGCCATAGCTAGGGGGATGTTATTAACTGGAAGAGTTACAATGTGCTATCTACCCAAAAGGTTAAAAAACAACTTGCTTAACTGCAAATGTGTTTGCTTCAAGTTATCCATGTCTGATGTGAAAGAGGAAGGAAAGAAATGGAAATAACCAACCCAAATTTCGTGGAAATACTCAGGTGAAAATCAGCTTATTAATGCTATTACTGGTCGAAAAAAGGAGTAGTGAAAACACCCCTGTGCTATCCACGTTGTTTTCTGCACAAACACAACCACTATGGAAAAAACTCACTTTATCCCAGCCAAAAGCAGCACAAGAGGTAGAGATTTTATCTGTGGAAATTCATTCTGTGTTGGCTGAGGAAGTGTGAAACCTGGGGGAGGTCTCCCTGTGTTTGGGGAATTGTCCTTTTCCTGCAGGAATTGTGTGGCTCCAGCCAGGGTGAGTTTATATTTAACTCACCAGAAAGTCACCAGGGCATGACCAGGTCTGGTTTGTTCTGGTGGTCGAACACACCTCGATGCTTGGTGAGGTGCATTTCTCAGCCTAAAATTTCCAAGTCAGACTCGACAGGTTGCAGTGTGGAAATGGTGAAGTTGAGGGCTGTGACCTGAGCTGAGCCCACACAAACCAGAGCATTCCTCTGAGAAGAACCCAGTTTTGTGAGCTGTTCCCAACACACTTTAACACGGGTTGCCTTTATTCTCACCTGCTTATCTGGTGCAGTTCCCCCCTCTGCCCTCCCTGGAGGGATGCACAAATTACCTGAAGGAACTGCTTTAGAAATTCTGACTTGAAGAGAGCCATGAGGCCCAAAATGACCCTTTTAATCTCCCTTTCATTATCTCTGCACATGAAGGTCTGATCTAAACTCATGAATTAAATGGGAAGGCTCCTAATGGCTTCAGTAAGCATTGAATCAGAGCCTAAAGGCTGGGAATTAAATCAGTTCAATAATAGTTTTCCTGTGGCTTTCATTATGCAAATATCCCAACATTTCACACACCTTCAGGGACTTCTGTGGGGTAAAACCCAACCAAATCCAAAACCTATCTGTGTTTCATATTTATGAACATCCTCTTGTTGATTTGTAGCTCTACTGACTGAACTGCTGTTGCTTGAACTGACTTGCAGTGTTTCCAATCCATCTGGGGCCCAAAGTTCTTCAGCCTTTGTTCTCAACTAATGTTCAATTTCTTCCCTTCCACCTGACTTTTCTATTAATCCGCCGTAGAAAAACCTGCCTAAAATGATGGTGATATAACCCAAGCTATCAGATCAAACTATTTGCAGGGAATTTTATACTTGCAGCATTTGTCCTCAAATATTTTCCCTTGGGGACAACCTTCCCCTGTGCAGCGGCTGCGTCTGAGATCAACAGTAAATTTAAAATTTAACGTGTTGTGCTCTGTCCCTTCTGCCATTTCCACATCAGCTGGCTGGTGATTTATTATTGTTAAAGACAGGAGAGTAACATATGCTGTGATCACTTCATAAAAACCCCGTGGAAGCAGCGATTTAAATGCATTAAATGATTTAAATCCTGACAGGTCATGTGCTCCTCTGGTAGGAATTGATGGAGCCACAGCAAACTCCACACAGCTCTGCTGATTTATACCTGTCTTAACCCTGAGTGATAAAACCCAGTTTAATTTTGCCTGAAGTGAAATTCTTGTGAAGTGCCCATCTGTATTGAATCAGAGTCCCCACAGTTTATATCTGCTGCTTCACCAGCCTTGTTCCCGGGATTCCTGATCCTAAATGCACCAGACTGGGTATTTCTGTTGATATTGGGGGACAGGGCACGTGGCAATCATGGACAGAGCCACATTCCCAGGATTCCTGATCCTAAATCCACCAGACTGGGTATTTCTGTAGATATTGGGGGACAGGGCACATGGCAATCATGGACAGAGCCACAGATCAGCAAACTGGGCTTGCATCCCTTTATCCTGACCCTCTGCTGCTCTGGCAAGAGCAGCCAGCCAGACTGCGAGGCCCAGCCTTAAGCAAAGAGTCTGAAAGGAAATTGGGTTACCAGGAACATAAAATTGGCAAAAAAAACCCCCACCAGACAAAAAGTGAGACGTTAGAGGTTGTTTTATTAACTTTTTAAAGTTCCTGGTTTGTGTTTTGCCTGTTTGGTGCGTGGAATTTCTGCTGAGCACCTGAGCCGAGGCACCTTGGGATGGATACCTTAAAGAATTCCCAGCTTCCCAACGGCTCGGGACTGGATGTGCTGGTGCAAGGAAAAGAAATCTGCAGCACCCACTCAGGGCTGTCACTAAACCCGGTGTATTAAAGCCATGGCAAAGGGGAACATCCAGGCAGGGTCAGCTCCCCCAGGCTCCGAGCGGGGTTCATGGCAGCAGGGGCGAAGCTCGTGCGCCGATCCCGCAGCAGCTGCAGGAGATGTCTGAGCCAAATCTCCACTAAAGCAGTTAAAAACCAGCAAAGAATCACCCTGGGGGAGAGGAGGAGATGGCCAGAGGGGCAGGGGGTGGCAGGGAAAGGGAGTGGGAAGGGCTTGGAGTGTGAGTGAGAGCTGTGTGGGGCTGAGGGTGTTGGCTGTCACATCCCCTTGTCCTCCCAGGCACACTCGGCTCAGCGCTGGTGGAATGACTTCCCCCTGCTCACAGGGAGAGCAGCTCCGAGATAAAGATTTCTTTTATTGCCATAATATACACAAGAACGAAGAAATTCAGCATTTTCCAGGAAGCTTAACTTAAATGCTAATTCTTGGTTGTTTTTTTCTGTAATCACTCTCCTGTGCTTGCAAGAGGCTCCCATGGATTTGTTAATTACTGCTATATAAATTAGTTTGAGCTGATCACATGAATTTTATTTTGAGATTCTCTCCTGAAGTAGCTTTTTGTTTACCTAAAACCGAACATTTAATCTTAATTCATAATTAAGCTGCTGTTAACCTTTGCATTTTTCCTCATAATTTTAATTTAGAACAATGAAAAATTTTCCCCAGCAGTGAAATTTCCAACTTTAAAGTGAAGCAAATTAAAAAAGAGGGGAAAACCTTTTCACCTGGTAAGAAACTGTGATAGATTCACCTCCACTCAGATGTCCAAATCTGCTCTGTGCCCCCGGAGCCAATTTGACAGGAACCACAGAATTTATTAAAAAGCATCTTCGCAAATGCAAGCCACAGTCTCAAAATGTAGATTAATTTCAATTAAATTCTTGTTCCTATTGCCAGGCTTCAGAATGAGATTAAAGCACAGTGCTGCGATTTTGGGGGAGGGCTCCCTCGTTTGTAAATTACAGTTTTTTAACTGGATGAACAAGAATTTATAGTGCTGACAATCTGTCACTTTTAATCACAGGTTATTCATCTATGAATTTAAAATCAAATCTCACCGCTAAAGCTAAAATGGAATGTGGATACTGTGATTAAGGTGTTTATTATTCATCTAAATTAAAGGCATCACCAGGAGGAAAAGAAAAAATTTAAATTAGTTATTGTAATAAACAGTTTTAAAAGCTTTCATCTCAAGTAACCATTGCTTGTATCTGCCAGCAGAAATTTGCTTTTTAAACACCAGGAAGTTCTTCCAAATTATTCATTTCAGGAACTTTTTTTAACAAGAAGGAAGAGTTTTGGGTAATTTTGGAGTGTCTTGCACAAAGTCTGGCACGAATCATAATCCTCTAAAGGTCTTAAAATATTCACTGGGCTTGGGCTGAACAAAATCTGTGGTAAATCCACCTTTCCCAAAGTGGTTCCACGTAAGGAATATTCCATATTTCCAGAGCTGTGTTTGCAAACTGTAAATGGTTTTAGATGATTTTGGAAACTCAACCCTTGGAATTTGAAAGTAGGGAGTGTTCCATATTTTCTATGCCATGCACAGGCTGCAAAGGTTTATGTAAAAATAGATTTACAAAGCAAGTTGTTGGAGGAAATTGAAAATCTTATCTTAGTAAATATTAAGATATGGTCCCCAAATGGATGAAACGATTCTCTATAAACCTTTAAATGACTGGGAAAAAAAAAAATCCTAGATCCATAACCTCTTGCAATGTTTTCCTCTTCCCCTTTTAGTGTACTCTGAGAAACAATCAAACCTGTGCCTGTAAACCACAGAGTAATTTCCTCATTGCCTGTCAAAGTCCTAATTAAAATAAAATAAAATAAAATAAAATAAAATAAAATAAAATAAAATAAAATAAAATAAAATAAAATAAAATCTACTTTGTTTAACAGCTCATAAATCTATTTTTCCTCCCACTGTAGTGGTGTTTTCAAAGTAAGCTCTGGCTGGTTGGAGAGAAGAGAAACCTCAAACCAACAAGTCTCCCACTGCTCTGCGTGTGAATAAAATTAATTTATTTGAAATTAATTCATCTCCTAAAATATATATTTGAAGCGCTGCGTTATAATATTTAAATGTCAAGTATTATATGTATATACACACACAAATATATATAAAAATGCTAATTTTTTGCCAAATTCTTGTCAGTTTTCAGCTGTGTCCTGTTCAGTAAATCACTTGGAATTGCTGCTGCAAAGCTGCAATGCACTGACTTAAATAATTTTTCTATCCCTCTGTCTGCCTTGGGTAATGTTTGTTTTCAAAGCCCTCTGCTTCATTTCCATTTCAAATGAACTTATTATGCAGAGCTAACTGGGAAAACTTGAGTGGATTAAAAAAGAAACTGATGATAAATTAGAGTTTGGATCACAGGGAATTTCAGCTTCCAATCCTATCCATTGCCCACGTGTAGTTTATTATATTCCTGCAGAGAAATGCATTCAACACGCTGACAAATTCCATTTCCTCGCAGCTTTATTACACAAATCATTTATTACAAGGAAAAAATGTCAAATTCCTCCTGCTCTCAACTCTAAGCCTGGTTTTGAGGGAAAACACAAAGGAATCAGCAAAAACAATGCAATGTT
This sequence comes from Dicrurus megarhynchus, assembly GCA_013399195.1. NCBI lineage: Eukaryota > Metazoa > Chordata > Aves > Passeriformes > Dicruridae > Dicrurus > Dicrurus megarhynchus. The sequence continues at coordinate 230,328 of VXAD01004078.1, read as the reverse complement.
TGGGTTTGATGTGGCACCAGCAACGCTGCTTTTGTCCCCAGCCCAGTTTGGCCCCAGCACTCAGGGCCATCACTCTTTGAATTAGAATTCAGAACTTCTTGTGGCATTTGTATCCCATAATACCTGAGCTGGTTTTGTGGGTTTCTCCTCCCCATCGACACCTTTCAGGAATTTGCCTTGGTCACCATGTGGCAAACACAACAAGCAAAACTCGCTCAGACGTGCCAGGAAACGTGTCCTGTGTCCCACACGTGATGTGAGTGGATGAAATGAAATGTGACTCAAAGTTAAGAGATTATCTCATGGTTTTTTGAGGGTAAATATCCCCACGTGGTTAATTCAGTCTGAATTCTTAGGGTTCATCGTGCTGCTGTAAATTGATTTTCAGCTTTAGTGAGAGTTCAGAGTGATTTTTCTGGTGTTCCAGTGCTGTCTGTGATTCCTCCTTGCATGAGAATCAGCTATCAGGTGGATTTTGGGCTGGGTAGGACTGAAAATGCATTGCCAGGTGCTTTCCATTAGCAGAAGTTTTTGGATTTATGTATTTCTTGCTTTGTTGTTCTGCTATTCTCACATGACAGGCAAAGCGACAGCTACCAGCGAGTGTAGAAACAAAAATATTCACTGGGAACTCTAAATTTCACCAAAAAAAGCCCTCTGGTTCATAAAATCATTGAGTTTTTGGGTTGGAAGGGACCTTAAAGCCCATCTTGTCCCACCCCTGCCTTGGGCAGGGTCACCTTCCAGTATCCCAAGCCTCAGCCTGGCCTTGAACACTTCCAGGGATGGGAAAAATTTACTTGTGTGGGAACTTGATACCTAAACCCCTCATTTATAATAACAAATTATCTGATCACTGCAGAAAAGAAAGAGCAAAACCAAAAAGATGTTGATTAAAACCAGCAAATTTTGAGGAGAGCTTTTGGTAATATTCAGCTTTCCTACTGCAGTCATCACAGGGGGAAAATCTTTAATAATTCAGGGAATATTTTAGTATTTGATCTCTTTCTAGCAAGGCTTGTAAGTGAGCAAGGTTCAGACAGTGAACAGGGATAATTAATTGAAATCTGACCTTGCTGCTGCAATCACTTGGCCTTTCATTAGCAGTGACAGGCATGTCCTGCAGTCTTTGGAAATGAAAGGAAAATTGACTTCACTTCAATCTGGGCTGTTGAGTCACTCAGTTGTGTTGAGCTGGGTGGGTACTGAAATACCCAAATACACTTCTTGTTCCTCCAGTTTAGGGAAATTTTTGCTGACTTCTTAGGCCCTTTTTTGTTGCCTTTATAATATGGATTAAATCACTGAAAGCTGAATTCGAGACCAGATTTTTTTCCCCCAACTTTTTAGGGACCCAGCATTCGTACCCTGCTGAGCTGGGATCGCTTCAGGTGTGTGATGATTTCCACGTGTGTGTTGCGAGGGTATTCCCAGGTGCTGCTGAGCTCTTTATAAACATGATTAAGGAGCTATTAGAAGTCCAAATGACAGAGAATGAAGTGTCCTTTGATCCAGCACTGCCTCCCCAAGCACGTTGCCTTCGGAAACGAGATTTGCCGGCAGCAGGAGCAGCCCAGCACAGAGGCTCAAACACTTCTTCATTGTCATCGCCGCTCTGCTGGTTTGGGAAACACTTGTTCCAGCCCTCTTCTGTTTCATGTGGCACAGAAGCAGCTCCCAAGTGTTTAAAGCATGAAAGGGAGGCTGCTGCTGGGTTTCACGGCCCTGCTTTGGGTCTTTCATGAGTGGCGCTTGAAAGAGGAGGGGGCTGAGGGCACCGAGCTGAAATGTGAGTTTGTGTGAAACCCTCTCATCTCTGACTCCATGTGAGGCTCCGGGTGCCTGGCATTGAGCAGGGGAGTTCCAGCAAAGAGTGGAGCTGCTCTGAGCTCCAGCCTTGCCTTTGAACACCTCTCACCTCACAGAAATGGGGGGAATTTTGACATCCCTGTTCCCTGACAATGTCCCCACTGTGGTCTCCAGAGGGGTCCCTTTTGCTCACCCGGAGCTTTTGAAACAAAGGTTTTATTGATGATCTTTTCAGAGAACTTCTACTGGCTTTGCTCTCTCGTCTCAGTCTCTGCCACCTTTCAGATTCCTCTTGCAGGAGGATAAAGGGAATTTGTCCCAGCCTTGAGCAGCTGATTGGATTTTGGCTGGTGCAGACCCCAAGCTGGGTTGGGGTTCCCTAAAGGAATGTGGGGGCAGGTCCTTGGCAGCCTCGGCAGGGAGATCCCGCCCAGGAGGAGCCTCAGGAATATTCAGCAACCCCCATTCCATGAGGCTGGAGGGAACTGGTCCATGCTCTGCAGATAGTGGGCTCAGGTGGCAAAATCCTGGTGATGGATTTCCAGAGATGGGAATTGGCTGCGGACTGGAGCGAGCTGGATGATCCTTCTTGTTTGCTCCTTGGATTGGTTTTCTAAGGCAAAATTTTCCCTTGCCATGTCCTAAAACTGTGTTGTGTTTACGTAGCTGTTCCTATTTATGAAGCTGTTCATATTTGCTTCAATCTGATGGTTCCACTTCTCCCTTTCCCAGTTAATACCAGAAATCACCACACACAGCACAAATACCAAAACCATGGCACAGAAATGGCCGTGATGAGATTCATCCTCTCTTTTTGTCCACTGGAAGCACAAACTGCATGACCAGAAGCCCTCCTTAGAACCCATCGGTGCTGTTTGCCAGCTGCCTTTCCAGGAAATTTGGGGTTTTTCCCCTAATGTCACCTCCCTAAAATGTTGTAACCTTGATGTCTCTGACTTCTCCTTTCTTGGAAAAAAATGAGGTTATGCTGTCAAATATTTGTTTTTCCCTTCCCCCCCCCCTATTATTTTAAATATTTTCTCCTTTTCACATATTTCAGGAAGGACCTGGAAATGCTTCCCCATAGGACTGACCCTTCTGAGGAGTGTTCTTTGATACCCAAACCCAATCATCCACTGCCCAAGGTGGGCTTCAAAGGAAATCATGGCCCCAATAACTGCGTTGCTACTTTGAAATATGCAAGAACAGGCCAAAGATTATTTCCAGTCACTGATACGAGCTTTTTCTCGCTCTTTAAAGGAAAACAATCAGACTCTGGATCAGCTGATTGGCACCTTGTTTAATGTTTGGCCTGCTTAACTCCATTATTAGGGACAAGATCCCTCGCAGTGTCTATTGATGTCCCCAAACAATCAATAAACGAAATGTTTAATTTTAAAAAATCCATTTACAGGGCACGCAGCAATTTAATTAATTGTGCTTAGGAGCAAATTGGGATTGATTAGTGCTCATTGTTACTTAATGCTCCTTTCTCTGGTTATTATTCAGTGAAATTGTTGAAAAAATGCAAACTTGGGAAAGACTTTCGGTTTTTCCATCATTGCAAGAGCCGAAATCCTTTCCAAGGAGATTCAATACCCGAAGTTAACAACTCTCTTCAGCATCCTAAAAGCACTATTTGTGAGTTATGGGGACAAACTTTGGATACAGATTTTCTTCCTTCAATAGTTGAAATATCTGTTTAATCATCAGCCCATTTTATGGAGTTATGCAGGGAAAGAATATGGGAAGAGCAGAGATGACAAATTTATAATTGTCCTTGTTTTCATACATGATAATCTATGTTAAGTGTGTGTTAAATCTAACTTTTCAGAAGGCCTAATTAAGCTTAATACAGATTTTAATGGTGTTTTTCAGTTCTCAACACTGATTTGCATTGAAAAACCCATTTTTAAGGAGATTAAGATGATTTAAAATTTGGTTTCTATCTGTAGATTATTAGATCAATGTGTCAATATTCATTAATAATCCTGCTTGGCATTTTCAAACACGCTGGTGATAGAAAAGATGTCATGAAAATATCTTTCATTAGAAAGTCCTGTTCTTAGGGAAGAGTTCAGTAGAACACAGAGAAAGATGCTTTTAGTTAATTTACCATAAAAGTTTTAGCATTTGCATTAGAATTAAGGCTAAAAAAAAGAGAAAATGTATCAATTCCCCCTATTAACATACATTTCTAAGATTAATATATAGAATATAGAGAGAGTTTTTCCAAGAGCATGTGGGGAGTGTTTTAGCTGAACTTTTTTGGTTGTTCTTTCTCCCTGGCTGTTCCACAATTGGGTATAAAAGAATTACAACACAAAATACAGATAAATGCTAAAATTGCTTCCATAGCAAGTGTAAAATGAATCTAAATAGGGTGGCAGTCAATTTTATGACTTATTTCTGCATGGGGAAAAGATGATATGAGGTATAAAATGGATAAATACTTTCTAAATGCTGAAATTATCAATTCCAGAGAGTGAACAGCCAGAGGGGCTTGGGAATTGATAAGGAACCGTTTCCACGAGTAGGAATTTGAGGCTTTTAAAAAATTGATCAAATGTTTCTGTCTTGTGTATAAAAGATAACAAAGAGAACAAAGAGAAATAAAAATGAAAACCTGGCAGTTTACAGTGAGCAGAAACAGGGACAGGAATTGGGGCAGGGCTTTATTCACTGTGATATTGTGGAAATCAAAATTTAATGCCTTAAAAATTGCTGCATGATTTATCTCTTTATTTCTTGCCGGATGCAGTGACAGCCCCTAAAAGCAAGGATCACTTTCAGTTCATTTTCAGTGGTATTCTGGCAGAATTCTTTTGCATTCAAGGAGTGAGAAATACAGAAGTGATGAAAGGTTCAAGTTCAGGACTAAATCCTTGGACCAGTCAACCCTTGTCAGTATTGAGCTTCGGAATTACAAAAAAGCAAAGCAAAAGGAAGAGGGTTGATGGAGATGGTGGGAAATATACAAAATAAAGCTTTCATTTGAACACCCCCTCCTCCGCCTTGAGCAGCTCAGCTCTCCCCACCCATCCTGCTGCCACATCTCCTGGCTATAATTGATTTGTGCTCCTGCCAGGTAGCTGCGGGATCATTTCCCTGGGTTACTCGTGCAGTTTGTACAAAACCCAGTGTTCTTCCTAAATTAAAACCCTTTTGAGCTCCTACAATCTAAAATGATCTGTAAGGTGACACTTCCCTTAAAGACTCAATTTCTAGAAACAGCCTCATGCTCCTGGATAATCTTCTCCTCTTCTTCTGAGCTGTCAGGCCCCGACAAAATCAGCCCAGAAGCCTTTTCAGGGGTTTGGGAAGGAGCAGCTGAACCTCCCTGTTTCCATTCTGTGCTGTGACACCACATGGAGCACAGCTTTAGACATTTGTTTGGGGCAGCACAGTTGTTGTTGTAAGGGGAAATAATGACTTGGAAGGTGTAATTATGTGGGGTGTTTAAATAAAACTCCTTTTTTTCAGGGTCCCTGTGTTCAGGGGACTGATAAAGGCGTGACTCCTGCAGCGTGGCCATGCAGTAAAGCCCAGCTCATGTTCTTGTTGTGGCTCTGGGAGTGCTGTGGCTGAGGAGATAACACGGGTTTGGGACAGGTTAGATAGATAACGGGTTTGGGACAAGTTAGATAGATATGGGGTTTGGGACAGGTTAGATAACACGGGTTTGGGACAGGTGAGATAACACGGGTTTGGGACAGGTTAGATAGATAACAGGTTTGGGACAGGTTAG
>VXAD01004078.1:85619-224479 GCA_013399195.1 Dicrurus megarhynchus | reverse complement strand
AGATAACAGTTTTGGGACAGGTTAGATAGATAACAGGTTTGGGACAGGTTAGATAACAGGTTTGGGACAGGTTAGATAGATAACAGGTTTGGGACAGGTTAGATAGATAACGGGTTTGGGACAGGGTGGCCAGGCCAGCTGCAGTCTGGCCAAAAGAGCCCCTGTCCCCACCTGAGGAGAATCGCTGCAGTTCTGGCTGCTTGGCCCCACAGCCCCAAACACCCAAGAGATGGAGGCTCACAAGTGTGGAAATCCCTGAAGTTTGGATGGAAAAATGCGAAAAGCGTCATTTTCTGAAATGTGCAGCTGTTGCTGAACTCCGAAACTTTCATTTTCTGTGGGCACAATGAATTTTTTGCTTGTATTTCTCAGCCAGTCCTAAGATCAAACGGTGCAGAATAAGAACAATGTTCCACAAGCACGGCCTCCATGTGGGAAATGATTGTTTGCTGATAGTTCCACCTCTCCCCAGACGTGCACAGCTATTTTCTAGTCTAAATATAGGGGGAAAAGGACATTATTTTTCCAAATCCCAGTACCTGCTAATCAAAGGGAAACACTGTCTCCTCTTTTTGCAAATTCCAGCTCATTCGGACATCACAAAAGGCCTTGAGCTGAAGTCATCTGAGCCTCGCTCTGTGCTGGCAGCGGAGAGCAGCAAGGAGAAGAAACTTTTGGGAAAAGACGTTGGGGGAAAGGATTTATCTTTCTGATAAGAGCTGCAATTGTGGTGTCCTTGGAGATCAGAGAGAAAAAAAAATAATCTGGTAAACTCCAAAGGAGGATGGAAAGGCTCCTTCAACCTCCCAGATTGCTCGAGGAGTGCAAGGGTCCTGCCTATGGTCTGAAATTCTTTGAGGAGGGGGTGTTCTGCTGGAGAGGAAAACTGCCCAGAAATGGGGTTTTTAAATTTTTTTTTTTTTAATGGAGGATTGATATGGGGAGAGGTTCTGCTCACACCTTCCTTTTCCATGCTGATATTTTTGAAAATGATTTCATTCTGAAATGTTTTAAGCATACCTCTGTAAAAGCCAGCATTGCAAACCAATTTCTTCACCTTTACCATCTGTTTTTTCTTTCTTCCATTCCCTTAAGCATCCACATCCCTCACTGGAAATTTTGGGACAGCTTTAAGTCATCCCCTTATTCAGCCACAGTGAAGTTTCTTTGCAGTGCTCCCGACAGGGGGCTGAACATTCAACAAAAAAGCAATAAAATCAAAATTCAAACTGTGTGAGTGATTCAGTGCAGAGAATTGATTCGGCCAAAGTGAGACTCATGAGCTTTGTCTTTTATCTTCCAGAACCACACTGAAAACCAGAATGAACACCAACCACAGCCCCAGAAAATAACTCTGGATTTTCCCAGAAAACAACTTTATCTTCTCTGTTCCTTTGGGTTTAGGAGCAGGACCAGCTCCATCAGTCCTTGGGAAAATTCCACGTTGGACCTTTGTCGATCAGCAGGTCTGGGGGATGGGCACAGGAAATGTTCAATAACTGCAGGATTATATTTTTTTAGTCTTGGTGGCCAGGCTTTAATCTTGGAATATGAAAAGCCAAAGCTCATTTTATTTGGTGAAGCAAATTTAATTACTTGAATAAACAGAGGTGGTGTTTTGCCATGAGAATTCTCCTACAGTTACATCACCGTGGAATTACCTGGCCTTGATTAGTGCTCAGAAAAATTCAGTATTGGATAAAATTCCGTGTTGGATTAACTACCAAAGATATTGTCCAAATCTTTAAAGGGATCTGTAACTCTTAAATAAATGTGCTACTAAGAACTAGGAAGTCTTTTCCCAACTGTGGAGATCCCTGTCTAAAAACCTCTTTCTTTATTAAAAAAAGATAATTTATTCTCTTGTCTTTTATTATCAGTCTGGTGTCTGAAAGACTTTTAGCAATCTTTGGTAGATACTGATACAAAACCTCTGTAAGAAAAGTCTTCTGTGCCATCAGCCCCACTGAAATTATTTACTGAGGGTTCTCAGACATGTTGGTATTTCTGCTTTCTGAATATATCTCTTAAATAAATGAGTCTGTGCTTTGGAGCACTTGTTACTCATGTCCTGCCAGGGCTGATAAGCTTGAGGTGATTTGATAAATTAGAAGAATTTTGCCTCTGACATCCTGCTCTAGGACACACAAGAGCAGGCTGATGTTTTTGACATTTCTCCTCAGAATCCTATCATGTTATTAGTTCCAACTTTAGTCTGTTTGCATCAGGTATTATTTCCCTCAGCTGCCAGCCTGGATGGAGCTCAGCTCAGGAGTGGTTTAGGTTTAACAGCCAGAGAGGAAACAATGAAAAACGAGACCCTTGAATGTGGTTGTGGTTTTTGTAGGGTTTTTTATTGCTCTTTTGGGGTTTGCTTGGGTTATGGGCTTGAATTTTTTTTTTTTTTTTTTAAGGAAAATGTAATTGGTTCAGAAAACCCCAAAGGTCACATTCCTAAATTCCCAGAAAAACTTAGAGCCTAGAAGTTCTCCACTGAATTTGTTTGGACACTTGGAGTCTTACAGTATTTGGTTTACTGAGGGAGAAAAAACTAAACTCACCTCAACAGGGCAGAACCAGAAATGAGTGTCAGATGGTTTCAGGAGGAAAATGTATTCTGTCAGTCTTCGTCTCCCTCAATGTAACTGAACTTAAAACTCATGAAAATCTTCTCCAGTTCTTTATGAAATGATGGTTTTCAGGCAGGAAGCACAAAAAGCCTTTCAAACAAATGAGATAACACGAAATGATCTGGTTTTAGAACCGAGTGTGATGGGCTGTGGTTTTTTAGAGTGGTCAAGAGCTATTTTTCCAACCTGGTTTGCTCTGGATTTATCTGTGGGATTGCCCTATGCACAGCTGATCTTAGTTTGATAAATTAGGCAGGTTCTGGTGTCACTGATGTGCTGCTGAAAGCTTCACCCTTAATCACAGAATTTTCCTCATATTTGTAATTAATTGATTGAAGTCCTCAGTGTCAGGGTAATCTTGGCATTTTTAGTCTCTGTCTCATGCACACCCACAGCCTCAGGACTTTTCCAGTCTCCAAACAACCCACTTTTGCCTGGAATAATGTCATTTTTCCAGCCCCAGTGTGTCAGCACAGCCCATCCTTGCTGCATTTCACTGCACACTGCAGGCTCTGAGGGAGAGAAAAGAGACAGGAATTTATGAAATCTCCAGGTGCCCTTGCAATGGGAATTTCTCTTTAACTTGCAGGAAGGATGGAGCCAGCAGGCACTGAATATCGAAGACAGATTTTATTGGAAAGAGCCTTTTTTCTTATATCACTCTCTCTGGTGTCCTCAGAATCCATAGAAACTGCATTTTTTTCTCCTCTGTCCAAGCGTTTTTATGAAAATAGCTCCCATTTCCCAGCTTTAACTCTCATCTGATCAGCCCTTGCTGCAACAAGATGCTCCAAATGTTCTCCAGGTCCCAACACGTGCTGAGCATCACCTGAGTGAGCCACGGTGCTTTCGAGGGGATTCCTGGAGAAAAATGGGATTTTTGGGGAATCCCAGAATGGTTTGGGCTGGCAGGAATCAAAGATCATCCAATTCCAGCCCTGCTGTGGCTGCTCCATCAGCATTAAACTCCAGGGACCTGGCAGAAGGGATTTTCCCTGGGCTGGATGCAATCTTTGGGAGGATCCATGGGGAAATTAAAGATATTTTAGCTCCAAATCTCCTCATTCGAGGCTCTTTTCTAGACAAAGTTACTCAGTGTCAAAATGCAGGAACTCTGCAGAGATCACAGATAAAAATCCCCAACAAAACCCTCCCCAGGAGGAGTTGCAGCAGTGGAAAAGCAGGGTTTCATCCCAAAAGATGTGATTGGGTTTAAAATGAAACACAGAGAGAAATAAAAAGTAAAAAATGCAGCCCCTCAAGTGGGTAAGGAGCTTATCATTAATTTAATTGGCTGTTAATGTCAGTTGGACTTGCATTTCCTGGTGTGATACTTTGCTGTTCGTTTCTCCACAATCCTGACATGCTTGTAATTCAAACACTGAGAGACAAATTGATTTTTTTTAAAGTATTTTATGAGTTTTAGTTTGCACCCAGGTTGGGATGTGATCCATAAATGCATTTCCAGAGCTGTGTGTTTTTAGGGAAGGAAAAACAGAGTTTAAATCATCTAAGTGAGAATGGAGTTAAAATGCCTCGTGTAGCACTGGTACAATTTGCTGTAATGAATGTATTTTAGTGGCATTCATGATCTGAGGACCACTGTTCTCATTGTCAGGACAAATGGAAAATCCTGCTGGATCTTATAGAGGTGCTGGGAGAAATTCACTCTCATATTCCTCAGTGAAGGTTCGAAAATTTATTTCTTACACTGTCTGGAGACTCACTTCTATTTCCCTGCCTTAATAAGGCCTCCAAAACACCATTTATTCATCAGCTCGCAGCCAAGGGGGGAATCAAACAACCTCCCCGTTTACTCAGAGGGAAAAGATGCATATTCAGCCTCAATTTCCAGCTTGAAATTTGCAAGAATGGCTGGAGCAATGAGCAGTCTGTTCATTTTTCCTGCTCCAGCCCTGCTTCCCAGCCCCTGTCCGTGGGTTAATTGGTTTTCTGTCCTCCACACTCGGCTGCACCAAGGTTTTACAAATTTCCGTGGCTCCCTCAAACAGAGAACTTTCCTTTTCTGCTTTTAATTAATCTAAATTTATGCTGGCAGTAATAAAATGTGGCAAAGAAATGAACATTTAAAGTAAAAAGTGTGGAAATGCTGGTTTTAGCCCAGGATTGTGATTCCCATCTCAGAGCACAGTTGCTGGGATCTCTAATTAATGTGTTGTCGTTCATTAACAGCTGAAACACAAACTATGACGAGTTTGCAAGAGCATAAATATGTTTTTTCTGCTTTTCCAGCTGTGGAAAGCATGACATGAAATCAGCTTTATCCATTTTGGTCACTTCTTGTGCTGGATAATCCTCCTGGAGCAGCTCAGGCTGTGTCTCCTCCTGTAACCCTCTGTGAATCAAGATCAGAAATAATTAGCAGTGTCTGGTTTAAATTGCTAACGGTAATAAAAGATAAATTCTTTATTGGAGAGGTTTGGATATTCAATATTTTCAGGACTGAATTTTTAGCTGCTTTTGGAACGCAAAATTTAACGTTTCTGGTAAAAATATGGGAGTTTTATGTCGCTATGAATATTTCCAAAATACCAAATATTATTTATGGGCAGATCTCTTTTCCAGCCAAGGATCCTTCAGACGCTGGCATGTGCATAGCAAAGCCATGAAACAGGTGCTGAATTAATCTTGAAGAAAAACAACACAAAGCAGTGCATCACTAAGTAAATCCCTGACAATCTGTTTAGTACCTTAATTATGACAAATGTCCAAATGTGCCCGACTTCATCATAAAAACAAATAAAATTGAGCCTCATTTCCATCCCTCCTTTAGTTACAGGTGTTTAGGAGATTTAATGCATCTTTAAAGTGTCCAAATGCTCTGAGCAGTGATCCAACATCTGCAGGTGGTTGTTTCTCTCCAACATCAAACCACGCACTGAATTATTGTAGCAGCAAACAAATTCACTTAATTTGAGGTGTCTGACTGGTTTATTTCTGTATGAAAACGTTTAAATCTTGCACATAAATCTTCCTGTGTCCCACAGCCAGAGCTGAGAGCTGGTTCTGTCCATACCAAGCTGTTGGCAGAGGGACAGGGAGGTGCTGCAAACACAATTAATGCCTTTATTAAACATTGGGCAGCTTTCCCAGGGTTACTTTGGGAAAGTTATATCCTCCAAGGGGATGGGCAAGAACTTCTCCAGATCCTTTGCCCAAGTAAGGAGAGAGACATCACATATATGTGGATTTTATATGAATGATACATGAATTTATCTATGGATTATACATTAATTTATTTATGTATTATACATTAATCTATGTATGGATTATACATTAATTTATTTATGGATTATACATGAATCTATGTATGGATTATACATGAATTTATCTATAGATTATACATGAATCTATGTATGGACTATACATTAATTTATCTATGGATTATACATGAATTTATGTATGGATTATACATTAATTTATCTATGGATTATACATGAATCTATGTATGGATTATGCATTAATTTATCTATGGATTATATATTAATTTATCTATGGATTATACATGAATTTATATATGGATTATACATGAATTTATATATGGATTTATGGGATTTCATATATGGATTATAAAAATCAATGGTTTTTTTCTTTTTACTTTGTATTTTCCCTCTGTATTTTCCCATATTCATCCCTTGTTCCCAGGAAGTCCTGAACACAGTTAATCCCAAAGTCTCTTTCCAGCTTTTCATTAGAGGAAAAAAGGTTTTTAGGTCATGATATTTATTAGGTTATCCTTCAAAAGTCCTTTGGTCGGTGAAATATGAGCTTCTAGTCAACAGCCACTGAAATGTTCTGTGTCTTCACATAAAAATTTCATCCTGACTTTGTTCAGTTATGGGAAATGAGGAAAACAAGTCCATAACAACAAAAAGTCCTGCATCTTTGAGCTCTTCATTCACTTTGATAATGATAAAATAAATCATATCTGATCTTTCCGAGCTCATCAGCCCATTTCTAACAGGCTGCCCTTTGTGATGACAGATTTGATGACATTTGGTGATGACCAGGCACAGGGAAAAACATGTTTAATGTACTGACAGCTAATTTTATTATCTCTGGTAGCCATTCCTTCTCTCCAAGCGTTTCTTTGAATCAGAGCCAGTTCTGCACTTTCAGAGCTGGGCTGTGGCAGGAGCAGAGGATCAGCCAATAAATCCATAAGAGAGGCAAAGACAAGTCCTGGAGGGAGCTGAATCATTCACTGAGGGCAGTGGGAACCTGTGGTGCCCCACTAAGCAGATTCTCTATTTATTAATAAATTAATTCTTCTAAATTACAACGTCCGCTGTCCAGAAGTGCGATCCCTCTCTGTGAGATCTCTGTGAGATCTCTCTGACCCTTGAGGCAATCCTCTTTTCACCCTCATGTTTGGATAATAAACCAAAAATCTTCCTTTAGCACCATCACCTCATTGGTCTTTCTGTAATAATTGATGAAAACCCCACAGATAAATCATTGAAATGCATTGGTGCTTAATATTTCCTCCATGGAGTGTTCCATGGCAGCTCCATCCGTGGATATTCCTCAAACACCAGAGCAGAGGTGCTGTTTGCCCCAACAGGCTTCATCAGAGGACTTCTCATTTTAAATACCCTTAAAAGAAAAGCAGTTTTGTTTTTAATGATAACTTTCCAGGGGCTGAGCTGGATTTTTTCCCAGCTGGATGGATGCCAGGGATTGGAATTATTCTCATTCGTGTCCCCATGGCACAGGGAATACCCCAGAGCATCCCACAGGTGATTTTGGGCCTGAGTCAGCTCCCCAGAGGCAGGTTCTGCTCTCAGCCTGGCAGCCCCATCTCTGTGGTCCTGCTCCTGCCATCCCTTTTTAGGAAAACCAAAGGAAAGGGAAGGAAAGTTGAAGCAGAAGCAGCAAAAATACCTGACACAGCTCCGAGGCCAACAGCTTTTATTCTTGGTGTGATTCTGTTCCCCCACGACACCGAGCTCTGCTGCAGATGGGAACCCCAGGACAGCCAAGGGTAAATCTCTTGCAGTTCTCCCACTGTGGGCAGGCGTGGAACTCGCTCCCGAGCTGGAATTTTGGGCCACACTGCTTTGGGGACATTTGTCAGCCTCTGGAAAGAGATTAATGAAAGGGTGGCCCACTTAGCAAAGCTTCAGTGCTTGCTAACGTGCTTCAGGAGCTCCAAAAACCTTTCTGCACTACAAGAACAGCTGCTTCTGCCAGGACAGAAAGTATAAAATTGTGTTTCCAATCCTCTCCCTGCTTGTTTAGGACAGGAGAGTCCTCACGTTCTCTGTGATCACACGTTGCAAATGAAGGATAACGATGGGAGAGAAATGCTGCAGAAAATCCCAGAACGAGGGAAGGGCCTGTCTCCTTCACTCCCTAACAACCTCGTGCCTCAGTGGACATAAAAAGTGAAGAAGTAAAAGCCAAACGTGCCTGAAAGTTCTGCAGAAACGCTGTTTAATACATGAGTTTCCCTGAGTAGGCACTCAGGTGTTTATGTGCTGCTAAACTCCCCCAGTGCAGTCGATGTCCAGGGCAGGTGAATCCATTCCAAGGCAGATTTTCAGACTTGACTTCCCCGTGCTAGCAGATTCTGCTGTAAATCTTTGTGTAGTGAGACCTTCTCTTAAAAAAAGATGTCTCTGTCTGATAGAGTGCTAAATCTTTGCCTTTTTTAGGGGTTTTTTTGCAGACTTCAGTCACTGTCCAGGATACTAAATTTCCTCTGGAGTCTTCATAAAAATGACAGAGAGGTGCCTTTGAAAAATAACAGGGATCCTGAATTGCACAGATTGTTTTTAAAACAAAACCAACCCAAATAGATATATGTATTTACAAGCTAGAGATGCAAATAATAATGGTTCTAAATTGTGGAAAAGCAGTTTAGGAACAGCAAAAAAGCTGCTGCACACCTGACAATTAACGGGATGTGTGCTGAGGAAGTTGCTGGCTTTCTTCTGACTGTTTGCTTTGTGCAGAAGCCTCTGTAGATAATGCCAATCCTAGAAATAAATAGCTTCCTTCCCTTTTTTGCATTTTTAAATTTATTTTTTTCCCCTCCAAAAAGTTGGCTCTTTGGCCAAAAGTTTTAGCTGGGGTAGATGCGAGTATAAAACTCATAAAATGGGGATTTACTAAATAAATTTCAGTGGGCTCCTCTCATAAAATTATGCAGGGAGCCTGAGCAGCCCAGTTAATGAGAGAACACAGCAGCTCCTTGCAAACAAATATCTTGTTCCAGCAGTGAGAGCACAAGATGAAGGTGCCCAGTTCTCTTTGTTATCTCCCAGGGAATCGATCTGTGCCTTATCAGCACCTCAATTTCCTGAGCTTTTGGTTCCTTCATGGTCTGGAATAAGAATTTTGGGGGTTGGTTTATTTTCCCTGAGAAGTCCATTTTTATTCTGTCTTAATTTCTCTTGAGTGCATTCCCAGGGAGCGTGGAGGGAGGTGAGTTTTACAAAGCTTTTGCCAAGTAAGCTTGAAACAGGACCTTGTAAAATGTTGGTTTTTCGCTGTCTCGGAAACAGCTCCTTGCAAAGAGTTGCCACCAAAATTATTCAGCCCAGCAGAAGTCAGTGTATTTAAAACTCACAGTCTCTCCCAAAGCTGTGATACAAATGATTTTGGCACATAAAGAAAAAAAAAAAATCCCTAAAACCCTGAGGTTCTGCAGCTCTTCAGGATCTGTTTTGTTTTAAATGAAGTTTGACATTTACACCATATCAGTATTTGGTTTGTACACAGCCAGAACAAGGGAAGCTGCAACCCTCCAATCTTCTGCAGAACAGGAAATTGGAATTATTTACGAGAAAAAAACGTAGTATTGCATTTTCATCTTTTCAATTAAAGCAGATTGAAAGCAAAGCTGTCCAGATCAATGCAGGGAAAAGAAACATACAGACTCGGGTTTAAAAAGCCCTGAAATGAAACCTTTCATTTGTTTTATTCCTTTTTGTGTGTCATTGGGGATTTTTTTACTTCAGTAGAAAATGCAAACAAGGCAAAAAAAACTCCAAGTAAAACACAAACCAAAACCCCACAGTGTTGTTGGATTTTTTTCCTCAGAAATTGAACTTTCATTTAAAAAGTATTATGGAAATATTTAGCATCTCTAGGTCAGTCCATCTGCAATTAATGATCCTAAAAGGCCTTCTGGGGTATAAGGAGTGGTTTGCCCTTAATTTCTGCCTCCTGACATCAGTGTGGAGCAGAGTCCACTCAAACCTGGCCCCTGCCACAATCTCCCTTTTCTTATCAAAGCCCTTTCCCTCCTTTGGCTGCAGTTTTTAATTAAAAAACCCATGTGGTATTTGAACAATCCTTTATTTGCTCGACCTGGGGAGTCCTGAACCTGGCCCCAAATGTCAGGGAGTTCATCTCAGTGTTTGAGTTTCATATCCTGTTGCATATTCCAGGCCCATTAGGGCTCCCTTTGGACAGACATTTTGGATTTATCCCTCATCTCCTGTTTTTGCTACTTCCCTTTGTTCCCACAGATAAAAACTGGCATCGTTTCATCTCTAAAACGAGTTGCTATTGCTGGATTTAAATTCTTTCCTTCTCTCAGTTGCCAGGCAACTGCCACACAAATTCACCTGCAAGCTCCTGGCTCTGCCCCGTGTCCCCTGCTCAGGCAGGAAAGGAAAAATTCCACCCAGACACCTCGGCTTTCCTGCTGCAGGTGGATGGGACCAGCTGAATCCACGGAGAATGGGGCTGGAAAACACAGCAGGTCTCAGCTTCCATGCTGGGAGAAGCTGTCACCTTGCTCCAGGCAAGGAACAAAGCTGGAACCCGCTGAGATTTGTCCTTCCACCTCTGTGCCTGAAACACTGAGCTTCGGGATCTCAGAATCCCGGAATGGTTTGGGTTGGAAGGACCTTAAAGCTCATCCATCCACACCTCCCACTGTCCCAGGCTGCTCCAACCCAGCCTTGGGCACTGCCAGGGATCCAGGGGCAGCCACAGCTGCTCTGGGCACCCTGTGCCAGGGCCTGCCCACCCTCACAGGGAACAATTCCTTCCCAATATCCATCCTAAATTTCCCCTCTGCCCATTTGAAATCCGCAGCGCTTCAAGTGCTAATGCAGTTGAATAAAAATTCCGTTTAGTTTGATATTTCTTACCTTTTTCTCAAACAATTGACTTTTTTTTTGTGGTGGCAGGAACAGGAGAGAAACCTTCTGAGGATGTCTGCCAGTATTGATTCAGCCCAGCTCCAGCTGGGGATGTTCTGAGTTTGTGGTTTTTAACACCAAAGGAGCCCAAAGCCACAGGTATTATTCACAAAATCTGCTGGGATCCCGGCCTTTTCCCCTCCCCTGTCTCCAGTCCTGTCTCTCCATCCTCCTGGCTCTGAATGCAGCTCCTTGCTGGAGCCACTTCGATTCTAAATAAATCAAAGGCTAAAATTCCACCCACTTTTTACAGATCCATGGAATCCCAGAATATCCCAAGCTGGAAGGGATCCACAGGGATCATCCAGCCCAGCTCCTGGCCCTGCACAAACCCCCCAACAATCCCACCCTGTCCAAGCTCTCCTGGAGCTCTGGCAGCCTCGGGGCCGGGACCATTCCCTGATTTTCCAAATTCCAAGCTCCCTGGCAGATCCCTCTGTTGAGGTGTCCCTCAGCTGGGGCCTTGCTTTAACTCCCCTCATCCATCCCTGGCCTGTCCCAGACCATTCCAAAGCTGGACTTCCACTTTCCATCTCCAGGAGAAGCACAAACTCTGTGTTACACCATCTGGGATGGGACTTTCGGAATCAGCTCTGGCTTGGAGGGCAGCTCTGCTTTTACAAATATTTTGCTTTAAAAAGGAAAACCAGCCTCAGTTTGCATCACGATTTTCCTGAGCATTGAGATGGATCATTCCTTATTCCAATGAATACCCAGCCTGAGGGCTCTACTCACTGAAATAATATTTTTACTTAATACCAAGCACCCATAAATAATATTTTCCATATTCCCACCAGTATAGAATCTGTACACTAATTTTCCAATAACGCAGACCTGGACTCATAATTAAAGCTGTTAAAGGGGGGCTGCTGGCTTTAAATGTAGATCTGATTTTTATAATTTGTTCTTATTCATAATCACAATTTCAGACTGCTCACTCAGGTTCCCTGGGCACTCCTGGTTATTTTGCTGCACTTTCACAGCCACTTTGTGATGAAGAGAGAGACATTAAAATGGATGTTTTGTATTATCTGAGGACTTCTTTTGGCAAACATTCCCTGTAAAGCTCCAGCCTTTCTGCAGGGGTCTGAGTAGCAACTCAAGACTGAGCTCTGCTCTGCATTGATTTTATTCTGTAAATCAAAATTTCCTCCTGCAGTGCACAATCACAGCTAATTTTATGAATTCATTTCAAGAATCACAGTAGCCCAGATTTTGCCAGGCACGGAGGAGCTCCTGCTGTTCAGATTTTTAACTTGTCACATTTACTTTATTTACTTTGTAACAAGTCAGTGTTGAAAAACTGGAGGTTTTTTCCATTGAATCCATGAAACTTTATTATTTTCTCCTGAAATAAATGAAGAATTCACACAAATTTTGCAAATTAAATATTTTTAAGCAAGTTTGGGAACATTTATCAAGTCACTTTCAATCCTTTTATTCTCTTACAAACACTTGAGTGAAATGTGAGACTGATTGCTCGTTTTTATTAAATTTTGTCTTAAAGTGAATAACAGGAAATTTTCTGAAGTGTTTCAGTGCTTTCAGTTGAGGGTGTGTGGTTCAACCGGTGTAGAGAACAGGGAAATAATTGATAAAACAAATGTTTTCCTGCAAAATCAGGAGATTTAAGTTATGTACCCCTGTGATACAGAGTGGAAGTGGAAAATAAAGGACAGAACGTGGAAAAAAATTCTAGCTGATGATTTCTTGATCCTTTTCTGCTTTGAATAACCCTTCTTCAGCTGGAAATATTCCACTTACAGAACAGGAAATACAGAGGGGCTGAATTTCATTGTGCCTTTAGAGGGGAAAAATACCAAAAAATTCTTTTCTATCTACTTGTTTTAGGAAAAACGAGGAAGTTTTAGGACTTAAAATCTTTTCTTGTGAATCATGTATTTTTTTTAGATAAACTATCCATGACAGCAACAATTTAAAGAGTTAAATATGTGGAAAATCCAGGAGCTCTGTGCTGCAATTAAGGCAGAAAAGGTCTCTGGCAGTGGTGCTGCCCCTCATTCCAAATGAGCTTTGGTTTCTGCTCTGCTGCTGCAATAATTAACACCCTGAACTTGTCCATCTCCTCGCCTGTGCCTCACACTTCCAGCAGGACTGCAAACCCATCCCAATAAATCCAGCAGGACTGCAAATCCATCCCAATAAATCCAGCAGGACTGCAAATCCATCCCAATAAAATGTTTATTGCACCCTCGGCCTCCAGGAGTGTAAATAAAAGCTGGTTCTCGGTGAGGCGAATGGATTCTTTTAATCCACAGTTAATTTGGGGATTTTTCCGTGCATAACCTTGGAATTCTTTCTTCCTGCTGTTCCCCCAGCATCTCCCCCTCCCTGGGTGTTGCAGGATTGGTTTGCAGCTCTCTTGGAGCAGGAGAAAAGCGCAGCAAATGTTACCATAAATAATTTCAATTTAGGCTTGAGCCTCAACTCTTTTGATATTAATGATTCCCCCCGTCACCAAAAGTGCTTTTTGTTCTTAAATTTGGATTTATTTGGGAAAAATCCTCATAAAACACTCAGCACCTTCTCTCTTCTCTTCATTAATTGTACAAATTGTTCTGGTTTGCTCACACACGTTAGTTTTTGGGCTTTTTGGTCAGTAAAATTCCTTAACTACTCATTCTACTTTTCCAGCAAATGCCACTTTAGAGCTACCCACCAACAAGCCATTGATCTTTGAACAGAAAAGGAACAAAGAACCGTTTTCCCATCAAGAATAGAAAAAAAAATAATAATTTCAGTAAAGAATAACTTAAGAAATATGTTAGGAAATCATCAAAAACTAGAGATGCTTTGGCAGAGAAAAATTGGAGTTTTTGGGAGACTGTGCCATGCAAAGAAAGAAACTTTTTCTTTTCCCTTCTACATAAATTTTTGTCTTGAGGAGTTTGCCTCAGTTTTGGATGTGAACTCAACAGGGAACTACACCCTTTGTTCATTTTGCTCATCCCACTGGAAGTGATCACTGAGCTTAATTACAGCAGCAGATTTTAATTGGTGAAGGCAGGGTGGGGACTCTCCCACGGCCACGAAGCAGAAACAATTCCCATTGGCATTGGCAGATATTTGTGTTTAGAAGGAAGAAAAGAACTTCTGCTTTCGGAGTTTTCATCTCTGCTCCAAAAAGCTCTGGGCGGGAGGAAGGGGAGCAGAGAGAGGCAAAAGCAAAGGGTAAAGAAGGAAAAACAGGGAAGGGAATGCTGAAGGCAAACTTGTTTAAATACACACTTCATCTCTGCTGCTTTGGGGAGTTCATTTCCTCACTCACAGAGATGCAGCTGCAAGCCCCAAAGGTCAGAGACTTTCTTCTCCAAAGAGGTATTTATGAGCTTTTAAGCGGTAGGGGAGAGAAATATTTTTATTAGAGGGAGGCTGCCAGGAGGGGAATTGATGCAGCGGCTCGGTGTGAGAAAGCAAATATGTCCCTCTCACCTCAAACCGGTGCATCAGGCTCTGGAAAGCCCAATTATCTTGACAGAAATGGTTTAACAGATAACTGAACAAGGGGGTGGGATGGGAGGAGGCGGAGGAGAGAGGTGGGGAAGGTTCCTGAGGAGCTGGGCCTCAGGCAGCGTGGGATGGAAAACTCCGAGGTGGAGCAGGAGCCGGTCCTGGAGGACTTTGTACTGCTGGAGATTGATCTGGCAGCAGGGCCCCCGTGTTTCACGTTTAATAATAAGATCTATTGTTGCAGTTTCGGGCTTAGAATTGAATCCCAAACCATTTCTGCAGCGTGGCTGAAGGCAGATCTATACATTCTAAAAAAGAAACTGTTATTTTTTTCCTTAAGCTTCATTGAAGTTATGGTATTGCCAATTTGTTCTTAAGCTCCCTACCCTGGGAGGGTGATTAACGGGCTGGGAACAAAAGGGGCTGTAAATACTGTCAGGGCTGAGAGTGCCTCTGCTTTTAGTTACAATTCTGCCTTGAAAGCTGGGCAGGCTCTTGTCTTAATCAGCCTGCAAATTAGAGTGCTGTTTAATGATGTCTGCTTAATGGAGTCACTTGGAAGTGCTCTGGATGGGTTGGGGAGCATCACAGCCAGGGTCAGCCGGTGATTTTTGGGATGTGAGAGGGATCGTGCTGCACCAGCAGTGATGGGAACACTTGGATGAGGAGGCTCAGGTGGCCATGGGGCTGTGGCCTCTCCTTTGGGAAGGAAGGGAGGGAGGGAGGGAGGGAGGAAGGAAGGAAGGAAGGAAGGAAGGAAGGAAGGAAGGGCTCAGTGCTCTGCTGCTGGGGCAAAACTGTGAGTTTGAGGGAGGGAAAGGACATTAAAGTGTCCTCCTCCTTTTTTTATACATATATACGTGTTTTTGCAGAGTGGGTAATGCGATGGAAGGAGCCTTGGGAATATTGAGATGGAGAAATAATGCGATATTTGAGCTGTCTGGAACCAAACCACGCAGCCAGGCCTGTGCTTCTCATCCAGCTCTGCCGGGTTTGCCTTCCTCTTGAGAATGTGCCTGCACCAAATCCCAGCTGGGCACGTTCAGCTCCAAGACTTTCCAGTTCCTGGTGGGAATTTTGCTGTTTGAGCTGCTCCAGTTGCGTGGTTTGGGCGGATTCAGCTGGGCTCCTGTCCCCAGGTATTTCTGAGGATGGAGCTGCCATTCCAGAACTGCAGGGGCTTCGTGGGTTTGGGGATGAGCTGTGAGCACCAGCAGGTGCCTTTGCTATTTCTGCTGTTCCGTTTTCTGCTCAGATCAATGAAGAAAAACGAGATAAAAATAATCTTTCAGAAAAGTGAGGGAGAAAATCTGGACATGCTGCACCTAAAGCAACCTTTGCATAATCAATAATTTCCCTGTCACACAAAGCAATTCTGTTCAGAAAAATATTATGATCAGTTTTAAAACTCAGCTGGGTTTCCTGTCCCCACTAATTCTGCCAGGAGGTTGCTCCAGAACCTTCCTACTCTATTAGAAATCGATTTGTTCACTGGTGTTTGATAAGCAATGTAAGAAGATAGGAATGTTCCAACGGCCTAAAATCGGTATTCCAGGTTCTGTGCAATCATAAAAGGCTTTAGGAAGTACAATTCCCTGCTTTTATTTCTAACATCTTATTTTCTTCCTGGCTAAAAAGAAGTAAACTTTGATGCTCTTGGATACTTTCTGTTGAAGCTCACTAAAAAAGCTGACTCTTATTATGCAAAATAAAGTACATTCTAAATTCCAGAAGTTATTGCCAGAATTAAGCCCTTGCCTTCCTAATTATTCTTTTTATGTTAATGTATTTTTCTGACTGTCTCCCCACCCCCCCACGGACTTCATTACACAATCCCCTTGCAAACCCATTTTATTGCTCCCCAGCCTCTTGTGCAATTCAAATAACTCCATCAGATTTTACCATCCATCAGAATAACAGAATTTCTGCTGCACTTTTTATTTATTTTTTTTGCAGCATTGTGACTGTCAACCTCCAAGCGCCTGAAAATGAGCACTTTGCATTTAAACCTGCCTGTAGAATAAATGCATCATATTAAACATTATATGTTTATTCCTCAACATCAGCAGGACGTTATTTAAGTTTCTAGGCTTAGATTTGTTTCATTTACACATAAATAAATCTCTTTCTTATGCTCTTAACTTAAATTTTACTTTACTAAAGTTTAAATCTCTGCCCAAATCCCCCCCAAACGTGGGAGCATTGCAGCAGTTGAGCGCAGAGTCAACGTGAGTCACCCGTAAATGATAAATGTGGTGCACCACAACTTCTTGGAAAGCTGAAACACACCCAGAAATCCATCCAGAAATGCTGATTAGAGAGAGAACACCTCAGGAAAGTGAGGGTGGGTGATAGGAATGATTTGCCTTCGCAATGAAGATGCAATCCCTTCTCCTTTCAATGTGGATATTGCACTTATAAAATGTTTCTCGAAGTCCACAGAGAGAGTTGTGGGTTAACAGAGCCTTTGTCTTGCCTGCACAATTTGAGTTTGTTGTGTACCATCATCTCTGCTTGATTTTCTGTTACTGCTCAACAAATACAGAGAAATTCCACTTTTTCTATGTCAAAGTTGCTCTTTGGAGAAAAGGCAGCGCAGAGGTTCCAAAAGGTTGTGTTTTTAGAGTTCTATATTTAAAATAGCTCCACAAAGTGATAACGGAAACGAGCTGCAAACATTGGGGGAGAAAAAAAATGGTTTTGTTTTGGAAAAAATACCTGAAAGATGAGGCCAACGCTTTCTGAAATACGGGTTCATTTTGTTGTCCTCTTGGTGGAAGTTCCAACGTTCAAAATCCTTCTGAGGTTTCTCTGCATTTCCCGTTGTCTGCCTGATGTAAGGAGTGTCTGACAGAATGATTTTTTCCCCTCCATTTCTGCCAACTGCCCTGGTGCTGTTACTGGTTGTGTTTCAAAGCACAGCCTGGCTGCCTTCCAGCCCTTCTCTGCTGTCCTTTCATCTCTTTCTTAAACTGACACCGAGTTTTTAAAGTTCACCCTTCCTTTCTTTGCCTCTCTCCCACCGAATTAAACAGAGATTTTGTACAATTTCACCTCCAAAAGAGAAACTGGAGCCTGGCACCAAAAGTGTTGAAGGTTTCCAGGCAGGATTGTCTGATATCCGAGTGCTCCCAGGTGTTGATGGGGAATAAACCTGTCCTTAATAGGATTTATTAACTGCAATAATTGTGGAACATTCACAAAAGGAGTAAGAGGAAAACTGCGCCCAAACATTGTTCTATGTATTTTGTTCCCACAGGTTTAACAAAAATCTGTGTTTTGGAAGGCTCTCTTTTCCTATGGTAATACTCCCTAGATTTCCTCGTTCCATCAGTATCTCCTTGTATATTTATAAAAGAAAAGAGACGTGGTCAGAGGGCTGATTTTGCACCTGAAAAGAAGAGAATTTTCCCCTTCAGCCTGGATTTTCAGTGCAGCAGTACCAGCAGGCTTTGGCAAAGAGAGAACTGGTATTTAACATGTTACCCCGTGTGCAGGATTCTCCTGTGAAGCACTCGAAGCTGTGTGTGTGTGTGTTTTAGTGAGATTTTGGTGTAAACACCTTCTAAAAACCCTCCTGTCTCGCATGTTTCCCGGTTGTTTTCTCTGGGCAGTGCAGGGCTGTGCTTACATAAATAATGAGAAAAGGCTGCTGTGGCACAGAGAGGTTTTTGTCACCTGCAAATAATCACATCTGGGCCAGCAGAACAAATGGCTCTTCCTCTTACTTTTAGGTCTGTGTGCCCGTGGAGAATGCAGGATACTTTCATAGGCAGAAGACACCTTTAGCCTGATTTCTTGTAGATGTTTTGCCCCGATTTTAGGATTTCCACTGACCAAAGAGACCCCCTGGTGCCCTGGGTGAGCCCAGGGTCACTCTGCAAAATAGCAGAAACGTGAGAGAAGGGGGGAGATTAACGATGTGGCCAGGACAAAGCTTGAGAAGAGAGAAAATGGTAATTTGCTTTGGGCTGAGCAATAAATCTCCGGGGCAATACTGGCTCTCGCTGAAGCATTGATCAGCCCTGTCCCAGGCTTTCCCCTCTGATCCTGGAGGAGTTTCCCGGTGCTCTGACACTGCTCAGGCTGGGCCATCAAATACCAGCTGTAAAGAGGTGGCTGAGAGGCATTCCTGAGTCAGAGTGATTAGTGCCAGTGCTAATTAGGAGTGTCATTTGAGCAGAGACCGGAGAGTTGTGTGATCCTGAACCAAACACACGCAGGGCTCAGCCAGCCTCAAAGCTCTCATCTGAGCAAATAAGCAGGAGGGGATGCAGAGGGATTCAATTAATGAAGCTCCATCCATAACCCACCTGCTTTGGGCTGGGTTTTACAGCAAATATTGATCACTTGGAGAGCTCAAAGCAGGAGAGGAAAAGCCAGGGAGAGCTGACATTTGACCCCCAGGAGTTTTCTGAACTTTTCTTCTCTGTGCATGGTGCAATAAAGTGAATGTTTGCCTTTGGAGAGGAAACAGGTGAGTTTCTTTTTAACCTCTAGAAGACATTTTAAGCTCCCAAAGATTTTTTTTTGGAAGCAGGGGGAGTACAACAAAATCAAAAAGCTTTTGCAGTCTGCTTGCTGAAACATCAAATTGCTGGTTCTCACTCCTGCAATGTGTGAACGAGGCAGGCTTTAGCTGCCAGGGAGAAATTACTCCTTACAGCTGAAATATTCAGAAGCCTCGGTTTATTGTACTTCTGAATGTTTGTGTTTGAAATAAATAAGAGAGCTGCACAGTTATAACTTCGGTGTAATCTGTGGAGCCAAGGCAGAAGTTCCCGAACAGAAATGGCCTTTTCAAGGGGGAGGGAAAGGCAGAGGAGATGATTTCTGTCTCTCGCAGCAGAATTAGGTCCAGGTACATTTCCATCCCTCCTCCAGCTAAGGAACTTTAGCTTCCCATGGAATTAGAAGGCATTTTCACCCTCTTTGCATCCAGGCTTTCAGCTGAGCCTAGATCAGATGTCCCCACCCTGGGCCTTAATTACCAAATGAGTCCATTCTCCTAAACTTTATTTAAGTGCTCAGATGAGGTGTTTTTCCTAAATATTATGATTCTGGCTGGACATCCAATTTAATTATGTAGCAAGGAACCAGATCATTGAAGCGCTCAGATTCCAAGCAGGATTAAAGGATCTTTTTCACAAGCAAAGCAGCAAACCAAATGTAAAGCAAAGCTTTGGGCACTCTCTATTGAAAGATACTCAGATAAATAGGGTTAGATTTTAATATCTGTTGAATGATTTCTCCCCCAGCTCTGAGTTCTCCCTTTTCCCATCTCAGGTCATGCTGTAGCCCAGTGCAGAAAATGTTTTATCATAAAACACTGGCAGAGCCCTCAGCCAGGCTAGGCCTGTCTCTCCTGCTGTTGCTAAAGCAGCAGCAGGAATGCAGAATTAGCCTCCAAAGCAATCCCTGCCTCTGGAATGATATTGCCTTGCTGGAAAATGTGAGATAGAAACCTCATTCCTCTCTATAGGTTGTCTTTCAGATAAATGGCATCCCGAAGTGTTTTACACAGGTGGGAGCTACAAATTCTGGACAGATTGTTCTAATGAAGTGTTTGGAAGCAGCACTTTGGTGGTGTTCTGGTGGGAATCAAACTGAGTGTGAACCAAAGAACAGGAATCCAAAGCAATTCCTCCTCTCAGGCCCGTCAGGCTGAGGCACCAGGCAGCAGAATGAAAGCGTGTGTGCTGTTCCTTGGTGTGGGGGGTGGTGCAGAGAGGGTCTCCTTGGCTGTGGAAAGAGCTTTGTTTTCTAAAGATGTAACGAGAAAAAATCCTTGTTGTAGGGCAAGGACTCCAAAAGTCAGTGAGTTCTGGTTCTGGACTCCTGAGCCCGTTTTTCGGGGTCAGTAAAAGCTTCCATCAGTCCTCAGAGTTGCTTGGGAGTCTTTTCCTTGAGGAAATGCTGTTGTGGGGGAATGAGATGAAGAAAATTTCCCCCTTCTCAGTGCCAGAATAAATGGAGGGGAGTAAGGTGCGAGTACAGGGTGGCACCTGGGAGAAATAAAGGTAGATGGGTTCAAATCTGTGCACATTTATTATTTACTGTGCTGTTTAATGCCAGTCTTTGCTGCCTGGAGTGACTTGGCTCAACAAAGAGATTTCCTGAACGACAATTTGGGGTTCATAACTGAGATCCCCCTGATCTAGGAATGTGTGCGGGGTGGGGGAGAAGCAGCAAGTCTGAAATGTAAAAAAAACCCCTGCTGCTCTTGCTGAAGCTGCTTACACGTGGATTTCAAGGAGCTGTAATGGGCACGTCCTGAGTGCCTTCATTATCATCAAAGTGATGAGACAGATTGGTCCTGAAATAAGGCTTGGAATGGAATAACAAACTCTTCTTCAGAAGATGCTCATAGCCAGGCACTGCTCTGCAGGCCCGAGGACAAGATGCTCATAAAGTCCAAGCAGCAGCTTGTCCAAGGGAATTCCCCTCCCTGGGTGTTCCAGGTACAGGCTCATTGTTCCTGTACAGAAATGTTTATTTTCTTCCTCTCTGCTAATGGTTTTTTGGGCTGAAACTTGGTAAATGATAAGTGGAGCTGCGGTTGGTGAGTTTGGTGGGATGCTGATGAATAATTCAGTGTGACAGAGGAAGGGGGTGATGGATGCAGGGAGCTGGAGCTGTCAGACAGTTTGCTGTGCCTGCCGCTGCCACGCACACAGCACAGAGCAGGTGTCCCCACGTTAAGTGGGACAGCAAATCCTGGCAAGCGCTTGTGTTTCCTTCATCAGGCCCCAATAAGTTTGGAATAAAAGCTGTAATGGAATTCTTTCCCTCAATATTCCCCACAATGTTTGCATTTTCTTCCCATCCCTTGCCTTTCTGTCACCAAGGATATCATTTGGATCGGGGCACCAATCTGGGCTTGTGACCTCTGGGCAGGGTTTTTATTCCATAACACAACCCAAAAGGTCACACGGTGTCACCCAGACACCAAATGGATTTCTCAGTCCCCTGAAGTGTCAGGGAGTTGCACCCAGTGAAGGAACCGGCCTTGAAACAAGGAACAGCCACCATCCTCTGTATTCACAGAATCCCAGAGTGGTTTGGGTTGGAAGGACCTTAAAGCCCATCCAGCTCCAGCCCAGCCATGGGCAGGGACACCTTCCACTACCCCAGGGTGCTCCAAGCCCCGTCCAGCCTGGTCTTGGTCTCCTCCTGGGCTGCTGGGGCAGATTTGTGCCTTCCTGCTCCTCCCTCCACAGCTGAGGAGGGTGATTCCTTCACAGCCAGTTTCTGATTTTCCAGCCACCCCTGAGCTAAGGAGCTGGACACTGGAAGCTGTGAAAGAGAACAATCATCAACACCATTTTTAGCTCCTCCAGATTTTCCTGGCATTCCAGGGATAATCCCACAGAATTTCTCAGCATGAAAAGAATTCTTAGAATGGTAAATAAATGTCTTAAATGGTAAATAAATAGTCTCTTAACATTTTTAAGTACCAGGAGAGATGGTCCCAGGCCTGCTTGGACTTTATTAAAAGTTGCTGCTTTAGGGTGTTATCGTTGTGAAAGAGGCTTTAAACATCTGTGAACTGAGAGCAGGAGCAGCAGCAGTTATTGATTCCTCACTAACGTGTTTTAATGGGTTTTGAAAGATATTGGTAGGTTTTGAACTGAGACCCCTTCATATTCGCTACATTTTTATTGGACCTAATAATTTTTTGGTATATAATTCAAAGGAGAGTCTTTTTAACAGCTAGTTAAGAACTTCCCTATACATCCAACTGAATTTATTTTCAATTATTTTTATCTTGCAAACTTTTATTCTCTTTTCAACTTTATCTCCAGGTAAAAAATATCCATATTTTCAGTTGGTTTTTTTGTCTCTCAAGTGTGAGTTCTCATTTGTGGATTTTTATATCAATCAATGGGATGTTCAGGACTTTCTGTGTGTTCTTCATTATTGATTTGAGGTTATATTTTCCTTCAGACACCCCTGAAGCTATTTTATTTTCCTGCTGTATGTCTGCTGTCACGACTGTTCTCCCAAATCACTGTTTTCAGAGTACACACTTCACCCGTGTAATTTAAAAGACAATATTTTGTTCACTGCCTCAAGTATGAAGAACTTTACCTTAAAAACATTTCCAACTCAATGATTGTTCAGATGGAGGGTCAGAGGAGCAGAATGTGATGAGTCCAAAAGAAAAAAAATTCTGAATATTTGCACCTTATTCTTCAGAAAGAAGCATCAGTAACACCTGCAGATGTTGCTGCACAATAAATCACTTTGAAAGGAACTTTACTGAGGAAATTATGACCAGTCCCACTAGGGACGAGCAGAGATTCTCTGTGTAAATATTTGTCTTGCGACTTATTCCTCCAGCTTATTTTCTGTGATTTATGGGTTCTGTTAATATGATTTCTGAGCATTTAATAGAGGAGATTTCCTGTGTCCTGCACTGAGTAGTCCCTAATCACATTTAATAGTGAGAGCAGAGAGGAACTGTGTCAGCCCCAGCACAGCAAACAACCTTTTCTTCACCAAACGGCTGCTGGCAAGGGGAGGGATTTTTTAAATTCTTGTTTTCACTTAAAGTGCAGCTGGAAGCAGAAGTGGAAATATATCATTTTAATGAAGCCAATACCCAATTTCACCAGGCAGAGTAATCTTGGCAGCACAATGACTGCCACGGAGAATGCTGGCTGTAAAGGGAATAAACATTTCACTGGTGCAAGGAGTGAGCGCTGCATGGCCTGGAACTGCTCCCGCTCATCCCGGGGGCAGCTGCAATGCTGGAGGTGAAACTGCTCAAAATACTCGGTGTGATTCCTCAAAAGCATTCCCTGGAGCTCCTTGGTGTGGTTTGGAGAGAGCTCAGCTGGCTGGAACAGAGAATTCAGGGCTGGAGGCATTGGAGGAGCCAACTGGAGGCTCTAAAATGAAATATTATGGATGAAGTCAGCTTAGCTCAGAGCTGGAGCTCTCATTTTATAGGAAAAGGCTCTCTGGGAGTCGCTGGTGTGGTGCCTCTGTTGCATTCAGGTTGCCAAGGATCAGGATTCCTGGCAGCATTCTGAAGGAATTGAGAGCAGCATTAAAGCCAAACAAAATCAGGGATCTTGGAACACCCATAACGATCCTGAGGAACAGAGCAAGTTTAATAACATTGCTTCTGTCTGAAAACAGCAGCATTTGGACAACTCCAAGAAATACAATCAGAAAACAAGCCTGCTCTGGGTGCATTGTGAAATCAATGCCCAAAACTGATCCCTTTTTCAACTCACACATTCAAGGTGCCCCTGCCTGAAGTTCTTCCTTTGCTTTAATTAAGAGCTCTCCATGCTCTGGGGCTGATTTGCATTTATCCCAAATAAAGAGTGAAAAATAAGCTCAGATTTTGCAGTAAATCTGTGTTTGTGCAGCCAGCCCTAGGAGCACGAGGAGGTGATGTCAGTGTTATTTGGGTTTTAGGGCAGGGGGAGAAGCCAGGTCGTGCTGCCCAAGGGCCAGGACACATCCCCTGCCAGCACCTCTGATTCTGGAGGTTGTGCTCTGCTGATCCCTCGGTGCCAGAGCCACGGTGAGGAGTGGGAATGGACCCAAAGAGGTCCTTTATCAATGAACTGGGTTCTGACAGAATCATTCTTAAATCCTGTAACATTTCATAGAGATTTGGATTACAGAAATGGAGTTATATGTGAGGATTTAAAATTTCATTGACAGCTTGATTATCACTTTGTGTTCCCTAGGACTCCATTCAGTGATATATTCACAATATATTCTCAGAACCAACCCCAGAAATTTGTTGCTATTCTTTCCTACTGCTTCTACTCTGAAAGAGGTTAAATTTTAGGTGCTACGGCAGTTAGGGAGGGAAAAATAAAGCAGATTAGAAGTCCTGTGCTAAAAGCAGTAACATTTGATTTGCAATAAAGTATATTGTATGAAAGTTCCTGCATTATTGGATTCCAGCCCCAGATTAGTGACTATTCACCTCATCTTTGCCACCCTATAGGGGAAAATCATTGCCAGCTGAAGTATTTTGATTTGTGCTGTTTAGGCAGTCTGGGCAGGAATGCTTTGAACACAGAGTGGTTGTGCTGCCTGATACTGATGTCCTCAAAAAATCTGCTCTGGGAGAGAGGGGCCTGACCTTTCCTTTGGTTTAAATCTGCTTATGGACGTATTTTTTTGTAGATGTTCATGATTCTGTAGTGTGGCCCAACTCATATCTTTGAAATCTGTCTAGTAAGTAAATTTAAGGAATTTAACACACATTTAGCAAGGACAAAGCTGTATTTATTGCTGTGATTAATAGGCTCCAGTGATACAAACTCTACCAGGCCTCTCAGTCACAGCACTCGACCTCTGCTTGCAAAATTTTGCTTTTACATCTTTACTGCTATTTGCAATATTTTTGCAGCACGTTTCAAACTCATCAGGCATAAAAAGTGTGAAGGTTTTTTTTATTTTAAAATAATTTCATCACCCCGAGGTAAGAGGTCGTAGGACAGGCATCTCCAGAAGGAATTACTTCCATCCTAAAGGAACATGGACAAATCTCCCTCTAGAAATGGATTTTTCCTTTCTCCATTGACTGTAGAGCATCCTCCCTTTGCTCTGTGCCTCTCTTGAGTGGTCAGAGTGACTGAATTAAGGAAAACAGTAAAATCTCACGTGCTATTTTTCCTCTTGCCCAGAATTGTTTAGGATTTCATGCATTTTTAGCAGGCTCTGCAGGCAGCTGAAAGTGGATTTTTAGAGCTCCACGCTTGTGCTCTTGGATACCCCTAAAACACCTTTAATAACCTGCCCCAAAACAAAACTCACCACATTAAAAACAAAGCTTTGAATGCAGGATGGGCATGAAATTTGTGCCCAGCTGGTGGGAGGCACCAGCTCCTTCCCTGCCCACCAACCACAGAAATGCTTTAGAGAAGTTAAAATGGAAAGATTTGGGACATTGGCCCCTTTCTCACCCTGTTCCCCACAAAATTTCAACCGAATTTTCCAGGATTTGTAGTCCCCCTCAATAAAATGTGGAGAATCCTGGTCAGAAACACGAGTGTGGTGTGGGGTATCACAGTGGGCTCAGCTGCCACCTAATTTTACTTTGGTGCCTGATTTGGAATCTTGCCTTGACCATTTCTATTCAGAAAATTAAATCACTCTGAACAGCTGCAGGGTTTTTTTTCACCTAGATGTTTGCTTTGGTTCCTCAGACTGATTCTCCAAACTCCCTCCAAACTCTCCAATATTTTAACAAAGGCCTCAATCCACTCTAAATCTGTCTCCCTTTGTTCATCCTTGTTACTCATCCCCAATTAGCAAATTGTGCTCAAATCACACTGATCTTCCCCCAGCCCTAATGCTGAAAAGGGCCCTGAAGGACATTTTCCCCTGAAAATTGTGTTCCCTGGAACTCAAAGTGACACAAAAAAAGTTGTGCTGCACTCTGGGGACACGAAGGAAGAAATATTTGATGAAATACAGACTTGCACTTTAATGGGTTCCTCAGGAAAGAATGCTTCACAATAGGAATTCTTTTATCCTGCCACGGTGGCAGAGAAAACGGGATTTTCAGAATTAAGTAAAACACAATAAAGCGATATTTTTATTTCCAAAGCTTGAGATTATGCACAAGTGATTCTGAAAACATGTCCCAAGCAGTGTGAATAAGTTATGAAATCAAACTGTTCCATAAATAAACTTCTTTTCCAAGGCAGAGTCACTGGCTGCTCGGAACACAAAGAGTTTAATTGACACGACCTTGAACATGCATGTATGAAAATTGTGGAGAAATGGTCAGTAAGAAAGCAGTGAACTTGAATTAATCTTTTTTTTTTTTCATTCTAGCAAGGCTGCTTTGAAATCAAGCAACCAATGTGCACACTGAGATGGCAGAAAAAATCAGGGACCTGCTTAGCCCTTGTCCACACAATGGATATTCCCAATTTTTCCTCTAGGTTTTGGGATTAAGCAGCAAAATTTCATTATTTTAGAAAAACCTGATTCACTTGACAAACAGAACTTGTCTAAAACCTGAGGGTTTGACTTTCCAAAGTCGCAGCCCTTGGTGAGAGGGCAAGAACTTCAGGGGAGTTGGGACAATCAGGAAGAATAAGTGAGGAGGCAAATTGCAAGGTTAGTGGAGATGGCTTCCAGCATTATTCTCTGTTGTGCTTGCTGCAGGTTTCTGTCCTGCAGGGAGAATTTAAGCCTCAGGTAGCTGATGGAATTTAAATTTGGACATTTCACGTGTAAATGCTCCATTATCACTTGCCCAGTTGGGTCAGTGCTGGGGCAGAACTTGTCTTTCCCTCCCCTCCATGTTCCTCTTCCCTACTCCCACATTGTCCCCCGGAGCTTGGCATCATCCTGACCTACAGGGGATTTTTGCTAAACAATCTAAAATTCCAACAGCTTTCATTTTTTTTTACTGTTATATCTAAATGAGAATTCCTGTGAAAACATGGGCCGGTAAAGAAGGGAGTGCTAAAGAAACCACAGTTAATTTATACTCTATAACACCTGAGGAGGTGCCACTGCCTGCACTCAGGTGCCACTGCTGCACTGCAAAAGGAATTAATGCATTTCAGCAGCACTTGGCAATGGCTCTTTAACAGCCCAGCTAACCAGAGGTGGATTATAGCACCAAAACTAATGAAGCACTAACAGTCATTAATGAAGAATGGAGGATTTTGCATTCTCTTGTTCGTGTGTTTATTCATTCAAGAGCAGTTTGTGGAAGACTGGAGTACATAAATTTGCTGCTGGATTTATTTTAATGCTGTCTTGGTGGGAATATTTAATTTTTAGGTTCTATGATCTTGGCTCTTTCCTAAACAATCCTAAACCCCAGGTACAAGATTCTTAATTCTGTGTTTTGTTTATTCAATATACAGTTCTGCTTTTGTGTATGAAAGAAATCCCTGGGGTGCTGGGGATGCAGCAGGTTTCAGCTTCAGCAGTGTTTAACTGTGTCTAAACACCGAATTTGAATCCATAACCAAGCAGGTGTGTTTTTCCCTACACCTGCTATGCTGGGATTTCTGTGCTCAGGTACCTAAGGGAACCCAAAGCACAGTAAAAAGTTTCAGACTCTGTGTCCAAACTGCTCTAAATCCAGTGAGTTCCACTCCTGGAATATAATAAAGTGAAATGAATGTTCTGGCTGCTTTCTCAGCTGCTGGCTCCAGCAGAGCCACGGGCACACAACGCACTGGAAATGGGACTCTCTCTTTTGGACTCTTCTCCTGTCTTTAGCCTCAGTGACAGAAACATTACATTTTTCTGCTTTATGAACCTCCCAAATTGGAGGTTTGTGTGTTTTCATCAGCTCTGTGACTTTTGAAAGTCAAAATATCCTCTGCCAGCTCTTCTGGCTACAGCAGCAGCTCCCAGATAAATCCTGAACTGCTGCAGGTGAAGCTGCCCAGTCCAGGCTGGGCTCTGCTCCCAGGGGACAGGGACAGGACAGGAGGGAATGGCCTCAGGCTGGGCCAGGGGAGGCTCAGGGTGGACAGCAGGAGGAGTTCCTCCTGCCTCCAAGCAGATGGAATGCTGATCCCATTCTGTGTCTGATCAAAGGACTGACACCGCCTGTGATGCTGAATAATAAACAACCAAGTGCGCTGTTTGTAATTAGCTAATTGCAGCCTGAACATAATTAGGAAAAATGATAAGGGTTGAAATGATTGTTTAAAACAAACAAACAGAAAACCCCCAAATCCCCAAAAGCACTTTGTAGAGAAATATTCCTGAATAAAAAGCCAGTGGGGCAGGAAGGTCAGTATGACGTTATTTACCCTTCCCGTGCTGGCTGAGATAATTGCAGCAATCCCACAGCTCATTTTCATCCAAAAGCATGGAAAGTGCTTGAAACCAGTTCAATCTGCGAGAAACAACGTGTTCCTCATCGAGCAAAGCTTTTTAGGCAAGCAGCTTTTATTCCATCAAAAACCTGCAAAGCAAAGGAAGCACTTTGATGAGCTGCCAGATGGATGCAATGAAGAACCCATCATTGGCTCAGGTGTAAAAATAGAAGACATTTAAAGAAAAAAATCTCCAGGATGTGCTGGAAAAATCACAATTTCTGGATGAGGCACTGTTTTCAGGCCAGTGGGATCACAGAGAGAACAAAGCCTTAATTTTGGATGGAATCAGAGAGCGTTTAAGGTGGGACAGGAATGCTGGCAACTGTGTCAGTGTTTAAGAAAGAAGCAAATGATTTGTTCTCTCCTGATGTACTGATCCATTAAAAAAAGGGAAGATGTTTCACTGGGATAAACTTGTAAACACTCTGTGGTTTTTGTTTTTTAGCCTTCCAAGTGCTTTCCTCTTCCCTGTTTTTGAGCAATTTCATTTAAAACGTAATTACCTCAAACAGAGATAACTGAAGGAATAGGTATTTCTCCTATTTTCATTGAGCTTGTTTTAAATTAACACCATTGAATCTGTATTTTCCTGTTTAGATTTTCCTCTCTGAGAAGTTTAACTCAACAGAAGATGCTGCTTATTATTTATGAGGCATCTTTCCTTTTGCTGACAGACAGCTGGGGAGAAGGTGCCATTTGTTATTGGCTTTGAAAGATGAAATATGAAACAAGTGCTGGTTCATCCTTGAGCTTCCCACCTGACCTCTGCTCAATCGTTAGATGTCAGCAAGTTAAAATAGATAATAGAACATACATAACATAATTAGACAAATTTGTCAACCCAGCCTTGTTGACTAACAAAAGGACAAACTCTTCCTTCCACAAATCAAATCCTGAAGCCATAAAAAGTACTGGAGGCCTTGGGAAGGGTTGTGTGGAAGAGGAATTCATTTTGGTGTTTCTGCTCAGGGGACAAGCAAAGTGACTTCAGCAGGAGCTCCTGGTGGGTATTTTATGTCTGGTAGGGGGAAAATCGAGGAAAATAACAATTAGCTATGAATTTAAAAGAAGAGCACCTGATTGAAATCCTGCATTAGGAATAACGAGGGTTCTGATGTCTGGTGGATCTTCAGGAAGCAGGGAGGGAACAACAGCTTTAAAACCTGGAATCTGGCCGGTTTTGATATCCCCGTGTCTTGGTGCTGGGATTGTTGTTGAAGGTGCAAATTGTCCTTCAATGGGAAAAGAGCACTTTAAGCAAAATTATTTTGGGGGAAAGGATGTGGTTTTTCAAAGAGCTGAGTCGGTGCTAATGATTCTGGGGACTTAAAGGGAATGTGACCTCCTGGAAAATTTGTAATGAAAACTTTTCCCTTTCCCACGTAACCAGAGTGTGAACCAGGCTGGAAATGTCAGCTCCTCTGAGCTGAAGGAAGAAAAAGGCAATTGGGTAATTTACTGGTTTCATATTTTTTTACTGGCTCAGGTCTTAAACCTTTTAAGTGAAACTGGAGCAGCTTGATGGTGTTGCAGGAAACTGAAATGGAACTTGTCGAGCTGACTGGCTTAAGCATGAAATTGTGTTTCTTAAGGGCTCTAAACAAAACTTCAGACTGGTAGAAAATTTTCATATGAGTTAGCACAAAGCAAAAGCAAATTTTACCTATTTAAAGACCTGGGTGAAGGATATTTTAGTTACTCCTCAGTGTTAAAACCCACTTTCTGATCATTTGATATCAGGAAAAGTAAATAAGAAAAGTGCTAAAATTGTAGAGGTCTGCCAAATGCAGGCAGTGTTCTCTGGGTGGTGATGTCTCTGTTTCAGATCAGTCCAAGTTCAGCATCACTGCCTGAGAACAATGAACATATCTTCCTCATTTTCCTAATAACAGAATGGGATGGTGGGAGACGTTAAAGATCGTCCAGTTCCAGCTAACAGCATTTTATGCACACAAAATTCAATTCGCAGTCGGTCTCTGCCCAGCCAAATTCTGGTTTTCCATTTCCCAGCCTGGAAGGGCTGGGCAAGGACTCGCTGCCCTTGGCAACATTCAGGGTCTCCTGTTCCACGTTGAGGAACAACCTTGGTTTTCAGTGTATTAAATGCAAAGGTTTTCCTGTAAAATTAGGCTTCTCTCCAAAGATTTAAACTTTTTTTCTTGGTACTTGTGTGTTCCCATTTCCCTTTTAAGGAGCTGCAGGGGCAGATGATGGAGTGAATTTGGTGATTATTCCATCATCCTGCTCAAAGCAATGCCTCTCCACACGGGCTGATAACAAATGAGTGACACAAAACAGGGTCACTTCGGGCTTTTGTGAACCCAAATTACCAATTTTCACCTTTCCAAGAGCAAATGAATGTGATCTCTGTGCACCTGATGCATTAAAATAATAAAAATTAAAAAAAGAATATGCTGGAGTGGTATGAAAAATCTCCTTTCTAGCCCAAAGCTGTGCTCCTTTTACCTTGGAATGTTTTCAGAAGAGTTGAGTTCTGTTTGATATTTAGCCTCTGGATGAAATCTGACTGTAATGAAATCGGGAGCACAACTTCAAATGCAGTGAATCCAAGCTCTCACAAAGAGCTGCTCCTCTGCTAGAAAAGCCTCTCTCTGCCCTGACAGAGGGAAGGATGCTTGACAGTGAAAGATTTTATTAATAAATCTTTGTTCATCTTTAACACCACTCTCTGCCAGCACACTCCTAATTAACGAGCCACCAGTTTGGTTTTGCTGGCTCGAGCAGAAGAGGAAGGAAAAATAACTTCCCAACATTTTATGGAAGCTTAGGGGTGGGTTTAACTTTTCCCAATCCCAGTGTTTCTGGTAGGGTTTCCAGGCTGCCTTGATCCAAACTCTGTTTTACTTTTCCTCCCTGGAAGAAGGGCAGACACTGCCCGGCTTTTCCCAGCTCAGCCACCAGAGATGGAGGCAGCACTTCCTTCCTCCTCCTCCTCCTCCCTGTGCCCCACGTTCCCTCTGAAATCCAGCATCCCACTCACCAACTCGTCCTGCCCTAAGGCTCTTCCCTGGCAGCTCTTCCTGCTCTTTGCTCACAGAAAATTTCAACTTTCTCCCTGTCCTGCCAGCTATGCAGTGATTCATTAAAAAAATCTGAATTATTGCTCCTTCCTGCCTGTGGAGCCATTTGTTTGCAGCAACTTGAAGGCAAAAAGATGGAAAATGCTGGTTTTTATTTCTCTAAATCCACGAGGAGGCTCGCACATCCTGCACAGCTTGAAATGTTTGGAGCCAGAGTAGCATTTAAATCTTCCAGCCAATTAAGTGTAATTAGTGAATGAAAGGTAACACTTATCTTCAACAATGTGATGGGTAAATTTAAATTGGGGTTGAAATTAGAAAGTGACACCTACTAACTGTCAGTCAGTCAGGTGTTTATCTGGAGAGTGTTGGCATAAGAGGAAAAATATATTAAAATATATATATATAGTCCTTGTACTGATGGCTGAAGAGGTTTCTGCATTTTGTACACAGAGAGTAAATACACAGCACACGAATTAATGGAAAATGAAACAGCAGATTTGCTCCCTAGAAAGTGTCTGCTTCTCTTAATGGGTATTGATAAAAATATTTTATTTATTCTACTCCATGAACCATCAAAATTGAACTCTGAGGCTAATAGTAAAACAAAGAATTAACAGAATAATTATTTGCTGTTCACTTATGGGCTGTTTTATCCATAATTGAATTTCCTGGCTTTGTCTGAGCCACTCCACCACAGAATACCCTCAAAATCTTGGGCTCACGGGCCCATCCCAGGGTTCAAGGTTCTCCTTTACTCCTTCCATGTCCTGCCCCAGAACATTTTGCAGATTTGTTCAGGAAGACCCAAGCTTTTCTCTTGGTTAAAAAGCCACAGTTTTCCGTGGAAATCCTCATTTCCTACAGCAAGGTGCAGGGAGTGATTTGTTGATGAAATACTTATTATTTCTATATTATAAAATGTCATGCTTTGGTATTGATCAGATCCATCCCAGTTTTGACAGAGAGACAGCATTGACATCGATTTTGCAATCAGAGCAGAATTACAAAACCTCTGGAGCGTTCTGAACCTGATTAACAGCGGGGCTGCAGATCAGAATTAGCACAAAAGTTTATCTGAAGATCCATGAGTTACCAGAAGTGCCTGGATGGCCTGAGATGGATCCTGGCAGCTCCCAACACTGCGTAAAAATGACATTTAACAATTCATGAGCAGGTTCTATGCTTGTCCATGAAGAATAATCCTAATATTAATATTAATAATAATAGTTTAATTACATTTCTGGTATATTTAATTTGAAATTAGTTCAGTGTCATTTGGAACGTGCAATAACTGGCAATAGCAGGACAAGCACTCGACTCTGTTCTGTTCTCTGCTCCTTCCAGGGGAAGAACTAAACTGTCAAAGGTGCCTCTCCCCAGCTGAGTTAACTTTCCAGAGATTAATATTTTTAAGCTAAAAAAAGTGAATGGAAATGCAGATGTCTACCCCAACATCCAGCTTTTTCAGTGGAATACTCCGACTGAGGGTCAGGATGTTTTGAATGAAAGATTTTCCGACTGAGAGATTTCTCTCTTTTGACCTTTCCTCAGAGAAGAATCTGCTTTTGCCTTGCTCAGGAGTGAGACTTGGAATAAAGCTGATCTCCACACTCGAATAATAAAAAATCATTTTAGTAACTCCAAAGAGCCAAGAACTCTCCTAAATCCAGGAGCCAGCAGCCACTCCTTGTCCCCCTGAGCCCAGGAATGGTATTTCCATGTTAATAACAAACCCGTGTCCTGCAGGACTGTGTTTTCCACACCAGGTATTTCAGTGTGTTACAAGCAGTTCAGTGGGGTAAGAAATGGGATAACTGGGAATAAAACAGAGAAAAAGCACAGAGGAATTCAGTGCTTTTGAACCAAATACCGTGAAATTGTTAGTCCTGGGAAGGTTTCTGAGAATAGCAGAGCTTGTTCCACGGCGTGCTCTGCTCCCTTTGGTCATTGCAGGAAAAAGGAATGTTCTGCTCTGTGTTGCTGGTAATGATTCTGGATTATAGGAGGGTTTTTTTCAGAAATAATAAATCCCTGACAAACGAGCTCGTTGGGTTTGTCAGTTACACAGAAATCGGGGATAGAGTGTTTCCCATCTCCCTCGTTTGCTCCCTCTGCTGAAAATAGCTCCACCGAGTTATTGAATTTGAAAACAATTTCAGCAAAATGGGGTTTCTGGATAGAAATGATTGAAAGGCGAAGTGTGTGGGAAACAGGCAGTTTACAGGGGTCAGCCAGGGAGTGCTCTGAGTGTAAACAGGGATGGCCCAGCCTGGGGACTCCTGCCCTTGGTGCTGCTGGAGATTCCTGGTTTTTCCCCTGCTGCCCCTCCAATTCCTCTGGGAATGGTGCTGGGAGAGCCCAAACCCAGGCAGCAGCTCTGGGGCGGATGCAGGAAAGCCCCTCCTAGAGCCACACGCAGGAGTTGATGCTGGAACAAAATCTGGAAGAGTTTTGGGGGTGGCCTGGCCTCTGGGGCAGCTTCAGGAGGCATAGCTGTAAAGCCTTGTGCAGAAAACTTAGAAAATATCTTTCCTGGAATTTAATAGTGTTTTTCTTTTATAGAGATAATTCTGATTTGAAGAGAAAAGCCTTGGTGCCACCTCTGTGTTCCACCTTTGTGTTCTGCTGAGGTGGCTGCACCTGCCTGGGCCTCACCTTTCCAAATTCCACCTTTTTTCCAAACTCCCACTGCCAAAACAATTTAAGCTCTCCTGTGATAATCAGATAATTGGGGCTACAGCAAACTGTCAGCAATTGCTAAATTAATTTGTGAAACAGTTTTAAGGAACAAATGGATGAGAGAAAATCCCAATCTGATTACAGATATTGCAGAAGGAAGAAACCAAATTAGAGTCGTTGGATAAATGATTCATTGGGAATCACTTTGTCAGCACTGCAACCACCACCCCGGGGTTAAAGATTCTGTAAAGCCTCAAAGGGGACTTAGAGCATCTTCCTTTGGTCTCTAATAAATCCTTTAAATGACTGCAGGTGCCTTGGATGCCTCCTTGGAACTATTCCAGTTTCAATTCAACGTGACAAAGGCAGAGGAATTGAGGGTTATGGGATGGGGGAGGAGGATGAGTCTGGGAATCGGATCCTTGATTCTTCTGCCTCTTTACCAAGGGAGCCGCTGCTGAACCTGGGCAGATCTGCTTTTAAAAACCAGAGAGACTGCAAAATAAATAGAAAATATTACAAAAATTCTTAGAAAATACTTATCTGGGCTTCTTAAGGATGTGTGGAAATACAGGAAATATTTATGGGCCCCATATCCAGAGCCAGTCTCTAAAATTTACCAGGATAGGGGAGGGTGGAACCAAAAGTGAATTGTTTGTGCCTCCTCCTCCTGTTGTGATGAACCCTTCAGCTCAACTGCAGCACCCAGACCGTTCTAGTTCAGTTCACAGTTTCAGGATTTTGCACTTTATTGTTTTATTTCTTGAAGGAAATGCTTAAGTGACCTTCAGAATCCAGGCTGGAAAAAGCAGCTCAGAGTGGGGCCTGGGTTTAAAGTTTCTAGTTGGGAATTTCAGGCATATATTTCAAATTAATACGAAGGGAAATAATCTGACAAGTAATTTTTAATAATATTTTTTATCATTTTAAAACATCCAGCTGTAAACTCTGGTGCAATATGTTTGAAATTTCCTCCATTTGTTTCTAGTAGAAACTGCCTTTAGTTCTTATTTCTGTCTTATTTTGGTCTCACCTAAACAAATAAAAGCAGCCAGAGGCTGGAGCAGAGTTTAATAAATACTCACCTTTTGGAATTAGTCTCACCTGACAAGAAACCTAAGCTGAATGTAACAACTACCCTAAAAAAATTGATTTTTTTCTTATTTCTGATCCTGAAAACAAACCCCTTTTAAAATCCACCCTTTTCAAAGCCCCCGAGCAGTTTTTTCTGGAGAGTTGGCTGATGGTAAGAGCTGGCCTCTCTTAAAAGATGTGTGAACATGATAAGAATTCACGTTGAGCTCTACCTTGCTTTAGTATCTCTGGATTGAGGATGTTACAGAGACATGAGAATTAAGCTGTCAAAGGAACTGTGCCTTTCTTTTGCTGCTTTCATCTCCAGCTACTGCGATAATTATCATCAAATAATGGATTAGCTGGGCTGCTGTGGTATTTCTAAATATGTAGTCGAACAAGGATTTTAAAGTTGTTAATTTTGTTAGGGAGATGAATTGATGATTTAACAAATGTGCTTCTGAATAATGGATTTACCAAAGCAATGGGATTTTTTTTTTGGTTGGGTTTCTTGGTGATTTTCTGAGTACTGCACTGATTCCTCCCGAACCCAGCATCTGTAGGACAGGCTGGAGAACATTTCAGTGAAACAGAGGCCTGCAGGGTTTGTGCAAGGGATGTTAAAATCCCCCAGGACAATTTTGGAACAGCACAAGTCTGTCTGCTCTTGCTTCAGCTGAGTATCCCAAATTAAACTGTAAAAGAGTGAGGCATTGTCTCCCATGTTCTGTTCCATCTCTGCACACCAGGAGACTCTGGTAGGTTTTGTGCCTCAATTATTATTCCCCTGATGAGGGAATTTTAATATCTTTTGCTAGGTACTGTAAAAAAAATAAGACTTTCTGTCTTCTTAGCTTGCAGATAGTTGTTTATTAAGTCTTTTCAGAGAAATTTAGCCCAAAGCCGGGCATTAGACATAGCACAGAGCAAGGAATGCCAAGAATGGCCGCTTTATCTTGATTGCACACTCTTTTAAAGGTAAATTATCCAATTACAACTTAAAACCAAAGATATTTTCTTGTTTCTACCAATGCTCAATAATTCACCTCAGCACGTTCACCGGAATTGCAGGGTTTTTTTCATCCAATCATCCCAAACTACCTCTACCACAGAATATGGAGTATTAGAAGAAGAAGATCTAAAAGACAACTATTATCCTCCATTTGGAAGTTTTTTGCTTTTATCTATTTACTATATTAACAACCCTAAAAAGTCTGGATTTTTCACCCTGTGACAACCTTACATAACATCCCATCACCTAGTTCACACCAGTGTAAAATTTAATTCTTCCCAGAGAGTATATAGATTTCCCCACGGACAAAGGTCAGAAATGCTGATGTACAGGGGGGTTTTATACTTAAAAACAGGCAGAGAAATATTCTCTGCATTCTGGACTCCAACAGACTCCAGCTCACTCCAGCAGGGTGTTTCTCCTGGGGATGTGTCCCAGGGCTGGACCATCCATGTCCAGCAATGACACCAAGGTCACCTCCTCCTCCACGCCTGGCCTGTGGCTTGCATAGAATTTTCCCCCATATTTTTTGTCTTCCAGGCAATGTTTTGTCTTTTACCTGAAGCTGTTTGTGCTCTGTGCCCACTCCCAGTTGCAGCAGATGTTCCTGGCAATTTGTAAGCAGATTCCTGTGGAGGCTGAGGTTAACTTCCCACAATTAAAAAACCATCTACCTGGAAGATTATGGTTATAGAGGCTTCTGTGCTGTTTCCTTTCCCCCCCTCCCTGTGCAGTGTGCTTTCCACACAGGAATTAAGTAATTTACGGCAGAGATAACGGGATGAGAGGTGTGTGACTCGCTGAGGTGGACATTTGAAGCACTGGCCCAAATCAGGCTTTTGAAGAACTGGGCAAATTTTCCAACCCACTCAGCAATCCGCTGGGAAATTGGTGTCAAAGCAGAGTCTGCTGCTCTGGGTGTAGGTGTGGAGCTGATCTCACATCACACAGGACTTCCCAGTGGTTTTATTCCCCATCCTGATGCCTTTGGACTTCCATCTGGCAAATTCTGCAGGGCCAGTAGCAACACCCTCGATCCCCTCTGCTCCCTTCTGCTTTCCAGACTTGTCTTGGGTGTGCAGAGCAGCGTTTGCCTTTAAAAAATTAAGAAATATGTGGACAAATATGATTTCTAGGAAACAATTATTCTCCCTTCTAGGATTTAAGGCACAATCTTCAAAGCTCATCAGACATTCAGGAGGAAGACTTGGAGTTGAAATGTGGAAACAAATTGCTCATATCTGCTGTCCTGAACCCAGGGTTAATTGCTGTCATGTAGAACAGACTGAGGGAAATGTTGGGTACAGATCTCCTCAATTAACCCCTTGTCTGGGAAAGAAGCTTTCTGCAAGGAGCAGAGACTACTTATCAATTAAACAGCAGCTGGGAGGGGAGAGAGAGTGAAATAACATTCCAAGGAATGCCATAAATACACAGAGAAAATGGTGAAGCTGAGGGTTAACCCAAATCCTGCAGGATATGACAGATGGATACCAGGAAATGGCACAGGCCAGGTGTTTATAGGCCAGCCTCTGATTTTTCTGAGTAGTTTTGCATGCTCAGACACTGTCCCTCGTATGATTGATTGTCTGGGAGTGTATAAAGTCACCTGCCAGCAAGAGTTCTCTAAAAATCACCCAGCAGTGCCTTGGAGGGATGCTCTGTCACCCAGAGAGTGATTAAACTGGGGAGCTGACTGGCACAGGAATGCACTGAAGACAAAAACTGGGACAAATCAATGGATAACAGGCCTGTCAGGAGCTCTAACTGATGGGGAATAAAGACTTTGGAAGGAACATTGAAAATCTCAGTTCAGGAAGGAGCCCTCCCTTCACAGCTGGAGATGGGACATGCAGGGCAGACAATCCAGCAGCTGTCTCTCCTGGAAATCTGCTCTGACCACCTTTGGGGATGGGGTGGGCAAAGGAATTGTCATGTTTCGAGTTTAATGTGCATAAATAGAGGTGGATCCCTACTTGGAAAACAGGAAATTTATCCGGGCCTGTGTCCAATATTCTCCCACTTCTTCTCTCTCTCCTGGGATGTCGCTTTCTGCACTTCCCTGGCTGTGGAGTAAAAACTCCTCTCATTTTGCAGCAGCCCAGAGTGAAAACAAGAACATGCAGAGCTGCCTGCAGCAGGGGGTGGAAGGGAGAAGGAGTTTTAGATCTGTTTTTGGCAGAGGGACTCAGCTGGCACCAATAATTCTGCAGCCTGGGAGGGT
This sequence comes from Dicrurus megarhynchus, assembly GCA_013399195.1. Classification (NCBI taxonomy): domain Eukaryota; kingdom Metazoa; phylum Chordata; class Aves; order Passeriformes; family Dicruridae; genus Dicrurus; species Dicrurus megarhynchus. The sequence continues at coordinate 186,327 of VXAD01004078.1, read as the reverse complement.
TTGGGTTCCTCTGCCTCATCACAGGGGATACTGGAGATTGTTTCTGAGAAATACTGAGAGAAAAGGGAAGAGAGGAGTGCATTGATGATGAAAAATGCTTGTGATTCCCTTAGTAGGTAAAAAATGGCACCATCTCTTAGAAGTCCAGAGCTGGAGTTCCAAATGTGCATTTTTTTCCCTCATAAGTGTAGATTTTTATTTAAAACCTCCCTCATTTCCACTTCCCAGATTTTCTTTTGTCCACTCTGTCCAATACTGAAATTCAAGGAAAAGTGGACATTTTAAATCATGGACATAAATGAGGCTTTGGGGCCTGTGCAGGCTGCAAGGACTGGGCAAATTTTCAAACCCACTCAGCAATCAGCTGGGAAATTTATATCAGATGAGTGCTTTTAAATCCTGAAAATTAGTGCAGTTAGAAACCTTTAATGTTGGTCTAAAAGTCCGAATTTTTCCGTCCTTCATGGATTTTTTTTTTTAAACAACTTCAGGATATGAAGTTTTGACACTTGTACTGTAGAAAAAGAAGCAGCAGCTTCCTGAAACCTGAAAAGTGTTGATGCCAGTTCAATTTTAAGTTTTGCACTGTCAAAACTCTGGGTATAAACCCAAAATGTCACACTTTTTATGCAATTATTTTGGCAGCGTCAAGCATTCGCACATCGGGATGTTAGGAATGGTGAATATCCGTCACAAATATAGGGATCTGAAAGTCCAGGATTATTTTGGTGCCTATAAATCAACTTACAGGTGAATTGGGCATGGTTTATGAAGCAGCAACTGGTTCCAGTCATGCAAATCCTCTCAGAAGAGACTCCCACATCCACGTGAGCAGCACCAGGGAGGTCTGTCCTGCTCAGAATCATGATGTGCATCCTCATCCACAATTAAAAACGGGGGCATCACTCGCTAAACCCCTTAAATTTCTACCCTGAGCCCTGGAATATTATTATTTCTTTAATTAAAACCCCTCCAGGCTAAGGAAGATCATGATTCATGAGCACTGTGTTATAATTCCTCCTCGGTGGCTGGGCTCTCAGAGTAACTTCCATACAAATTATAATGACAAATAACAGATTATTTTGGTGTCCTCTCTCAGAAAAACTTCAATGGCAGAGCCCAGAAACAGATTTCAGATTTTCTCTGAAAAAAAAATAAAAATATTGCAAGGCAGCTGGTGCAAAAGTTGAGCCTGATCTTTCCACTGAAGAAATTAATATTAATATTAATATAAGAGATGTTCATTTTCATCTTTGAAAACCTTGAATATCTGGACCAGACAGTTTTTTTCATCTGTATAGAAAGTTTGTTACAGAAAAAATTGGAATATTTTCAGAGGAAACTCTCATCGTTTTCATGGGGGGAAGATTCATTCTGCTGAAAAGTAATTATCTCTTGGGGAAAGGAAAGCAGCTGGACAGGAAAATGACCACCTATCAAAAATTGATCAGCTCTGCCAGGCTGGCTGAGACAGAGAATGAGCTGGGGGGAGATAGAAAGCAGGGAAAGAAGGGGCACAGAGGGAGATGCATATCAGCATATTCCATATTCCATATTCCATATTCCATATTTCCTTATCACAATCCCTGCCCTGCAGCCTCTTTACCTAAGTGGGGCCAATTCCGGGACAGCCCCTGTGCTCCTCGGTGGGGGCTCAGTTTGGGCTGTAACTTGAGACCTGAATGTGCTTCCTCTGCTGTGCTGGGGCTGTGGGAAATCCCTCGAGTTTCTCGAGGTTCTTGAGGGTTTTTTGCTTTTATTTTTCAACTTCACCCGTTTTAAAATACTTGGTAGCAAAGTGTTGGATTTGATTGAGTCCCTCAGAAAGTTCTGCTGAGCTCAGTTCATTCCTTCCAAGCCATTAACCGTGGATGTCGTGTAAACTTGTCCCTAAACAAAGCTTCAGCTGCCAATCCTCAGCTGATTTATGGGGCAAAAATGTCTCATTTTAAGAAAGGCACATTTTTCTTTGAAAGAAATGATTTCTGCCACACACTCTTCTGATTCCTCTCCTTGGTGCTTTTATTTTTCAGGTGGGTTTTATTTTTGTGGGGTTTTTTGGTTTGGTTTGTTTTTTTTTTATATCTAGAAAGTCAAACCTTGCCTTGCCTTGGTGGGAAAAAGGTCAGGAGGCTGCCAAGAATGTGATGCAGAAACCAGAGTTGGGTTGTTGAGGGGTCTGGGAGAAGGATCCCAAGGTGCTGGTGGGACCAAGCCTTGGCAGCTCTTCTGAGAGGAACAGGAGAGGGAATCCCTTCCTGAGTGCAGAAAGCAGAAGGAACCTGATGTTTCAAGGGAAGGGCAGTAGGAAATATGTCCCATTCTCCTTTCACCCCTTTAAGGCTCCAGGGTTTTTCAGAGAAGAGCCCTTTCACCCTGCCTGGGGTCCCTCTGCACCTCCTGCCCTGGGGTCTGGGACCTCTGGGAACCTGTGAGTAACCCCAGAGCCCCACTTTGGGCAGAGAGATTTCTGATTTTGCCAAGCACTCAAATCAGAGGCAAAACCCCTCTGAGCCCTAAGGAACCCCCCTCGTGGTGAAATGAAGCTGGGATGGAGCAGGGAACACCTTTTGCAGGTGCTTTGTCAGCGGTGCTGTCTGGCCCCGTTGCAGCTGGAATGACCCAAAGCTGCAGCACAGAATGACCTCTGCTGAGAAGCAAAGAAAATGACAGAATACAGGGGGGATTTTAGGTATTTTATCTGCTCTGGTGATGAGATTTAAAAATTATTGTGGGCAATCAACTGTTTTAAGTGTGGGGATTTCTGCTGAGCACCTCCTCAGCTCCTCTGTGAGTAACTCCCAGATTCCACATTTTTATATCTTGGGTTTCAAAGTCTGAGCAAGGTCCTGAGAACGGACACCACAGAAATTCACAGATATTACTCAGATGGGTGAAGTATTTCTACAGCTGAAGGCAAAATAATGTCTAAGAATGGGCAAAATTCCATATTCCAAATTAACTAATTAAATTGAACTGAGCTTTAGTAATTATTACCATTAAGTCAGGTTCTTGGGGGAGATATTATATTGTATGGAGCTAAGGGGATTTCCATCCTTGCAGTAGTTCCTCCGTGGGAATATGGGGTACAAAGAGAAATTTGCACTTGTGCCAAATGAGAAAAAGTGGCATTTCCACTGATGGAACCAGAGTTCTTGTCACATTTAACACCCACTTATGCTGCCCCGTGCTCTGAGGTTAAAATGGGAGCTGCAGTGATGTGTTTTAATAAGTGGAAAATATTCACTGAGATAGATTGTTGAGGCCAGAAGAGGAGCATGTGGCACAGAGAGCCCTTCACGGTTTAAATGGAGCTTCTTTAAAGGGCAGGGCAGGATCCCTGAGGGCTGATGTGACTGCCCTGCAAATGCTGGGGCAGCCAGGATCATCCAGGGAGATTCCCAGCCTTGGCACCCTTTTGTTAGGCCCAGTCTAAGCAGAGGGCTGCACACAGTATTTCCTGAGCTGTTTTTCAGGGGAGGTTCTTTGTCATTTGATTTCCCATTTAACTGCAAGGATGTTTAAGCCATCTGTTTTAAAGCTCCTGTTTAAGCCTCAAGGATGATCCAAAGCCTTAATATTTCCTCCTGATAGAGATTTCAAGGCCTGATTTAACATTTTAAATCTATAAATAATCTCCCAAAGGCTGTGTAGTGCAGCTCTTATCACACCTCTGGTTGTGGTAAACACTTGATTAGGGTTAATCATTCAACCCTATTTAGTGTTCCTCTGTTTTACTCTGACCACTGTATATTATCCTAACATAGTTATTTGATATGATTTTTAATAGTTTTAGCAAGCAAACTTTTAATCTTCTTATCTGTTCATACTATTTATGTGACTGGCTCTCAGCACCAGTCAAACTCTTCCCCCAGCCAGGAGAGAACAGACCAAACAACCCACACAATTCAGATTTCCCTAATACATGCAGAACTGAGCTCATGAATGTTTCATGGTGCCTCGCTTTCACCCCGAATATTGTCATGCTGAATGTCTGCATCACCAGGGTGTGCAGTGAACAGTAGCAAACATATGTTCTTTGCAGTTCTCTGAACACTTTGCTGAGGTGAGAACACCTGGCGTGGTTGGTGATAGGATGCCGAGGAATCGTTTTCTTTTGTTATTTGCGTTTCTGAAATTTAAAGTTGCATCCCAGCTATAGCCATGTTTTTAACTTTGGGAAAATGAAAGAAAAATTTTAAAGATTTATTGTTTCATTAATGAAAATATATTCCTTTCCACCTGTGGTAAAAATGCACTCGAATGAAATGAAGACTCACAAATGGGTTGCACTCAGAAATGAAGACAAAAGCAATATCTTGTATTTGCAATATTTTGCAGCCGATCAAATCTTTTTAATTGCTTTTCGTGTTGCCTAAATCATGGGTGAGGTAATGGGAACTCAGGATATTGGGTAGAATTTTTTCCCTGAGAGGGTCAGGGGGCTCCCGAATGGATTTCCCAGAGAAGCTGTGGCTGCCCCTGGATCCCTGGCAGTGCCCAAGGCCAGGCTGGACGGGGCTTGGAGCAGCCTGGGACAGTGGAAGGTGTCCCTGCCATGGCAGGGGTGGAACAGGATGGGCTTTAAGTCCCTCCCAACCGAAACCATTCCCTGATTCTGTGATTGTTGTTCTTAAAGTCAAACCACAGAAGCTCAGAGGGAAAGGCCCCCATATCTTTGCTCTAAAGAGTAATTACAAAGGGTTGCTTTGTGGTTTTGCTCTAATGAGTTGCATCTTTGGCTGAGAACATGGGAAAGCACAAAAGGGACTTGGTAAAACAGATTACATAAAATTAAATGGCCTTGCTGGAGATCCAGCTTAACTTGGCACAGCCCAGCACTGGACTCCTCTCCTGGCTGTCTCTTCAGTCCGGGCACCTTCTCTCTCAAGAGCTTAATTAAACGACCTTGGAGAAAGGGTGAGGAGCTCTCTGTGAGGATCCACCCCACTCTTTAACCATCAGGCCTCTCCTGCTGCCAGCCCTGCCCTCCCAGCAGAACCTGGGCACTGCCACCCTGGGCTCTGCCCTGGGCGCTCTCAAACCAATTCATCATCACATGGACAATTCCCCCAGGGTTCCTCCCACTGCCAGAGCCTCTCTGCTTCACCCTCAGAGGCTTTGTATTTGGCTGAGCCCTCTTTGTCCAGAAACCTTTAGTGGGGGACTAACTCAGGGCCGAGGAGTATTCCAGCAAAAAGCGATGGGAGAAGTTATTTAAGGTGCATTATGGAACCCAGCAGTGTTATTATGGCTGCTGCTGGCTCCTCCTGAGGCACAACCCAGTAGAACAACACATTTATCGTGCTCTGCACTGCCAGCAGGACTCCTGGCACCCCTTCCCAGCATTTCTGGCATGGGGCAGTGCCAGGAGGTCACGGATGGTTAAATACCTTCCAAGAACAGAGCCCCCTCCTTGGATAGCGGCAATAACACACTGGCTTCAGTGTGCAGCAAATTCAATAAAACTGACCAAACACAGATTGCCACCCTGGTCGCTGGTTTTACAGCTGGGCAATGGTTTAATGGTGCCAAATGGGTTTTGGTTTCCCTTGAAGCAAAAAAGATGTGGAATCTGCTGCTAATTTTGTTAAGGAGGAAACTGCTCCACGTAAAACACAGAGTGGTTTTCCTGCCTTGTAACCCCTGGAAAGTGTTTGCACGAGGTGAAACACATATTGGGAGCTCGTGGTTAAAACCTCTCTTACCTTTTACTTGGGTTTGGTTTTGTTTTGGGGAGGAGAAATAGTGCAAACTCCAGTCAATATTCTGTTTTTATGGGTACACCATGACTGATAGATCTGTGGGATTATTCCTGTGGAAAAGAGAGAATGATCACAGAAAGATGGGCCTGTAAGGAATTCTTTTTTCTGTACATAATTACAAAGTTTAGCCTAAACTGCTCCTCTGGGTTCTCCAGATTCTCCTGCATGTGATGAGTGTGATAAGTGCTGATTCTGGGCTTGATTTGGATCCAAGAATCATTTTCTCGCAAAAATTCTTTGCCTTCCCCTTTTCCTCTTCATAGATGTCCTTGACTCGTGGTATTGGTGCAGTAAATGAGGCAGTGCATGTGTTTGATTTAATAATTTAGGCTTTAATTTATGCTTTTATCATACATTTATTAATTTACATTTTTATCAACATAATACCATGCAACGAAGGACGCTGCTACTTAAACTTCAGGTTCATAAGATTCAGAAATATCCTCAGCAAACAGAATTAAAGTCTTCAGAAACCCATTGATAAAACTACAAGAAACTGGGTTTTTCTCCAAAGGGAAAACACCACAAGTTTCTGTTTCTGTTTCTATCCTGCTCTCATCCATTCCTTGATTTATTCCACCGTGTTCTTGCTGCTTCCAGGAACAGTCTGAAGGGTTTTGGGTGTCTAAGGTCCAACTTGCACATGGGCTTTATTAAACTGGTGACTTGAATGTGAAAATTCATTTCTATTTTAATGCTGTTGGTACCAGTGAAATTTAATTAAATTTTGCTTCATTGGATTCTTGTTAAGGGCAAGTTTTGCTCCTGAGTTTTGCTGAAGAAGCAGCGACATCAGAAAGGCTTCAAAGATGAACAGACAGACTAAAGAGAAAAAACAGATTCTGAAGAGTTCAGTGAAATGATCAGTTGGAGAAGAACAGACAGGGAAGCAATTAATAATAATTACAGCATTATTTAATTATCAATTTCTATCAATGAATTTCATCACGTGCCTCATAGCTTTAATTAAAACTTAATTTTGATGTTCTCTTCGGCAGTCTCACACACACGTAATTAACCAGCCTAGGGAAATTACCATGATTTGCTTCATCTCACAAGGAGTTGCATTGTTTTCTAGTTGAATATTTGAACAGTATCTTTTAAAGAACTGGAACTTGCTCAATTCTTATTTTCTCTTCCCATCACCATCTCCCATAGGCTGTGCAGAGGTGCTGGATAAGCCTCAGAAGTCACCTGAGTGTGTGTTTGTGACATTTCACCCAAGTAAAATCCAATTTTTTAACTCTTTTCTGCACTTAATGCCCAGATCCCTCACCCTTTTCTCTGTGGTGCAGAAAAGGAGGGAGCTGTGTCCAAATGCAAACACTTTTATAATGAAACTGTGGCTTCTCTGTTTAATTCTGTGTGGGTGAAGTGTGAGACAGTGAGATTCAAACAATCCTTTGCTCCTTCATTGTTCCCGAAGTCTTGGAAGTGTTTATCATTTAAAAAAGAGAAATTTCAGGAGAGGAGTGATTCCCCTGCCAGAATGACATTTCATTGTTAAAAGGAACTGCAGCAAAGCTCGCTCTGGGAGGGTTTCACAATCTCTTTGATATAATGGAGGGTATTATTTTCTTTAGCTGGTGAAAAGTGCAACAAGAAACATTTTCAGAGTAGTAATGGCACCAAAACTCTTAGGAGATCATAAGGTGGTTTTTATAATTTTTCTTTTAATTGTAATTTTTAATTTTAATTTTTAATTTTAATTTTTTATTTTCTTTTTTTTTTTTTAATGAGTCTGCCTCTAGTGAAAAATCTCACCAAAGATTTTAATAAATAGTTAAGGAAGAGCTTCATATACTCCATTACTCTCTTCTTTCTGTGGGGAGTGGAGGAAATGTTTCCTTGGATGAATCCCTGTGGGGGCTCTGGGCAGGGCACAGACGCTGCAAACCAGGTAGTTTGATGTGAGTCATAACTGAGAATGACTGGAGGGGAAAAAAGCCCAAATAAACTCCTTTATTTTAGTCCAGAGATTGCTGTAAGTGCTGTATGTGGTGTTAACACTCCATCAGAGCTGAAACCTCGGTGCCAGGACTCCCAGATCTGAATGCTCTGAGGAAATAATTCCATTTCCTTGAGTGTGTGGAGGTGTTTGTACTCAGTGGGTGAAAACCCAGGCAATCCTCTAAATTAATCTGGGGAAGAGAGGGGAAAATGTGCTGCTTTGAAAGGCCTTTCTGTCTCTTTAAAAAAAAAAAATTAAGATATCTTCTGGATTTATGCAGAATTTAGTGTTTATTTAAGTCAGATTTTGTCATCCTTATGTCCAGGGGACATTCTTCCGACATTAATGCCAGCAAGAGTTTGCTTTTCAGCTTTAAAATTCAAACCAGCGGAACCACTCGTGCACTTAAATTGGGAGTTTTTTGTGCAGGGCAGGGTGTTAAGGTCTGCATGGGTTATGACCATGTAAACAAACATCCTTTTTCTTTAGTGCTGACATAAAGCAGTGTTTCATTGCCTCCTGGCTTTCCTTCTGCCAGCACAGGAGAGCGATGGGGAAAGCTCAGCTGCCGTTTAGGAGAGGTTAAATAACACAGAGCAAAATATTAACTGAGGAGTGACTTCACCCAGGCAGTAAAGAGCTGCCATTCTTCCCTCCTGGCCTTCCCAAAGCTGGTATTTGATGGTTCAGCACTACAGCAATGTTATTTTCTAGGTTTTCTTGTTCAGTTTGGGGTTTTTAAGACTATCATTTATACCCTTGCCAGCCATGAGGAAAAAAGACATGAATTCTTTACATTTTTGGTGATGTTCAGACAAGTGCCAGAGGAGAAATTCAGTGCACAAGCAGCTCCAGCAACACAGAGGGATGTAAATTTATTGTGTAACAGCAAGGGTCAAAATCCCCTTGTTGTGGGCTGAAAAGGAAGAAAAAGTGAGTGAAGATAGCAGCACCTGGAATAAAATATTCTTGGGGTTGGGGTTTTTTTTAAGAATATACTTTATACATGGACGGGATCCTGACCCCTGAAACCTGCAGCAGCCCCATCTGGGGAGCAGATTTTAATGCCAGGACTTTTAGGATTTGGCAACACCCCTCAGTTTGAACTCTGACAAAAAGAGCATTTATCCTTTTTTTTTTTTATTAATCTCACAAATTCTGGGTTAGAAGCTGCACAAGAGCTTTCCTCAGCACTGTGAGGTGGTGGCTGTGAGTGTCTGCATCCTCNTGTAACGGGGTATAAAAATCACGGTACGCCCATCCAGGGGGCAGAACCAGGGAACCTCGGCTGCTAGGTGGACCTGTGGCTGTGCAGGACACCGCAGCCATAGATAACATGAGAATAAACAACCTCTGCACAGCAGCTTTGTGGCCTCTGACTGAGTTATGGGCAAAAGCACTTGTGTGCCAAGGCCAACTGAGGCCGAAGCTGCAAAGCCAGCCCACTCCACGAGGAGCTGCAGAGCTGCTGCAGCTGCAGGAGGATCTGCTCAGCTCCTGTAGCGGTGCTGGGGAGCAGAGAGGGAACTGTCAGGAAAGCTGTCAGGTGGTTTGCAGCTCTGGGAATTCCTGGGCACAACATTTCCCTGGCACTTGGCTCAGAAATCTGCCGGGGAAACCGTCACCGGTGCAGCAGCGGTGGAGGGGAGATTGTGGTGCCCAAATTGTGGGAGGAGATGATGCAGAATTAAGGGAAACGGGAATAAAAAATCAGAATAAAGGAAAACTGGACAGTGAGGCCCCCTTGAAATGCCACCCCCAGCCTTACTTGCACGAATTGCAGGGAGGGTGAGCTTGAGGAGCTCCAAGCCCTGATGTAACTGATTGCAGTCACTTAGAAGGAGCAAGGAGAGAAGATAACCCAGGACAGGTCCCTCCCAGCCCCTCAGAGGACAGGCAGGTGCCAGGAAGTTGTTGGATTTCCTGGCTGGAGGCTCCCAGCACAGCAGACACGGATCCTGCTGCTCCAATTCCCATCATCACCCTCCCTGCTGTCCCCTCACACCAGGCTGCTCCACGTGGGGAGCCCAAAGTGCTGGATGTGCCTTACCCTACAGTCCTGATTGAGTTATTCCTCTAAGGAAAGAGCAGCAAACTCCAGGCTCGGAGCTCACGTGGCACAGCTGAATCACAGATCACTTCTGGGGATGAATGGATGGGAATTCAAGGCAAACAAGGAGAACCTTTCAGTAAAGCTGGGGGGATCATGTTGTGTTCAGTGACAGAGGTCACAGCCGTCCCCAGAACAAGCTCTTCCTTCTCAGGATGTTGAGTCTGGTGCACTGGGGCAGCTCAAGGAGCACAGAACAGCCACGTGCTCAGGAAAGACAGAGAATGTGTGTTCAGAGAGAAAAACTCTGCTCACGTGGTGTACTTGTTGTTAACTGGAACTTCGGGGTCATAGGATCCCCGAATCCCAGAATGGTTTGGGTTGGGAAAGACCTCCCATCTTCTTTATATAAATTCTGGCCATCCCTGGATTTCCTCTCTGGATGAGGTTGGGAGCAGAGGGCTCCTTGCAGCTGCCTGGTTCCCTGCTCAGCTGGGTCCCTGCTTCTGGCACAAAGAACGGTGGGGAGAGGAGCTGGAGAGTTTTAATGGGAATTCTGCCTTTTCCTGGAGAGGAAACAGCCCCCTGTGGCACTGAGGGATGGACTGAGGGATGGTGTTCCTGGAGTTTCCATCTCCCTTCTCCATCCATCTCCCTTGATCCCACGCATGTGGCTTCAATGTGAATTCCTCTCTATTAACATCTAAAAGAAATGGGAAAGGAGGTCAAGAAGGAAATCAGAGCTGGGGGAATAGAGTTGAGTTACTGCAAACACTAGAGGCTTCCTCAGAAGCACTAAACCCACACCAAAATGGTATTATTTTAACTTTCTCTGTAATAATGTGGCCTGTGCTTTCACTGCCAGCCTTTTAGGGTAATGGCATTACCAGACTGAGGTAATATTTGGAATATTTATGACACCGAGGTTGCCTGAAGATGTTGCTTTTATGTAGTTAAGGGCTCTGTTTGACATGGATTAATGCTCATGGAAATCTGGTATATTAGATGTTTTGGTAAATATTTCCTTGCTCATTCTCCATGCTATTTTATGCAGTTTTTAATGAAACCATCAAGAATGTGTACAAATCCACTCCTGAAATGGCAGCTTTTGATGTCTTAATTTTCCCATGAAGTATGGTTGGCCTTCATTAGAATTCAGGATTTTGAAGACTCTTGGATATAATCTCCCCATACAAATTTACATGGAGCTTGAAACGAATAAACAAAACCTCTCCTCCGAGGTCTCCCTGAGAACACAGAGCTTTGTCTGGCTGGGCTTTTTCAGCTTTAATCGGAATATTTCTGCAGAGCACGGGGGACGTGCTGAGGGAGAGCTGCAGAAGGAAAAGTGGATTCGATTGCGTGCTGCAGATGTGCAGAACAGTTTGAGGGAAGCTGCAGGAGAAACAATAAAGATTTCACAGGCTGGGGGAGGTTTTACCCCTGCCTTTCATGGAGGTGATTTGGGATCACTTCAAGGTTACAAAAGGCAAGGGAGGTGGAGTCACCCCTTGCAGGCCAAACCCAACGCTGGTATTTTCCACCTAGAGATGTATTTTGGTGTGTAGGGATTGAAAATGTTTATTCGACAGGGAATATTTGTTATTGTGTGATTTCTCTTTGAAAATTTGATTAATCCCATGAGAAACCGCTGTAATTATGAAATGGGAGGGCAAAACACTTCATTTACAAGAAGTGAGAATGAAACATCCCCCAAATACTCATTTCCCTGTCAAAATGATTTTCTGTGTTCAGAAAACTGAGAGATTTTGATTGCTCCAAGCTTGCATTCTCTAAATATTAATCGTTACTATTGGTACAATTTCCAGTGGTTAGTCAGCCCATCAGTTCCTCCAACAAAATACTTTGGAATTCAGGGTTGCCTTCAAGGACACTTTTAAAAATACACCTGATCTCTGCACTGAGTTTGCTTTTGCTGTTCCCACTTAGATCTTTGTCACAAAGCTGAAAGATCTGTCTCTGATTTTGGAGGGTGGGGAATTGGAGACCTTCCGAGGGGCAGAAGAGGAGCCTGGGATGAATTCCTGCCCAGCGCCTCAGCTGCCTCAACATCTGCAAGGCTGTGTTTCATTTAATTTGGGAATCTACACTGATTTTGGCATCAACTTGGGTGTGTGAAAGTCTGATCCTCCCACAGGTGGGGAAGTGCTCAGCCCATTTCAACTGACAGAAGAAATTTTGGTTTAAAAATGATCAAAGGCAGGCAGAAAAAAAAAATTTGTATCCATGAAACATCTCTGGGGAGAGGGAGAGCATTTAGTGACGTTTGCAGAGTACAACCCGTATATTGTGAAAAAAATACTCAATTTCTTTTTCTTTTTTTTTTTTCTGAAGAGAGAATGTTTTGAGACGGGATGATTTGACTGTTCTGATTATTTTTATGTACATCCTGTTCATAAAATGTTTGGCTTCTGCAGATCTGCCTTTCCTCCTTCCCCTTGCTGCAGGCTCAGGAACTCAGAATCAATATCACAGCGGCATGTTACAGGGGAGGTGGGGGCTCCATGCTTCTATTTCCTGTTAGAAAGATCAAGTTCTGCAGATTAAGTGTGAATGTACCTCGAGGAAGGGAACAAAATCAATGAGAGATGACTGCACTACCCACAAATGGTGGAATGCAATCTATTGTAGGGCTCCACCAGTTATTGTGTTGCTACTCCACCGCTACACAAAGGAGTGGGCAAAGCTTCTGTGTCCCTGCTAGGAGCTCTGGGTGGTCCTACTCGTCATTATTTACCAGTAATTTGCAGAAAAATTTCTTTGGGTACAAAGAAATCGATAGCAGCAAACAAAATGCTGAGGAGCTCAGTGCTTCCTGGGAGGCTCGAGCACTGTTTGCTCTCCTGGGATGAACCCCAAGGTCCTTGACTCAGGCAAAGTCTCTTTGATCCCAGTGGTGTTTGCCTGAATGAAGGTGTAATTAAGAACCTTGGGATCTGGGCCACGAGATTCCGCTCACCAAGCTGGAAGGACATTTACACAAGCACAGAATTCATAAAAAGACCATTTCACTAAAATCAATTTTAGATAGGAAAGGCCTTTTGATAGGAAATTCAATTTTTATTCTTTTTTTCAGGAAATAAAATGGCAAAAGCACCGCAGTTGTAATACAAATTAACTGAGATAACTTCCAGGCTTTAAACTGATGTGCAGCTCTGCAAACAGAAATAGAGGAGGGATATTTTTACCTGGGAAGAGTTATCCGTCTTTTAGGATATTGCTTGTTTGCACAGTAATATCGGGCACCTGGACAGGATGTGCATGTAGATAACAGTAGAAATACTGTGGGATCAGCCCCAAATCTGGGAAAGAAGGATCTCTAATGTAGTTAATATTATAGCATGATGCTTATGAAAAGATAAACATAAAAAATGAATTGTCTGTGGCTGTTCTCTCCTTTGGAAGGTGGAAGTGAGCTCGGTTGGGGAGTTTTAGCTGAAGCTGCTGCAGAAAGGGAAGTTCTGTGCATCCTCTGCTGGCTGTGAGAGCAGCAAATGGGGCTGAAATGCAGCTGCATGCTTGGTTTATTTTTTAAAATTATTTCCTTTCATAATCTCGATTACCCTGGACAAAGATGAGCACCTGCCCCCTTTGGTTTATAGGGAAAATTCTCTAAAACCATGGGGTTTTTCCTGTGTTGCTTCACTGGCTTTTAAGTCCCTTCCACTGGGAGAATCCCTGCATAGTTACCGGAATGATTTTGACAATTGTTACTCCTGATTTTTTCTTGGAAAACTTTTATTGATCCATATTGCAACACAGGCAATACGTTGGGCCTCTCTCAGTAACTGCCCACTTCATCATCCAGGCAACAAAGCCGTGGAGGAAACAGAGGAGCCCCTTCCCCGCAGGAGGAGGGAGGGCTCAGAGCTGGGCTGAGGCAGAGTCAGTGAGCTCAAACCCAGGAGCTCGCCCTGTGGATCTCCTGCAGGAAGCAGAGGAGGTGGGAATGAGCTGGGAAGCCAAGGGATAAAATGCTGCTGTGCTCCCTTTGAGCAGCCTGTGTGCAGTCACCCTCCCAGCCCTGTTCAGAGTCACCCCTCACTGCCCCTCAGCCTATTTATCATCCAGCCAGAGTGGTTCTGATCTCCATCCCGGAGACAAGAGTTGGAATGATTGATTTAATTGGGAGCAGCAATGAGAGCTTGGTTCAGCACCTTCCTGCTAACCCAAGTCAGTTACTTGAGCAAAAGTCTCTTTGCTGCCTTGCCTGTGCCAATTTAGTTCTGCTCTCAGGGTGCTCCACATCGCTGCCTCCCCAAAGCCAGGGAGCACCACCGGGGAGTTCATGGGTTGGATCTCCTTCAGCTGGAATCTCTCTGTGCAGTTCTGCTCACGGGTATTTTCCAGAACAGATTTGTGTCCCTCTGGGTGTTTTCAGAAGTGCATTGTTGATTACCAAAGCAATCAGGAGCAGACGGTGATTCTGTGATTCAGTGCTGTAGTATAAATACCGTGTAGGAGCTCTCAGCTTCATTTATAACCCTGAACACCCACTCGGCTGCCTGGCTGAGATCTGTTCTCTTGCCTCCAATTCTCTGTTTATTGGCTCTTTGAGCTGAAACAGAACAACCCCACGCACAAAGGAGGTGTTTTGGGAGCGAGGGACTGATGGCTCTCTTTGAACAGGAATCTCTTCCTCCCTCCTCAGCTGATTTTATAAATTACTGCCCACCCTGAGCCAGGCTGTTTCTCACTCTCATCCTCAGCAGCCCCAGTTTGCCTTCCCAATTTGTTTCGGCCAAGATTTAAGACGGACAGGGACTGGCACTCCCATAAATCCTGATTTCATTAGTGATGAAGTGCCTGGCAGAGCAGCCCTGCTGTGCTCCCATCTCCCTGCAGCCTCCCTGGGTCTCCAGAGGGGAAAGGAGCATGGAATGCTCAGTCCCTACATGAAAATAAGGTTTAAGAAGGAAGTGTTCCCTGTGAGGCCTCATTACAGGCATTTCCAGGCCTGAGTTACTGCCTCAGAGGGTGGAAAAATCATCTTTCCAATAACTTCCCCACACCAAAATGGATCATTTCAAAGCGGCTCTGCCTTTCATTGCCCTCAGACTGCAGCAGGGTGAGATTTGCTAATTGGTACATGATGCAGTTTGTCACCTCCTTTTGCTAGGCTGTCATCATTTCTTACTGTCAATACGAAGCCATCCCAACATTGTCTCCAATTAACTGATGAAAAATGGCATCCGTGTAAATGTGCAGGGCGAAAGTGTCCCCATCTCTCTGAATACAGCTTTTTTTCCCTCGTAGGATTCTCTCCCAGACAAGCCAAATTCGAGGGATGGAATGAATGTTCCCAAAACAAATAAAGCAGCAAGGCTGGTGCTCTCGCTGAGCAGATAGATGGGTCTGTGTCGCTCGGATTTCAGGAGGGGTGGGCAAGATAAATGCTGCCTATGCTGTCATCTGAAAAAATAATATGACTGCATGGCAGAAAAGAGCTCTGACAGCATAAAAACATCTGAAAGCCAAATGACACCTGGTGTTTTCTCAAACTTTTTTCAAAATGAGAAGGATTTTTAAAGTGTTTTTCTCCATTCATGGTGGATGTGGGGGTGTATCCATATTTATATGAAATTATTTGTATCTATTCATAACATGTTGATATAAAACTCGTGAGTAACTGTTCATTGTTGGTGGCTCTGATTAGTTCAGCCTAATGTTTACCTCGAGCCTGAACAGAACCTGACTTAGGGGAGGAACACTTTGAATGGATTTCAATCAAAGTACCTATGATAAAAAGGGGAACAGAAAGAAGGGGCTGAAAAGGGGATGTGGAAATTCAATTTCCTTCCTCCAGCTCTTCCCAGGAGGACAATGAGTGCTCTTGGTCCAGGTTACAAAGGAAAGAGGGGAAACCTCAGGTTTGAGGATGGATAGGACAAGGGAAAACCACCTCAAGATCCAGCAGGGGAGGTTCAGCTTGGAGATCAGGAAAAATTCCTTCACTGAGGAGGGGTTAAACACTGGAACAGACACCCCAGGGAAGTGATGGGGTCCCTGAAGGTCTCAAAAAATGAGTGGATGTGACACTTTTCCTGGATTAAAATGTGGGAATTGTCTGGCTCTGTGAGTGTGGAAAACCAGGCCCTGACAAGAATTTAAACACAAGGTTTTCTTCTGCTCACTTCCACCCTGCCCAAACTCAAGTTAAAGCTCTAGAAAAAAATTTTTTTTCTGCCTCTTTTTATATTTCCAAATACAACATCCTGAAGAGAAGTCACATTTATTTGCAACTAAAATACCATCTGCTTGTGTGTGAACAAAATTGCGGAGTCAGATGGATTTGGGGTTGAAATGCGACATTTAATTATCGAAAAGCAAAAGAGCAACTCACATTTGGAACCAGCAAGTTTCAGCAGAACTCAATATTTGATTTGATGCCATTTCCTGCAGGTTGAAAATGAGGGTTTCTCCAAAACTCGGTGTCATTTGGAGGAAAATTGTTGAGGTGCTGCATTTAGGAAGCAGAACAAAACGTGGTTTATCACCCCCCCATTGAGGCTGCTGATACACACGGGGAAATTTCCTGTCACTTCCTCATTCCCACTTTTGTGTCCTTTATCAGTGCCTGCCTAACCTGCTATGTAACTCAGTTTACCCAAACTCATTTTGTGAAATCAAATTCCACTTTGGTTTTCCCCCCTTTTATTCCATTTAGAAAACGTGTGCTGCACGTGGCTCAATATTGCAGCTGGGCTGAATTGAGCAGAATCCTTTTCCTTGTTACTCTGTTCCATGAGAAACATCACTGATCTTTTTCCCAGCCTGGTTTCTTACAGACAGACACAATGCTGGGGCGACAAATAATTCCTTCATGGGAAGATAAAAATAAAAGTTGCTTCTGTACTTCACAGATGTTCTTGGTTCTGAACCAAGAACCAAAATTGCTCTGAAGTTGAGAGTTTCCTTTAATTTCTCTGTGTGAAAGTTTCTTGGTAGTTTTGATGAATTTGGGATGAATTTTTCAGCCATCATTTCTTCAGGTTCCTCAGACTTTATTCTTTATTTCCATGGCCGTGGCCTGACTCACTGCTGCCTCTGCTCTGTAACTCTTTTGTTCCCTGAACGTTTGGCCAAGAGATTCACCTTGCTCCATGCTGAGATTTGTCCCAGTTTAAGGCCATTTTCCCAACTGAAAAAAGAAGGATTCTTTTGTCCAGCTGCAGTATTTTTAGGTGCTTTCTCCTCCAGCTTAATATCCACTGAAGTCCTCTAAGATTTCTCCATCACTTCAACCCGTGCCAGGCCAGATGGAACATCAGGGCTTCTTCCAAAGCACTGAAAAATGTCTTTTCTCAATGAAAAAACCCTCTCATACAGGTCAGCCACCCCAGAGCTGTAACAAGGAGCAAGCTGGTAGATAAAAACACTCTTAATAAGGTGGGGTTTTTTTATAATTCACTGTTTGAATTCAATCTGGGGGGAAATTTTTGCAACGGAAGTTGGAGGCACAGGCAGAATGTGGAGCCACAGCCCCGGGACCAACTTCCCTGTGCCCCACTGGAACATCAGAGGGGTCTGTGGGTTTAATTTCCTGCCATTAAAACGTCAGCAGATGACAACCCAGACATGTCCAATCAGATTTACACCTAATTTTGGAGATAAATGCATTTTTAAATCTGTTTTATGCATGGCCAGCACCTTCTTTCTTGAGCCCCATGCAACCCCAGTCTGGGACAAGGCAGCTTTGTTGTTGATTTTTGGGTTGTTTTTCACCTCTGTTGATGAATTCCCTTGAGTTTTCCCAGTTGATGTGGGAATATTTGTCCAGATTTCTCAGATGTGGGAAATCAAGGCAGGAACTGCAACCCATTCACTTGTAAATGAAAAAGTAACTTTTATGTTGAGGAAAAAGGGGAAGGAAGGGCAGGAAGGTTGGTGGCAGATGTGTTTATAATTGATCATTTTTTAGAATATCAAAAATAATTAGTTTTAGACAAGTTTTTACCTCTTTATCCCACTCATGTTTCATTTTCAAGCACTATCCCTCAAATTTCTATGCTACAGTTCATGGCAAGTCTGCTTTGCCCAACTTCAAAGAAAACTATTTAAAGACACCAAGAACTGGAGAAGAAGATATTGTCTGGGAAAAGAATGGAAAAAAAAGAAATCCCTCTGAGTTTCTTCCTTTTTGCTGGCACCACTCCTTGCTGATTCAAAAAATGCCATTATTTAAGCCTTCTGTAGCCATCTTCCACTTTATTTTTTGGAGAATTTCAGCTCTCAGGGGTTTTTCTCCTTTGCTGTTTTTGCTGCTGTATTCTCCTGCTCCTCCGCGGGTCTGGACCTGCCTTGGGGATCACTCAGAGCCTGCCACATCCTTTGTTTGGTATTTCAGCTCCAACTGAGCAGCAGATCCACCTCCTTCCAAAGGATTCCTGTGGTCCTTTGCAGGCAAGCTGCAGGAATTCCTGCACAAGACGGATTATGCCCTTTATCTTTAGTAAAAGTTCTAATTTATCTCTGAGGGATGGCGAGCCCTTGATCTCTTCCTATATCACACTTGTTTAATTCAGATCAACACTCACATGTCTAACATTTAATACAGGCTCATAACCTTGTCTGAATTTGGTCCCTGAAAGGTGATTTTAATGTTTCATTTCTGGATTTTCCTTCTAGGAGGGTGTAGTTTAATTGCAATTGAGGAAAAAATCATTATTTCCTCATTTTTTGTTTTATTTTTGTAAAGTTAATAATATAGAGCCACTCTAAAGAGAAAAAGTCTTCAGGGTTTGGCCTTGTAAGAAGTCACTGAAGTTCCCATCTATGCCAAGTGAAGTTGAAATTTGTGCTAAACACCATCAAAATTGCCTCCTTTTGAAAGGACTGCTCAATCTTTGGGAGAGATTCAGTAATAAAGGAGCTCACACTAAACAGGGCTAAAATTCTCCACAGGTAAAAGCCACATCTTTCCAAAATAAACTTCCCACTGCATTTGCAGCTGAGAGACTTCTTTCATTCAGGGTCAATCTCATATTTTGCTGGGTTTGCACAAGAATAAAATAATGCAAATAAAATCCTGGCTCCTTCTCCTATCACCTTCCCCAGCTTTCCGGTGCCTCTGTAAACTCCCACCTCTATTTTGCTCAGAACTGAATGGTTTCAGGAGCCTTTTACACCGTGCCTGGGTATTTGGGCAAGATTTCCCCTCCCAGCTGCAGCAGCGATGATGAAGCCGTAATTGGCTGTGATCTTCTGCTCCCAGGAATTGTGTTTTCCTTAGCTGGAGCGGGGATAAAACTTCTGTGAGGCTCTGAAGGACTCAGACTTCAATTCGGCTCAGAATCAGGGAGAAGTGGAAGAGGCAGAATGCGCTCAGCAGGAGGAATATTGCCTTTGAAGAGAAATTCTTATTATTTTCCATTTGCATTAAGGCCTCAGTCCTTGCTGGCGTGTTCTGGCACTGGTTTTAGATGTTTCTAGATTTTTTTTCTATCCCAGATGGCAGAACATGATTGGAAATTTCCCGTGATTTTTCCTGCTGCACCAAAGTGAAGCGTTGGAAGGGGCAGCCTGGGTGGCTGCTGGAGTCTCCATCCCGTTTTGATCTCCTGTCATTGCCATTAAACCACGTGGCAGTGACCAAAGCAGCCACGTCTCACTTCATCAGAGCAGAATCACTTTAAAAATTCAAGTTCTGAAATATTCCTGGAAAGGGAAACTCTGTGTTTTTATTGCCAGCTCAAATGGGTGAAAGTAAATCCCATCAATCTTTGATTTTCTTAAATAATTCATCAAATCTGGGGAATCAGCAGGTAATAGGTTCTTACAGAGAAGGCTCTGAGTGGTTTTTTGTATTCAGGAGTTCCGTGGACTTCTGCCTCTGCATTGAACACTTGCTGCCTTTAAACAGGGACATTAAAAACTTCCACACCAATGACCTTTTAAACAGCCCCATGATTGATTTGCAGGAGGTAAAATAACATCCCTTCACTTCCTGAGATTTAATTCACCTGCCAGAGCCCTCTCTCAGAGGTTTTCTCGAGGGGTTTTGAACAAGGAGTTCTCAGGATTATTTTGTATCAAAGTACCATCACTTCTAATGAAATAGTAAATTAGAGGTGCTGGGTGGAGAACTCTTAATTTGGCTGTTCCTGGCTGACTTGGAATCTTGTCAGTCATTCCCATACCTGTATTTGGGGCTGCAAGTGAGGGGAGGGTAAAGTGAGCAGAGAGAAATTAAATTAGATTTTTTTTTTTAATGTTGTAGTGATTTAGCAGCTTAAATTGCATTGAAAAATAATGGGATCAGGTGCTCCTGGAAACTAAAAATAGGTTCATGGAGATACAAATCTGACTGGAATGACAATGAAGCTCCTACTTCTCTTTTGAAAATGGAATCTGGTCGTTAAAACCTTTGATAATTTTCCTCTGATATTTCTTTGCTTTGGTCTGCTCACGGCTAATATTTATTGCAGAATCACACAGTTAAGAAGCCAAAGCAGTTGAATTGAAGAACTTCAGGTCTTTAGTTTTACCAGAAGTGTGAAACAAAACCAGATTAAAAGTAGATTCCCTGGCTTAGTTTTGGTGTCTACCTCGTGCTTCCTTCTGGATCTTCACTGTAGAAGCAAAAGCGACAACATCAACTCAAGAAAACAACAAAAATTGGGAGGAAATAAATTAGCACAGCATTAAGACCAAGAGGTTTCAAACATCCTGGATAAAACTTGAAATAAATGTAATTAAAATGGCCTTTTCCCTTTGAAAAATTATTTTTCAGTGAAGCACGACCTATTGAATTAATTCTATTAGAGAAGGGTCTTCGTGATAAATCCTGTCCAACAGGTCACTGATTTAATCAGAAAAGAGCATCTTAATGCAAATGTGAATTTGTCATTTGGGTGAGGCCCAGAGCCCTTGAGCAGAGCTCCCAAACCAGGAACCACCAGGACCCCCGGGCTCTTCATGGGAGCTCCCACAACCAAAATCTGGTGCCACAAAAATGAACATCCAATTTCTCTCCAAAGCAGGGCAGAGATCACCCTCCAGTCTGGCCCTACAGAACGAGATCTTCACACAGAGGCTGGGCTTGGGAGGAGCGCCTGGATCTCACATCCACTCTTCCCCCCAGCCTGGGCTCTGGCATTCCGCTGTTCACACCCGTGCCAGGTTCTGCTCCTGATGGAATTTCCAGCTCTGTGTGTCGCAGAACTGAAATCCTCTCAGAGGAGAGCAACTTGCAGGCACAAAACCTGCAGAGATTTGGCCAGGAAGTGAACTGGAGGCACAAATCAAACCCCCACGAGTGGCTGCACGTGGGGGATCTTCAAGGGGAGAACTCCTCTTGCCAGACTGACCCCACTGAAGGTCCTAATGAGCACCAACCACAGGAGCTGTGTTTAGGGCACTAATGTGATGTTCTCCATGAGGCACCAGCAGCAGAACTCATCTGCAGCTGAGCTGTTGGATTGCACCTCCCTGCCTGTAAATGAGTTTGCTCCAGAACAGGTTCAGGGTGTAAATAGCACTGAGTAGGGTTATGTGGCATGAATTAGTGGGGTTGCAGCTCGTGGGGATGGGGCTGGTCTGAGGTTGTAGGGTTGTGGAGGGGAAGTCACCTCTGAAAACTGATTGACCTCTGAGATTCACTCACAGGACAGTCAGTAAAGCTGCAAAACCATCAATGTTTAACTCATAATCGCTTTTGATTTATAATGTAGCTCCAAAGCACTCATAGCCTTACCAATTCCAATCCCTTCTCCAGCCCTGAACTGAGAACCTGTAAATAGTTGCAAGCTCTTTCAGAAAAATTCAATGTAAAATGAGATAATATGCAAACAGGTCTGAATCCATATGCATATAGATTTTTCTGCAGCAGAACTAAAGTAGTTTTGATCTTGGGAGGCTGTCTTCAGACAGGGGATGATTTCTAGGACTGGAGTTAGACCCAGATTGTGTCTCTGGTACCCAGTTCTGCAAGCACAGGAGCAGATGACATTGAAATCAATGGACACACTCACCCAAGTAAAATTGCTCTGTTTGTGCTGCTGGCTGGATCACATCCCTACTTAATGAGCGTGGGCTTGGTGTTTAGTTAATGAAGATGGAACAGCAAATTGCTGTTGGTACGGGTATGTCAGGGAGTAGTGTAATTAGTGTTCAAATTTTCATTTTAGTGCTTCACTCAGCGGCTCCTGCCCATGCTAACGAGAGCATTCCCCAAGCACAGGCACCCATCCCACTGTGCCCGCTGCCTGCTCTGATGGACGGCCCCATCAGCTGCTGGAGGAGCTCCTGTTTCACCTTCACCTACTAACAGGGTCCTCACCAGAGAATCCTGGTGCAGGCAGAGCAGGAAAACATTCCTCAGCAGCATTTCCTCAGCAGCATTTCCTCAGCAGCATTTCCTCAGCAGCATTTCCTCCTCAGCAGCATTTCCTCCTCAGCAGCATTTCCTCAGCAGCATTTCCTCCTCAGGAGCATTTCCTCCTCAGCAGCATTTCCTCAGCAGCATTTCCTCCTCAGCAGCATTTCCTCCTCAGCAGCATTTCCTCAGCAGCATTTCCTCCTCAGCAGCATTTCCTCCTCAGCAGCATTTCCTCAGCAGAATTTATTTCCTCAGCAGCATCTCCCACCCCGTGTAAGCAGAGCCGATGAACACCGACTCATCCGTGCCCACTTAAAGGATTAGTGTTGTACAAGCATCCCTAATTAATTACCTCTTAATCTCATCACCGAGTTCCTTCCCAGCCCGAGTGTCTCCGGTGTCTCCCCTCCTGTCTGCACGCTCCTGCCTCTCTGCTGAGCCCCCGGACATCCTCTGAGCAGCAGGGGCTTGGCAGGGAAGGTGAGATGACAAATCCATGCCCGAGGCACAGAGCTGCTCCACAGCCCTCAGGAACCACTGATGCCTCTCCCATCCCCACGTCCCTCCTTCCACAGCCTTGTGGTGGTGCCTCCAGTGCTCCCAGCGTGGTTATGAACCCTGATCTCTGTCACTCTCCAGGCTCAGGAGTCCCCAGGCTTGTCCCACTCGGATCTGCTCTCACCTCCTTCTCCCACAGCTTCCCCACTGCCACGAACACCAAACTCCTCCATTTCTGTGTGTAAATCCTCACACCCAGCACTGATTTCTTGCCACAGGCGGTGAGGAAACGCAGAGGGACAATATCCTGCCTGTGGTGGCCACATCTCCTGTCCCTGTGAGTGACACCAAAGCTGAACCTGGTGCTGCTCTTAGACGAACACACTGACACCAGACTGCGCTGTGCTGGGCTTCCTCTCCTCTCTGCACTCACACCGAAGCTTGCCAGGCCCTGGGTTTGGCCTAAGATGGAAGAAGACTTTTTTCTTCCTATTTTCACTGCGGGGTGAACACGGACAGGATGTGGAGAGGGCTGGCAGTGGGATGGGGAGCTCCTCTCCCCATCGTGTGGCTGAAGTCATTAAGAGCTGTGCTGATGGGATGGGGGTGTCCTGCTCCTCTCAAATCCTCCCCACTCTGTTCTAATTGTTCACATATCACAGGATTTTGCCAGATTACTGTGATGTCAAGGTACAAATTTATAGTGGAAAGCGTAAAAGTGTCCAGTCCTATCAACAGACCTGTCAAATTATATAGGGTTTCAGCAAGTTCAATGGAGCTAATGTGACAGAAATAGTGAATTATAAACCTAAAATATCGTGTTTGAATTAACTGAAGAGCATTGGAATTGCAAAGGATCCCACTAGCAGTGCACTTAGCAAGGCAGAGCATGGAGACTGTAAATAGCATGAAAGGAATACAAATGTATTTACCCAAATTCCACAAATCTTACAAGGCAAGTGTGGAATATGCTGGGTTTGCACAAGGATTGAAATTAATAGGCATGACTTTTTCCTGCCTTGCCTTTCATCCTCATAAATTCAGCATGTTTGCAGAACAGGCTCGGCGGGATTTGTTTGTGGGGTTTTTTATATCAAACACAACCAAACTTATGATCTTTTTCTTCAGTCAAATAATCTCTTAAATAACAAATGTTGTAACAAGCTGTATCTGAGTCGTGGCAATGCTGGGTTAGCACCAAGATTTATGTACAAGCAAGCATCCAGCCTTGGTTTGGCTTTTCCAGCAGATAGTCTGGATTCAATTCGTGGGTAACAGTGACTGGAGAGCCAAATCAGGGAGAGTTTTGCCCACTGGAATGGGTGATGTTGATTGCTTTGGATTCAGAATGAGCCCAGCAAGGGATCCCTGGTGAGTGGTTGATTTTTCCAGCATCCCTTGGACAAGCAGGCACAGGTACAATGCTAAGGAATTCTGTATTCCATCAGGCACTCATTTAATCCAAGATTTTGGGATGCACCAGCTCCGCCAAGGAGAATTATCTGTTCCTTTGGAGACCATTTCCCCCCTCCTGGCAAGCAGCTGCAAACCGATGTTCTGCTGTCGGTGATTTGCATCCTTTGTGATCTTTTCATGTTTCAGGTTATCCATTTGTGCTTCTCATCCTTTCAGGAAGAGCAGGAGTCTCTGTGCCTGCGTGTTGTGAGCACTTCAGCTGAGCCACATGGATGGGGGAGCACAGCTTCCATTTAAACCTTTTCCTGTCACTAAACACGGCTTGTCTGATAGTACCCAAAGGGGCAAATCAACTGAGCTGAGCTGAATTTCTAATTTATTTTGATAGCTCTTCAAGTGCCTTTGGAGTTTCCTAAGCGTTTGCCCTCCTTAGAAAAAAAATAAAAATAAACAATGTTCTTCCACCTCTGTCACCAGAAATAAATCTGCAACCACGTTCTTCAGGTTTTCTCTCGCCAGGCACCAATTTTCTGCCAAAGTGCCAGAATAAAATTCATCTCCTCCATCCAAATGATACTAAAACACTAAATTGCAGGCAGTTTTTTAGAGCTTGGGATGTGATAGACCAAGTAAACCATCAGGAAATTCCTCCTAATGGGACAGCAGCAGCTAGGAGCTGTGTGATGCCCTGTTCTGCCAGTTCTGTTCTCTTGGGCAGCAGCCAGGGTGAGACCACACAAGAAAATATGAGAGGGACATCACAGGAGTCTTGGGGGAGTAGTTGAGGAAGATATCAGCTTTAAAAGCCACCAGAAACTCCTTGCTTCAGGGTGTAACTCCATTTTCTGATAAAGAAGTTGTGACCTTTTCAAATATTCCGAATTAAGTTTGGGTCTTATCAGGGCCTGCTGTTGGTGGCATAAACCCCTCCCTGAGGATTCTGTTGTGCCTCAGGATTAAAATATTGCAGAGGTGTGACTTGGGGGCCTGTCAAATGCTTCAGAGGAATAAACTTTCTTACAAACATCACTTTGTTGTGTTAAGCCAAACCTCAGACATTTGGGAATGTCCAGGGTGTGCAGCTTCATTGGAGGATTGGTTTCCTTGTAAAATCACAGCTTTGGGGTGAGTTTTGTGAAAATCTGATGTCCAATAACACATCAAAGGACACTACCACATTTTTCTTCCAGTGCAAACCAAAGAAAACATGGAGAGGGTCTTATATTTGAGGAGTTTTGGTGTTTGCCTGCACCAAAACCAATGCCTAAAACAACGGAGGGAAAGGGGAAATAAATTGTGCCAGCAATCAGACATAAATTAATATTGGAGCTCTGAACCAGTGTGAAAAACCTCCTCTGACTCCAGCAGCAGATGAATCAAACCTTGGACAAGGTGTCAGTGGCCAGAGGAGCCTTTCCTGCCTTGTTATCCATAACGAGTTTATGAAAGACTAAAAGGAAAGTTAAAATATTTGCCGCTCCAAGTGTGAACTTGGTAAAAATTTCCCACCCAGACTTTCATTAATTGCCCAATTTCCAAGCCAGTGCTGTAGCAGTTCTTGTATTAATTACTGCGAGCAGTGGCCTTGCGTTGCCTAATTACCTGATTTTGAATACTCCTCGCAACTGCCGTGTCCCCAGAGGCTCCCGTGGGGAGGCAGGGAGGCCAAGGAGCTCAGGTTAATCAGAGGTTGCAGGAACCTTTCAGCACTCCACGAGAGCCTGACAAAGCTCCTGGCCCAGGAGAGCTCACTGGTGAGATGCTGATGCCAAACTGCAACCAAAGGCAGCAGAAATAAAGGGTTTCTGAGCTCTTCCAAGCAGATCCAAAGGTGATGAGGAGTTATGTGGGTGACATTTCTCCGTGCTGAGGCAGTGTTTTCCTTCAGGTTATTTATTTTCTTAACCTGTGGCGTCGCTACAAAATTGCATCTTCTGTATTATGAAGGGTGCCCAAAATAATTCTGCAAGAGTTAGGACACACCAGCATAAAAATGCCAGTGCAATTTCACTTTGGTCTTTCTCCCTCTCACAGAAAAAAATGCCACAACTAATTACAGTCTCCGTGCTACAATCTTCACAGGGTCTTTGTCTTTTTCAGTACCTGGGTTGAGATGATGTTTGAGTCTTGAGACTTTGCAGCAAAGAAATTCATTTTCCATTGGAATTCCTGTTGCGCTGAAGTTCTCAAGTGCAATAAGGGGGCGGGAGAGGGAAACATAAAGATGTGCCCATGCTCGTCACTACTTGTGTCCCTCAGTTTCCCAACTCCTAACCTGATTTTCTGAGCCCCCACTTGCAGAAATTCTGCTGTTTCCCTGTTTTGGCAATCAAAGTGATGACTGAATAAGGATAACTCCAGGACTATTTGTAAAAACAACTTCACTTTGCCCCCCCGCCCCGGGTTTTGCTGTGTGGATGCAGCGATTCAGAACATCTGAACACCTGAATTTGAAAGCCAGAACAGGAAATAAACTCTAAATAGGTTAGATCAGAAGCAATTATGAGATTTGCTCCATTTCATTTATTGGGGAAGCCAAGTGAGGGCAGCAGCAGCAGCGCTTGGGCTCAGTTAGGTGGGAAAAACATTGCAGTAAATAGATTTGCCATCAGCTGAGTGATAAAAGCCATGCTTCACTGACAGGTATTTACTGCAAATAAACTTCCTGCTAGTTCCTCAAATGCATTTCTCTGTTTTGTTTCCTTCACCCTGGTCCATGTTTCAGAACAAGGCCGAAACCGCTGGGATTTATCCCTGCATCCAGCTGAGTTTCCCCCTTACAATTCTTTGTATTATTGGTCTCTGGCTCTTCCACAGAGGGTTCTAAATGTTAAGGTGTTTCTTGCCTCACTCTGGGTGCTGGTTAAACACACCCAGTGGAATGGCAGCGTGGCCTGCTCCTCCTCTCGCTGGCCCTGATCCCATCTGGGCTCTGCTGGAGTTTGAGACGTGAGTGTCGAGTGCAGGGGAACCACTCAAAGCTGGAATTTATCTCCTCAAGTGCTGTGCTGGCTCCGCGCCAGGAGAAGCTACTGAAGTGCTGGGAAACAGAGGGAAAGTCAAGGATTGTTGCTGTTTTCTGGAAATGCTGTTGTGTTGTGTTTGTTGTGTTGTGGAGGCCTTTGAGGAGGGTCAGCTCACGTCACTCCAGGTGCCCCTGATGCCAAGGAGAACGCTGGATGTGCCTTTGGAGAGCTGCAAGGACCTGGCTGCAAGGACAGGGATGTTTATTCACCGGGAGCCAGAGTGTGCCAGTGCCTCTGGCACTCCTGTTTGAGATGATGGGATTGTGTTAATGGGTTCCTGTTAAACACGTGGTTAAATTCCTTACTTATCCTTTGGAAAGACAGGGGGAAAGAGTTGAAAGCTTTTAATGCAAATGCTGGCTGATTTTTGAAGTTAAAAATCAGTCAAGGCCCTGGAGGTGAAATTGAAATTCCCATTTCCCCTATAGACCATCCACAGAAACCCAAAGAGAGTTTAAAACCCCTGATCACCAACAACCCCCTGTCCCTGCAGGAAATATTTCTTTGGGGTGCCAACAGCTTGCAGTGACCTAGAAGAGATTGCTGGGAAACAATTCCTTTCAAACATGTCACTCAAAATGAGTAAAATTCCTATGGCTGGCTCTGTGCTAAGAGTTTATAAAAAATGGCTAATTCCTAAAGAACCTCAGAAAATCCGACCCTTACTGAAATCCACAAGGCTCCAGCTGGCATCCAACATCCCTGTAATGCTGTGCTTCAAATCAGCTCTGCTGTGTTTCTGTTCATTAGCTGTATTTTAAGAATTTAAAACTACAAATTACCAGACAGAGAAACAGCACAAGCAGTTTTTGTTTGGGGTTTTTTATTAGCTCTGCAGTCTTAACCAAGATGTTTGCAATAATTTTCTTCCCTCTTCCACCTGCTGATGAAAGAGGCACTTTGAGGCGACTTGGACTGATTTAGGGTAAAATTTTGCTGCTGTGCATTAGAATAGAGATCATTTGGTAGTGACCCAGTGCTTTTAAAACCCAGTAACCTGAGGAGAATTCTGACCTTGTAAAACAAGCCTGAAACAGAGGCGATCCAAGGGATTTTACACCTTCAGAACCATTTTGGGGGGTTTTAACTTAGAGGAACACATGGCAGTGGCCAAATGGGTGCTATTAGTGCCTCCACTCCCCAAAAGTACATCAAGAGCTGGCTGCTGAAGCCGTCTGTGCTGTTCTTGGGGAATGTCTGCCTTGGAAAGGCCACACGGGCTCAAGCAGGAGCGTGCACAGACAGAGAAAGAGAGGGAATACACAAAGCTCCTTGCAACAACCATGGTAAAATATTCACTCCCTGCTCTTCCTGCCCATTTCGAGCCCAATAATGATAATGAGGTCGCAAGCGAAATGTGTGGGTGAAGGTCAGCCCTGATTATTCATTTCCAGGCCTTGCTGTGCTTCTCTTCCTGATTTTCGCAGCTTTTCCTTGCAGCCCTCAGAGAGCCAACCCCAGGTCTCTGCCAGCACAGACAGACCCGGCTACTGCCACTAATTTGGGTTCTGGACACGCCTGAGGACCTCCCAGCAGGGGTGAATAACAATGCTGCTTCCACACCGAGGCAGGAAACGGCCTCAGGGCTCAGGAGCCCCCACTACAAGGCAAGACTAATGTAAACCTTATCATAAAAAATGTAATATAAGCCCAGCCTGGGCTTGGCTTATTTATGACTGCATTCCTTCAAATTTATAAGTGATGACCAGCTGAAGTGGGAGCCGGCTTCCCTCTCCAACCAGTTCCTCTCTGTATTGTGTTACCTTGTGAGGATGTTTTGAGCATCCCTTTCATCAATTTATAAATGAAATATAATTTTTCCCTTTAAACTTGTGCTGTCCTAGTCTTGAGAAGAACTTTTTTGTTTACTTCGAAAATCAAATATGTTCTACAGGCAAAGAAAGGAGCAATTGTAGCAAGCCCAGATTATTACCTAAGAGCAGCAGAAAACAACTGATTTGTCACCTGTGTTGCCAGATTTGAAACTGTAGCCAGTGTTGTTTATTCCCTGAGTCATTCTGGTGATCTGGAGGTGAATCCCAAGGTATCGATCAACCCAAGCCACCACACCTTAGGTGTCAGCACCACTGCCTTCCTCCCTTTGTATCATTTCTTCTGCTCTCATTGCTCTCATCTCAACTTCTTCCCAAGCAGAAAATGACACATTTTTCCCCATCCCTTTTCCCAGCTGATCCTCTCCCAGCTGCATTACCCACTCCTTGCACTCAGGCTCTCCTGGAAGCGTGGTTGGACCATTACTGGCTTTTTGGGAAAGGGCTGCTCCGAGGAATCTCGTTGCTATTCCTCCAGCACCTCCCTGCATCCAACAATCCTGTTTGCCTTCCTCCACTGAGCCCCCACAGCGAGCCCCCGGCTCCAGGGCTTGTTCTGTAATCACTCCGAGTTCTCTTGCCTGGTCAGGATTCCACAGCACTTCCATGGAACAGACACTTCCAGCTCCTTTCATTCCTGCACCGCTGGGTTTGAACTCATATTTACAGCACGGAGCTGCTGCAGATCTCTGGGCACTGCAGCTACTGAGAGGTGAAGGATTCAACACCTCCCGTTTCTTCCTCTTTGCAACAGCTTTCCCAGCCTACTAAAAATGGATGAGATGGGGGCAACTTGACAAAAAAATCAATCTATCACCAGAAGTGATACTGCTTTGGAGGGGAGGGAGAAGTTTCTTCTAACCAGGGAAGTTCATTTAATCTTTAGAAACTGGTCGCTCTTGTCAGCAACTTTATTCAGGTCTTCCAAAGGTATTTTTGTGTCTGGCTTCCTTGGCTCCTCCCTTAGAAAATTGCCAGGAATTTATTCCAGAGGCTGGCATCCCTTTTGGGGAATTTCACTCTTAAACTAAAGAACTTTTCTTCTGGTGCCTCCTCTGTGTGATGGCAACAATAAAATATGGGTCCCAAAACATTTACCTTGTTTGTAGGAACCAAAATTCAAATCTATAATTCATACACACTTTCTTTTTAAAATTCATTAAGCAAACAAACCTACTCTGATTGCAATAAATTTTCTGTATTTGGTGCTACCTGAAATGTTCCTTAAATCAAAACAGTTCCGGTGCTTTTTTGTTTTCTATCAGGAAATTAAAGTAAAATAAAGCACCTGCGTGTGGAGAAGGAACTGCTGGGTCAAGAACAGCTGCAGTGGCAAAGCAGCAGTGACAGGCAGCTTGCTTGGGAGTTTTCAGAATGTTCAGGGCATCAATCACTCTCAGTACACAGCTGACAGGCCGGATTAGGAATTCTTTGCTGATATCTTCCCACATGGAAAAAAAGGCCTTTAAATCTGAAAAGTGGAATTGCCAAACTGATGGTGAGGGTAATGAAGCATGGAGAGCAAAAAAGAACTCGATTTTGGGGAAAAATTCTGTTTGCTCTTCACAAGCAGCTGCAGCACAATCTCTGTGAGGGACCAGCAAGGGCAGAGGAAGCCTCATGCAAAGTGAAA
This sequence comes from Dicrurus megarhynchus, assembly GCA_013399195.1. Lineage (NCBI taxonomy): Eukaryota > Metazoa > Chordata > Aves > Passeriformes > Dicruridae > Dicrurus > Dicrurus megarhynchus. The sequence continues at coordinate 155,816 of VXAD01004078.1, read as the reverse complement.
GGGAGCAGGTTTAGATGGGATATTGGGATTTGGGGAAGGAATTCTCCCCTGTGAGGGTGGGCAGGCCCTGGCACAGGGTGCCCAGAGCAGCTGTGGCTGCCCCTGGATCCCCGGAAATGCCCAAGGCCAGGCTGGACGGGGCTGGGAGCAGCCTGGGACAGTGGGAGGTGTCCCTGGGGGTGGAATGAGAAGAGCTTTAAGGTCCCTTCCAAGCCATTCCCTGGCTCTGTGACGTCTGCACCAGGGTGGTTTGTGCCCAGCACCTTGATCTGCGAGTTCAGCTCAGAGAGGAGCTGTTTGCAGGTGGGAAAACAGACATTACACGAGAGAGGAGACAAAACTGAGCATCTCCTCCGTTGTTAAAACATTGATGGACCCAGCATTTACAGCTATCAGCTGCGGGGAGATCTGTAAATATCAGACAGAGGCTGAGCAGAAATGAGGATAAATAACCAGCAGGACTCACTTGCAAATACAGATCTGTGTTGAACAAGCACAGTGGGAATTCAGGGTGAAAATGGGGCACGGAATTGCCAATCAGCTCACGTGTGTTACTGCTGCCTCAAGTTGCTAAAAGAGCTTCTCCTCTTTTCTCCCAGTTCATTTTAAAGAGTCTTTCTGACTTTTATGAGGCTCTCTCTATTAATTAGAGCAACTCACTGAAAATTCTGCTTTCATGAACTCGAGCAGATCTGTCTGGACAGATCTGTTTTATCATGGATGACAAAATGAAATGGGTTAATTTCAACACACACATTGGGTTGGATTGACTATAGCTGTCAGAAAAAGCAAAAATCAGAGTGTTCTCACTATCATTTGTGTCTACAGAGACCAGACAAACTGTAACAGCAAGAACCAAATACTCAGACTATTCCTTTTCCCCTGCTTAACACAGTTGCAGAGTCTGAATCTTTATTACTTTTGAACAAAGCCAGCGTTTTATTTTGATTGCCAACTTGTCAGATTTTAATAGCATAATCTATGTAGCAGAAAGTATGAAACTGTTGGAATAGAGTCTTTTATCAGCCTTCACATTCTAATTCCTGTGAGTATTTTTGCAATAACTGCAATCCAGGAGGTTTCTGAAATACACTTATGAGCAAGGCATTTCAGACTCATGACTGCTCACTTCGAAAGGGCCTGAGAGACATCTCAGAACCAAAATACATCATTTTCCTGTGGATTGTCCTTCTCCTCGGCACTGCAGTTCCTCAGGGAACCTCTCAGGCTCCAGCACATCCGTGATACCACACTAAACCCCCTTCCCTCCTGCCTTTCAGCAGGGCCAGGGATGCTCAGGAAAGCTGGAGATAGCGTGGGCTGACAGCTGGGAAAGGTCACCAGGTTAAATCCATCCACGTTATTTCCAGGGGATCACAATGCACGGGGAAGAAATGAGCAGAGCTCTCAAAGTGATCCAGGACGAAGCCCTGCAGACCCCAGGATGTGTCAGAGCAGTGACCACAGAGGGCAGAGTTGTCACTGCACTGCTGCTCAGAGGAACTGCGTGGTGGCTGGCCAAAAAACATGGTATTTGCTGTGACAAACCTCCTGGGGTTTCACAGCCCTGTGGAATGAGCTCACATCTGATCCATGAAAACCTGAGCTTTTCTGAGAAAAGTTTATCTGAGAGCTTCTCTCTGTTCCCAGCTCGGCGGGGAGGGGGGGAACGTCAAACACCCCCAGGTATCGCTGAGCTGCAAAGGGTTAAATGCCTGTAGTGGTTCCCTCCCTGTGAACACTTTTAGGATGTTGCTTGCCGTGCTCAGACTCACTCCATGGGTTTGATCCTTGCAAACTCCTTAAAACGGGATGTTTGTTGTCACAGTGGGGTTTTAACAGGCTTTAAACCATGAAAAAGTTAACTCAGACCCTAAGGAAGGTTCAAAGCTTTTGTTCTGATCTTTAGCGTATTTCTACCAATAATTAGCTAGGTTTTAAATGTGAAAAGGGAAAAGAATTCCAGAAAAAAAGGAATTTTCTCTTGATGAAAAGGTTTGACAAATTCCAGACTTGGACATGTTTGGTGCTGAAACCACCAAGGCTGTGGGTTTGATCCCTGGATGGGCCATTCACTGAAGGGCTGGACTCGACCCTTGGGGTCCCTTCCAACTCAGAAGGTTCTGTGATCCTGTGATTCTGTATTTGTCATCCTTCCCCTAAATTTAGAGAAGGAGAAACCACCACGCAAACATTGAAATAACCATGGAAAATGAGGATTAATCACTTCAACCCGGGATCACTCTCCAGACAGTCTTGAAGGTTCCCACCTAATTTCATGTCCAGTCAATGTGTTCAATCTGCCTTTTGCTTCATTTGGTCCTTTTTTTTTTTTTTGCTTAGTAGCAATTCTCCCTCCCTTATCTCTGTTCCGTGGGAAATCGACAGAGGATTTTTATAACCTCCCAGCATTCTGGTTGCTCAGCTGAAGGTGCTGAGCTCTGCCAGCCTCCCCCTGTGACTCTCTCCACCCGCGTGGGCTCTGCCACAGCCCAGTCCTGGTTCTGGCACAGAAGGATTCCCCTTTCAGCCCCCAGCCTGTGCCTGTGCAGAGGAGGTTCCCTCAGTGCTGACTCCCACATTTGCTGCTTCCAATGCTGCTCCTTTCATCTCCCTGGATGGAGATCTATGGGAGGCGCAGGAAACGCTCAGGGCTTTGCTGCTGCCCGGGCCCTGCTGATGAACTGCACAACATTGCCCCGTTCTGCTCCTGCCCCTGCACTGAAATGGAAGTCAGCCCCATTTTTGGGGTTAATATCTAAATTATCTTTGCTCTCGAGCCCATCCTCGCTGCCAGCAGGCCACTTCTACCCCCGTTCTCCTTTTATTTCTACTGCTGGAAAGGCTTTTACTCCTTCAAATGCTGGAAAGGCTTTTACTACTCCACGCCCCTTGGCAAAGCCGAACTCACCTTGACTTTTGAGCAGGTTTCCACTCTCAGTGCTCTTTTTTCAGCCCATTAGGTCAGAGCTCTTCCCTTTCATTCCCCCAGGCTGGGCTGCACATTCCAGGTGGATTCGACACCCTCGGATGAAGGCATTTAAACCCTGCTGCATTTCTATTCTATTCCTGAGCCTGTCATTCCAAGCTGATTACAGCAACAGCTCCCTCTCTCCCCAGCCTGAGCTCCTTCAGATTAAAAAGTTTCACCTCTTTAGCTGTTTTTCTGTTTAAATGAACAGCCTGGTTTCCCTCCAGCATCCCTCCAACAACCAAAATCCACTGTACAACATCCTGGCCTCCTCTTCCTCCATGTGACAGCCACTGATGGCTCTCCATAGCAATGCAATTTTTGTTTCATTCTGACAAAATAATTATCTAAATCACTAAGCACATCCAGCTTTAGTTTGGGAGATTTCGCAGCATTCCCAATCCTACCATCCTACCCTACGCTGATTTTTTTCCTGTGGTTTCCGCCACGTACCTAAAATTATATTTTTGTGATTTTTTAAATCAGAATTTATGCACAGCTGATGGTCCATCACTTGTTTTCTCTCTCACTGGAGAGAACTTGGGGAATCCTTCTGGTTTCTAGGGAACTGGAGGAGCTGGAAGTGATACGGTGGTATCTGTTCCCCAATTCCCTGTGTTCAGATCTTGTAGAAATCTGGTGGAGGTACAGTAGAAGGAGGAATATTTAGGAGGAATTTCCTCATGGAAAGGGTGGTCAGGCCTTGGAAGGGGCTGCCCACGGAGGTGTTGGAGTGTCCAAGGAAGGGCTGGAGGTGGCACTGAGTGCTCTGGGCTGGTGGGGATCAGCCACAGCTTGGACTCCATGGTCTGGGAGGGCTTTTCCCACTGAATTATCCTGTGATTCCATGACTGAATGGCAGATTATACACAATGGATCTACTGGAACTTGTCCCTTCACCATGGAGTAAAAGCGGCTGTGCAATTCCCTGGTCATTCCTGCTGTAAATTGTTCACTTTTGTGGCAAAAAAATAAAAATAAAACATCCCTGAATCCCCAGTTCCACTGAAGGGAACAAACTCCCACCATGTCCCTTCATACTGATCATAATGCTGATTTTATCCGATGTGCATTTGATTCCTCCAAGTAAATATGCAAAGGTCAGGAAGCATTCTGGCTGGTGCCTGTGTGTGTGTGTCGGGAGATGCTTTCCTGTCAAATGGAGCTGACATCTCGATGGGTAGCAGATGTCTGATATCAGAATGGTGCATATGGGATCACTCATGTGCCAGCCCAAATCATCCCGGGGTGTAGGAGACAGAGAAAAGAGACAGGAACAGGGAGGGGGAACACCCCCAACAATTCCTTCCCTTTGTTAAGACTCGCTGAAGTGCATTAGTGCAGCCAGAGATTCAGCCAGACTTGCAATCCAGAGGAAAAAAATCCCTTGTCTGAGCTCAGCAGCCTCTGTTAGTCCTTTATTCTGCCAGGTTTTCGGCAGGCAGCCACAGGGGCTGAAACTCTACAAAGATAGAAATGTAAAAGAGGTAGACTCCAAACCAGGGAGCCAAAGACATGGCCCTTAAATCAGAAATCCATGTGTTCCTGCAGGGTATCCTGCTGGAAGTCCTGGATAAATGGCACAGCAAAGTCCCACCGTGGGCTGGGCACTTGGAGCTCTTCACAGATTTAAGGAATCGTGAAGGGGCTTAAGAAAAGACAAGAAAAGCTCTGCTAAAACGAGAAACAAAAGTAAATTCTTCACAGCCAGGCAAATGAAAACCCACCTGGAAAGTTGGCATTTTGTGTAGGATCATCTGTCTGAGAGGGAAATGCTGCAGAGCAGATGAGCAAGCGCAGGAATTTCTGGTGTGAGCATTTCCAGACTTTGTTCCTACAATTCCCATCCAGCTCACCTCCAGCTCCTGCCCTGCCCAGGGAATCACTTCCTGCAGGTGAGCTGATGAAATGCTGCTGAGAAAGGGCTGCAGGGAATCCCTCTGAGCAGCTCTGGGGCTGTTTGGGATCTTTCTATCACCAGTACAACTGAAGTTCCTCACTGTTGAATCTCGGTCTCCACTCCCAGCAGAGGAATCCTTTGTTTGCCCGTCCTAACCAGAAAATCTGCACGTGCAGGGAAGGAAAGTCTCAGCCCTACCTGAGCAGAAGTATAAATCAATTTCCCTGCCTTGCATTCCGTTTTATCCCCATCAGTTGGGTTTTGCTGCAGCCGCTGTGAAAGCATAACCTGTTGGAGTCCAGAATGCAGAGAGTATCGCTCTGCCTGTTTTAAAGAATAAAACCCCCCTGTACGCCAACATTTCTGACCTTCGACCGTGGAGAAAATTGTATACCCTCAGAGAGGAGTTGGAATCTGCGTGGGTGTGAACTGGGTGATGAGATGTTGTATAAGGTTGTCGCACGGTAAAAAATCTAGGCTTTTTAGGTTAGTTAATATGGTAAATAGATAAAAGCAACAAACTTCAAAATGGAGGATGATAGTTGTCTTTTGAGCCTTCTTCCTTCTCTTTCTTCCCTCCATTCTCTGCAGTAAAAGTAGTTTGGAATGATTGGATAAAAAATTTCGCCATTCCTGTCAACGTGACAGGGTGAATTATTGAACATTGGTAGAAAAAAGAAAATATCTTTCGTTTTAAGTTTTAATTGGATAATTTACCTTTAAAAGAGCTTGTAATCAAGATTAGAGGCGGCCATTCTTGGCATTCTTTGCTCTGTGCTGTGTCCAAGCTATGCTAGCGGTCACATTTCTCTGATAAGACTTAATAAACAACTATCTACAAGCTAAGAAGACTGAAGCTCCTATTCTTCACGGCACCTGGCAAAAGGTATTAAAATTTCCCACATCAGGGGAAAGGAAATAATTTAGGGCACGGAAAGTGTCAATAACCGAGCACACAAAGGCAGTGGTCAGAAGGAAATGTCTCCTTCCCAATCTTTCCCGCATTTTTCTGCGAGCAGGAGAAGGAGCTCGGTGCTTCACAAGGTCCTGCAGGTTGCTGCCGTGTGTTCAACTGAGAGCTGCAAACACAAGCTGTTCTCGGGCACAGGCAGAAAGGAAAAAGCAGATGGTTGCTTTTAAGGTCACGTGAAACTTCTCTTGAACACGAGCGTCTGTCTTCTCCTCTCCAGCTGGCGATTCCCACGTGGAAATGGTCTGGCTTTACCATTTCAGGGCCTCATCAGGCCCCCTCTGTCATAAAAAGGCACGTTATCCCTAAAGAGAGAGGAACAAAGGATGCCAAGTGCTTCACAGTGGAGCTACTGAAAATATTTTTTCCTCAGTTGTCGGTTGGAAAATGTGGCCAGAGGTGATGGAAAGAGAAAAGAGGCAGGATGAGGATGTGAGAAATAAATAACCGTGGCTGCAGGGGCACCAGTGGCAGAACTTCTGTGACTTTTGTGCATTAGTGAGGAGAGCTCTCCCTGCCATCCTGTGCTCTGTTACCTCCTCTTTGCACATCAGGAGTGAAAATAATTCAAATTTAAGAGGAAAATCTCTGTTCCTTGTGTGTTCAGGCCATGCTGACCCTACAGAGCTGCATTTTCAGAGCTGGAATGAAAGACTGTGGCAGCAAAAACAACACCAGCTGTAGCAAGAGAGAATTGCAAGAACATTAAATCAGGGTAAAAGTGTAAATTCCCACTTTGGAAATGAGTTTGTCTGAACCAAAATTTTCTGAGAATGAAATGTTCTTCCTAATTCTTTTAACTTGCCCCTGTCACTGGATTTTTCTGAGGGAGATGAGGCACAGAAGGCAGCACCGCAGTGGTGGGCATTGCTTCACAAATACCAGGTTGAAACCTAATCTGGAACAGCTGTTAAGCCAGAGGTTAAGGTGAAAGCTGCACTCAGCTCCCTATTCTGCCTTTCTGAATCCCAGAAATACAAATAGCAGAAATTCCTGCCCATCGGGCCGTTGGCTTTGCCAGCAAACACCTCTCTGGATTTCCCACTGAGCTGTTCCTTCATGGGTTTAATTTTCCATTCTGTTTGTTCACATCCAAACCATGACTTTTCCACACCGAAGCTGAACCATTGCCAGGCAGCCTCTGGTTCATTTTAAAGCTTTCCTCGTGAGCTGCTAAAACCCAGGATTTGCCCTAATTTAAGGGCCAATAAACCATTCCCCTCTGTGAGCCATTTCAGGGAGTTTCAACCACCGCTCACACTTTATCCTGTGGATGTTTAATCTATACTGTTTTAAAGCCAGTATTTTAAAAAAGAAATGGCATTAGTATAATAACATCAGCTCCTAATCAAATATTAATGCTTTTCTAAATGTTTATTATGTTGTTAAATTAAATTATTTCCGTGCACAAGCAGAACAGAGGACTCCATTCTGCAAAGAAAATGGCATTAAATCAAATATTTGGCCATTTAGCAACAGTTTCTTTGTTCTTTCTTCCCTTCGAATTTGCTAAAAGTGAAAGAAAAAACACAGGGAAAAAAGTAAACAAAATAAATAGAGAAATGGAGTCACATTTCCATGATTCTCTGTTCCTAGCATTCATTTATCGGAGTTCAGAACACAAACTGTACCTTGTGGTGGTGCTTTTTTTTTTTTAAAGGAGCTTTGTTTTAAATTCTGTTTTCCATACATGGCCCAGCCTGAAATTTATCATTAAAATCAGGAGGGGAGGGCAGGAAAGCCCAATAAAATATTAATCTAAAATATTCATATAGAAAAAAATTAAAAAGATACTAAATAATAAATACTAATAATATTAAATAATTGAAAAAAAATATTAAAATACTGATTGCAAAATGCTGCAACCCCACAGATTGGATGTCTTTAAACCCAGTGTGATACACACAAACCACACCATCCTTTCCCAGGTGCAGGGCTAATAAAGAAACTGAGAGCTACCCCCGGCTCTGAGAGCCTCCCTGGCTGGGTGTTTCACACCAGTGCTCCCGTGGCTGGGATTTGCTCGTTGTCAGAGCACATCTCCATAAATCCCTTCCCTGTTTAGGGTAAAACCATCAGCTCTGGATAATCCCCTCCTACAGGCACAGGGCTTTGTGACAAACGCGGCTCCTCAGTGCTGGCTCTTGGAATGGGCGGTTGGAATGATGATCCCTCCGTGGCTGCAGTGCCAGGTGATGGGGTTTAGGTATTTTTAAAGCATTTTTACTGCTTTACGGCTCTGCCACGAGCTGTTTGGAGCTGCCTTTATTCAGAGAATCTCAAAGAAGTTTGAGCACCAATTACAATGCAGACGTGCAGCTGAAATTGTTGAGATTGTGGTACTGAGGGCACCTTCCTGAAAATCCTTTTGTTCTATATGAAACAACTCTGAAAATAATAAACAGGGACAGAGACAGAATAGAAGCCAGAGGATGAGTGAGACAGCAAAGGAAAAACAACTTGAGTTTACTTCTATCCCTCATTATTTGTATTTTCTTCCATTTGGGAGACTGATTGCTCTGAAAATTCAATCCAGTTACCAGCTGCTTTATCGAAATTGTCTTCAGAACTACAAAAGATCAGAGAGCTGTTAAGACAAAGCTGTTTGGAAGTTGTTATTCCCCTTGCCTGCAGCACAAAGCACTGCCCATAGCAGCAACAATAATCCAGGAGAATCCTGGTTTGGATGGAGAGCAGGCAGTGCCAGCACTGACAATAATCCAGGAGAATCCTGGTTTGGATGGAGAGCAGGCAGTGCCAGCACTGACAATAATCCAGGAGAATCCTGGTTTGGATGGAGAGCAGGCAGTGCCAGCACTGACAATAATCCAGGAGAATCCTGGTTTGGATGGAGAGCAGGCAGTGCCAGCACTGACAATAATCCAGGAGAATCCTGGTTTGGATGGAGAGCAGGCAGTGCCAGCAGGAGATTGAAGCGCTGGTGAGGGAGCCCTGCAGGTTTCGCACCTGATGAGTGGCACTCAGGGCTTCCCAAATTCTGCAGCAGCAAAGTCCTGGTGGAGCTGGGGGAGAAACCTCTTTTTGGAGCATTATTAACACAACCTGCCTGCTCTGAGGCACCGCTGGCCATGCTTGACACCTGCCAAGTGTTGTTGGACACAGTTTGCTTTGTTTCCTCAGCTGGTTTGGAGACTGGGAGCGTCCTTTCCTGATTTCTGATTTCTGTGCCCTTTATGCAAAGCCCTGTTTGTATCCTCCCCGCGATCACTCAAAAGGCAGCTGAATTTAAAGATTTTAAATTTGCATTTTCCACTAAGTACTGTGTGTGTCCTAGGATTGTGGAATGGTTTGGAAGGGAACTTGAGGATCATCCAGTTCCACCTTCCAGGGACACCTTCCACTGTCCCAGGCTGTGCCAAACCCCATCCAGCCCGGCCTTGGGCATTTCCAGGGATCCAGGGGCAGCCACAGCTGCTCTGGGAATTCCAACCCAGCCTCTCCCCACCCTCACTGGGAAGGATTTCTTCCTAAAATCCCATCTAACCCTGCCCTCTGGCAGTGGGAAACCATTCCCCCTGTCCTGGCACTTCCTCTGTTGTGCATTCCCAACTCCGAGCGTGTCTTTCCCAAGGTTTTCCTGCCCCAGGTTGTGGCAGCTCCTGGATGGAGAGTGTCCCATTCCCACATTCCCAAAGGGCAAGCAAATGTCTGGATTAGGGATCGGGATTGGCTCCCAACTGGCCATATGGGAACCCCTTTGGAAGGGTAAATATGGAAACAAAGGCTGGTATTTTTCAGCCCTGGCTGGGAGTCACTTAAAATGAAAAGCTGATTTCAGCCTGGGAGGAAAACTCTGTATTTTAATCGAGTGTGACAGATCCAGAGCAATAAATGAGCACTTAAGGTGAGGGATATTTATTTCCCTGCTGCAGGTTTATAAGGGATAAGTTAAACTGCCCAAAGTAAAACTAAAATTCGACTGTAGCTTCGATCCAGACCTCAACAAGTCTCAGCAGAAAAACCAGAATAAACCTGAAATAATACAAGTGAGACTATTATTTTCATAGAACAAACCATGCTGTTAGAAAGCTTTTGAAGGTTTTTTTTTTTTTTAAATGAAGCCATTTCGCTGTTAAAGCAGTGCTGGGTTTACTCCAACGTAATTAAATAAAAACTTCACTGAGAGTCCTAAGGAGCTGGGAGTTTTCTGGGGTGGCATTTTGCTCTGCAGCTGTCCTGCAGAGAACGCTCAGCGCTCCAATGCTGAAACAATATCTCAGAAATGATTTGATGAAGGTCTTCATTGCTGCAACAAAAACCTGCTGCTCCCCTTTGTTCAGAGCACACCTTCATCTTCAATAAATGCACTTGGTTTTGTTCTGGTGAGTGGCAGACAACGTTTATGGCTGATGGGACTTTTGTTTTGCCCCCCCATTTTCCAAGTGCTGAGCTCAATTTCCAACATTATTGTTGCCAACATTGATTTTAAAATGAAGAAAACGAAATGAAGTGAGTTCAGGTGGATGTTTTCTTACCAACTCGATGTCCTGAATCAAGCATTGTGTATAATTTTTACACGTGATGCTCTGAAGAGAGCATTGTGTCTGTCTCTATATAAATAATTTATATGTTTTAATATTTCAGCACGATCAGTAGAGCTGATGTTGCTTTGAAAAAAAAAATTTCCCTATCCAAGCAGCAAAATATTCCTCAATTCAACAAATAGGAAGGGTTTCAATAATTGTGTATAGTAGAGGGTGATGCTGAAAACAAGAAAATACATCTCTCAGGTGGCAACTTGTGCAAAATACTTGCAGGAGCGGGTTTTAGTCCAACAAATTATTAACTACTGAGGAAAAAGTTGGTAAAACATCAGGAAACAAGTAAAAAAAACCTAATTCCACAGAAAATTTCCAGACATTTACCTGCATTTATTATTTCCCAGGTATTGTCACAGGCTAGGGGTTTTTATTTTTAATATAAGTTGTGCTCAGTTTACATCTCTCAGGTGTGGGATGTCCTCTCAGGACCTTTGCCTGTCTGTGCTGGGGTGTTTTGAGTCCACCACAGGTGCTGGAAATATTCAGTATTTGCTTTGCTGTGGCCAAGTGTTTAAATTCAGTTTACAGGTAAAGAATGGGTGTAAAAATATTGTTTTCAGAATGTGCTTACGCACCATAATGTGAAAGGAAGGGGATCTAAATTCAGAAAATCCAGGTGCCACAGAGGGCGAATTTGGATTTCTCGGCTGGGAAATCCGTGATGCTTCTCAGGGACGTGAAAGGGCAAAATTCAATTCTGCCCAAGGAGTAAATCTCAAAGCAAAGCCCAAGATCGTCCTGTCTGCTCTGTTGTCATCTTTGTCTCTTCCTGCAGCCGTGAAATCTGGTGGCTGAGAGAAGCATTTGAGATCATCTTTCACTAAAAAGTTCCTTGCCTGAAATAATCTTTTGGGTACCGAACAAGCTTCCTACCTCTGGAACTTTATCCTCAAATGGAGCACAGCCGTGAGCTATTTTTGGTTTTCTTGGTACCTTTTCAACCTAAAATACGGCTCTGCAGAATGAATTTAAGGAAAAAAACAAAGTAATTTTAAAAAAATCCAAGGTACTGTTTTGTTCCCATGTGTAGGTTATTTAATAATAATAACAATAATGATAATGAATAATATATTATTGTTATTATTGTTATTATTGTTATTATTGTTATTATTGTTATTATTATCCCCCTTCCAAGCATTTCCAAAGGCCTGAGCATTGGATTCCAGACCCGGAGCCTGCCCAGCCTCTCCTTCCTCTTCCTCAGCAGGAATGAAAAGCAGTTTTTAGGCAAAGAAAGGCCCTTTTTTGTCACATCCCTCGGAGCTGGTGCTCAACAGATGGGAGTTAAAAGAGAACCACGGTGGCTGCCCGAGGCACAGCTTAATTTGTCACTCAGCTCCCTTTGTCTCACGTTTAGTGGTTCACTGAGCCACTGAAAATCAACACAGGAGGGAAAAAAAAATTAAAGATTAAAGCTTAAAGTTTGGAGCTGCACCTGGAAACAGCAGAGAGGCCACCAGGCCTGTTGTCCAGTGTATATTTATAAAATATTGAATATGGCAAATTATTCCAGGGTGAATTTTTTAATGGACATGTGTAAAGATAAGGAAAAGTGGTGGAGGTTTATTCTCTTGGTGAAAACATCCAATTACCTAGGAAAATCAAAAAAAAAGGACAATCCTGGGCAGGTTGGGGATATTTTAAATGTTCACAAAGGCTGTTCCCGTCACTACTTTTTATTAGTAATGGATAGAGATGGAATAAGCAGCTATGAAGGCAATTTAGCAATAATTGCTTTTCTTCCCCAGATCTCCTGCTAATTTTCCTGTTAGTCTTTGTAGGATCTCTTCTCTGCCATCCAAAATCCCTCCCTCTGGAAAGGCCCAGCTCAGCCCCACTGGATTTAGGGTACAACCTCTTGGCAGAACTCCCAGGGCAGGTCCTGATCCTCTCCACATTCACAGCCTGTGGCTTTGCTGGCTTTTTGTGTTGTTTCTCTTGGTTTGGTTGCATAATTTCCCCCTCAAATTTCTTTCTCTGCCATCACTGCCTGCTCCCATCCCTGCGAGGCTCATCCCAAACCCCGGCAGCCCAAGGTTACATTGCATTTCTTTTCCCTGCCTCTCTTCCTTGCCATACTTCCTGCCAAATCCGGCCTTCCAAGGGTGCCTTGAGTCCTCAGAGAGCAGCCCGGGCCTCTCCCCGTTTGTATTTGCCCAGTGGGAATTTCGGGATGTGTCTCTGCAGCTTTGCTCGAGCTCGTAACGCAGCAGCCCCTGGAACTCGGGGTTCAGGGAGCTCCATCAGCCCCTCACCACAACCCCTGCTGCATTGTCCTGGTTCTCCCTGACACCTGGGATGTTCTATCCCAGTGCAGCACCCTGGAACAAAACCTCTGCTCCGTGTCTAGACCTGTGCTGAAAAAAAAAATAAATTAAGGAAAAGCTCGCTTGCGTTTTTCCTTTGACAACACAGGGATAATCTCCTTTATGGAAACGCAGCAGCCCGTGGTGGCTGATCCATGGAACTCATCCCTGCTGCCTGCACGGGGAGAGAGAGGTGGTGGGAGCTGGGTTTGTGGTGCCAGCACGGCCACGCTGCAGCACCGACCTCAAAATCCGCTGCCAGGCAGCTCGGGGGCTCTGGGAAACCTTTCAGCCCTGCCTGGCCTGCTCGGGTCCAGCCTGGGGGCAGACAAAAACCTGGGGCTTCAGGGATTCTTTTCACTCTGATCTTGCAAATGTCTCCTAGGCCATATGTCAGGAAAAGAAAATCTCATTGTAGTTGATACAATTCGTGATTTGAGGGAAATAAGAGAATTTGGAGGGCAGGAGTGATGTTGCTGTAACGTGTTCTGGGTTTGGGCATCCCTGACAGAGCAAAACCAAAGAAAACCCTGCTGTAGTTGAGGTAAACTCAGAATTTCCTTTTAGATCAATGAAATTTAAGGAAATTCAAGGAAATGTAAGGAAATTCACTGCAGCACTGCCACCCAAGGGGACACGAGCAGAGTGTCACCCTGCACAGGTGACAGGGAGACATGGAGAGGCTGGCTGACGGGTGGAAATGAAATTTAGTGACATCAGTTTGTCCACAAAGACTTTTAAGCCTAATTCCTCTGAAATAAGGACACTTTTATTGAAGTGACATTCTGTTCTCTGGCGAGGCCAGCCACAGAAATGTCCTAGCAGATGACAGGCAGCAGCTCCTTGGTTTGCCAGCCCTTGCCTTGGTGGCTCTCAGCTCTCTGCCATCCAAGCACTGATTTCATTGCTGGTGTTGCTGGACAGCAGAGGTAAAGATTCAGTCATGTCAGTGAGGATTTAGCAGGATTAAACTCAGAGCTAGAATTAAGAATGCAGTGAAAGTTCTTGCATAACTATCTCTTGTTTATTCTCAAAATCCTGCTCTTCACTCAATGATCCATACTTTCCTTGAGATGGAACCAGAATGTTCATCATCCCATAGGGATTTTATTTCTATTTTATTTATGAATGTGCTTTTTGGCTATTCTCTGTATGAATAGCAGAAAAGGACTAAAATAAGGAGGTTTCCTCGGCCTTTTTCAGGATGGATTCCTTGGAGTTTTGTCCTTCCGTTGATCCTTCCATCTGAGCAGTACCTATGAGCCCTGCGGACCAAGAGGGAAGATCTTTGCTTTCTCCATGGATATCAGGGAGGAATAATCCCAAAAAAGCCCTTCCCCTGCATCATCAGGTGAACTTCCATGCCCAGAAACAGCAGCCAAACCCCAGCTCAGGTGGAGGAGCCCTTTCTCTCTTCTTTCTGAAGCAGCTTCTTCCCCTTCAGCCTCCCCAGTGATGCTTTCTGAGGCTGCACATCTCAAACGTGACAGGAAATTGCTTCTGCAGCAGATTTGTTGTGAGGTTTGGAACTGGGTGATATTTAAGGTCCTTTCCAACCCAAGCCAGTCTGTGATTCTAACCTGGCAAATAACAAGTTCTCTGCTCTGCAAATGAAGAGTTTTTATTTAAGAAGTCGCTTCAAGATCAGCATTATCAGCCAGGAAGGTTTTTTAAGGAAAAGGTGGTGGGAAACAACAGCACGTCACTGAAAATTTAACTTTTCTGAGTTGTAATGTGTCTATTATGGGAAAAAGAATAATTTTCATGCACTTCCATGTACTTTTGTATTCCAACGAGGGATTTACCTGGGTAACTAAGACAATAAAAAATTTTTTTCATGGAAGGGGTGGTGAGGCCTTGGAAAGGGCTGCCCAGGGAGGTTTGGAGGTGTCCAAGGAAGGCTTGGATGTGGCTGGGTGCCAAGGTGGGGATCGGGCACAGCTTGGACTCAATGACCTTGGAGATCTTTTCCAACCCCAGTGATGGTGGGAATCCCGTGAATTTCCCCAGGACGGTGTGGATGGGCTGCAGGAACGGCTGCAGGACGGTTCCCCCACAACAGGGAAGATGGATTACAGGAAAGGGCAGTCTGGCCTGGAGATGCTGGTGCCCTCTGATCCACAGAGCTGGGTTTGTGCTGTCAGCCGGGCTCCCTTCATTCTTCACCAACCCCAAGCCGACACCGCCGGGCTCCCGGGGCTTTGCTGGTGTCAAGGCTTCGACAGCAGCACTGTGCCTGCAGCTGTGGGAGCTGGGAGAGCCGGGCCCCGAGCGCATTGCTGCAATCCATCTCCTGCCAAACACGGAATTCGGTCTGGGAGCTGGCTGGGCAGGATGAGGGCTGTTATAAATGTACGGAGCCAATTTCTATAATAAAATAAAATCAATTTATTTTATAGTAAATTTGGCAGAAATTTTGGACAAAAAGCCACAGTGCAGAGAAACAGCTCCGAGCCCGGGTGTCGGCAGCTGGGTGACAGACAACCTGACAGGGTGTCAGAGAAGCTCTGTTCACACTGAGCTCTCGGAACGGTGAGCTTATATACAGTTTATTTCGCTGGAGGCAACTCTGTATTCAGAGTCCAAAAGTCTTAAGATATTTAATTTGGGTCTTTGGTTGTCCCAGCGAAGAACAATGTCCTTCCGATGAGATGATGAGGTATTGATGAAATCTTATCCATTTCCAGGAAGAGGGTGATGTTCCTGGGATGTTGCATATCCTCATCAGATATCTTATCGTGGTGAAAATGGTCGGGGTGGTTCCTCTTGAGATGGCCCATCTCCCGTTCAGCCACGGCTATAGTCCTGATGATTTCTTCTCGGAAATCCTTTCAGCTGAGAAAAAGCCCCACATTCTTACGGGAATTTGCCCCTCCAGAGAATGTGGTTTCATCATGTTTGGGTTTGATACAGAAATATCCTATACATGTATTTTAACACTGAATGGGTATAAACGTTAAAGGCACGAATTAAACACGTATCTATAACAAGGGCAAACCCGAGGAATTCTTCTGTAACTTTCCCAGCGTTACATTCATGTGTCTGCCTGAGGAGGGAGGGCTGCTGCAGGAAAACTGGATGTGGTTGCAAGAGGACAGGAATTTACCATCATTTCCTTGACCCTATATATTTGTGTTTAAAATTATACCCACACATTTAATTTTTATAACACCTGGAGTGTAGAATAATAAGAGTGGAAGGAAACAGAGGCAGCTGATTTTTTTGTTGTTGTTGCTGTTCTTTTGATGCAGTATGAAAAAAAGTACAGCTGTGAGATCAAGTCAGGGTTGGGTTGCAGGTTTGGTTTTGGTTTTGGGGTTTTTTTTCCTTAATAAAGATGTTCAGGAAGCTCTTTAAATAAGGAATCTGGGTTGTAGATTTGTCATGCACATTTTCCAGTGAGCAATTAAAGCTCAACGTTTACAGGCACTTAGATGAAGCAGATGTATGCCTGGCAAGGGAGAAGCAACAGATTTTGAAGGATGCTGACAGCCCTTTATCTTCAGACAGGAAAAAGTCTGCTTAGGAAGCCCTGCAGTAAGTAAATTATTTAGCTCATCGTGTGTAACTTAACAATTCTGTTATTTGATTGCTGAGGACTTAGTAAAAGGGTAAGAAAGCCCAATTTGTCTTCAGCAGGAGTGAAAGCAAAGTTTCCCAGGGAATGAGATTAAGTTTGTAAGAGCAACATGAAGTGTTTTCATCTCTTATCCTGATTTAAACCAAATTACTGCAGTTTTTTTCCCTCTCCTAATGGCAGTAGATCTGTAATGTGGAGACACTCAGCAAAGCAATGCAGTGAGATTGTGCTGATGGGATCTTTGCCAAAAGCAATCAGTTTATGTTCAGTGTGCAGGAAAGGAGAAGTCCTGAGAGTGTCCTGGATAAAGCTGCCGTGTTTCACACGGGTCTGTAGTGACAGGAGAAAGGGAATGGCCTCAAACGGACACAGAGGAGGTTTGGATGGAATATTAGGAAAACGTCCTTCCCTGTGAGGGTGGCAAGGCCCTGGGATGGAATTCCCAGAGCAGCTGTGGCTGCCCCTGGATCCCTGGCAGTGCCCAAGGCCAGGTTGGATGGGGCTTGGAGCAGCCTGGGACAGTGGAAGGTGTCCCTGCCATGGCAGGGGTGGCACTGGATGGGCTTTAAGGTCCCTTCCAACCCAAACCATTTTCTGATTCTGTGATTGATATTTTCTGGGATTGCTTTACAGACACCCAAAATTTATTCCCCTTTCCATTATAAACCGCAGCAAAACAATGAAATGTTACTGGTTTGCTTTGCCACACGGCCTCTGCTCCTCATTCTGTCTCTGCCCAAAATAAGTGGCATTCCCAGTGCCTTCCCCTGGCTGCTGTCCCCTGGAATCAGCCTGGCTGGAGCACAGGATTGCAGTCACACTCCTCCTGATCCTGCACAAGATAAGAGGGAGCGGTGAACACCATCAAGTCCAGGGTTATTTTTCATTTCCATTTATTTTTCTTTGTGATTAAGCCCTGCTTTTGATATTTCAAAGCATGAGCGCATCTCCCACACCCTGAACTAAAGAAAACCAAACCAAACCCCAAACTCTTTCTCTACTGAATAGTTTACTAGAGGGTCACCCAGGAACAAGCTGAACGTGATCTGCAGTGGTCTGAGCCTTTCCAGCCACTCCCTAAGTGATTAAAAATGAATTTTGGTCAGGTTACTTTGGTGAAACAGGGAGCTGGGAACTCTCTCCACGCTGGAATGTGAATTTCCTGCCTTCTCTCTGCACTGGAGTTCTGTGTCTGCCTGGAAAAATATTTTCACCGAGCTGTTTCTTATTTCCCAGGTGAAAGAGTCCATTTGGCTTTAAACCTCCAGTTATTTTGCAGCTATCATTGCAGGAAAAAACTGGGCTTGTTTTTAAGAGCAGTCTCCATTTGAGAGTGTATTTTGCTGTATGATGAATTCTCTGATTTGTGGCAGCCTCGGAGGCTGTAAAAACCCTTGCAGCTTGCAAAGCTGAAGTGCTATAAAAATTTGAAGACATTGGACATTATTCAGGGAATTATTGAAAATGGTGTTGTTGAAAGGCTGGCACGCTTAGCAGAAATGGGGGCGAGCAAAGATTGCATTTGAAAACAAATGAAAAACAAGAAACAAACTGCCAGGGACTTGTCAGTGAAGCAATGAAGGAAGAGTTGGCCAGGGAAGGGCTCCGTGCTGCTCCAATCTATTTTTGTTGTCCAGGGTCACTCGTGCACAGTTTTTCCAGGGAAAATCAGATACACGTGCAAGGGATAGATTAAATAAACAACAATTTCACAGCTAATCCCCTTTGTCTCTGGTTGTTTGAATGGGTGCAGGTGAACAAACACCTGCCTGCTGCAGGGCTTGGCTGGGATGTGGGGTTTTCCTCCAGGATTTAGCAGAAATCATCAATGTATCTTTGACTTGTACCTCTGGAAAGACTTGGGATACAAATCCACCCAACTGACTGATCAATCATGGATGAACTATCATTGATCTAACCTGGATTAATTTAGTGTTTCCTATTTGCTCATTCTGGCCATTTGACTCCAACACTGCTCAACGCTGTTTGTGTGTTGGTTCTTGGGTAGAAATTCCAAGTAACAAATTCCTGCACAATCTTTCCAGCACAAGCCACTGCCCTGGTCATACCCTAACGATTTGAGTCATCTTTTGTCCTGTAAGTCAATAAATTACTCATTCATTGTCCTGCTAATTAATTACTTACCTGGAGCAGAGATTGCTGTGACAAGAAGCAGCCAACTCTATTAAAGTGTTGGCATCACAAAGGTAAAGCTCGGGATCAAAGCAGAACTAATATTTAATCCTGCTCTCATTTCACCTAAACTGTTTGAGCTCAGGATGAAGCTGAAAACCACTCTCAGTGAGAATTCCGTGACGAGAAAAGTCCCAATAACCAAAAGGAAAGGTTTGAAATTAATAATTCAGTGTGGCAGAGATAAAGCAGCCACATGATCCAAACAGAACTTTAATCAGATGAAATAGTTCTGTTGAGTAATAAAAGCAAAGAACTTTCTTGTCTTAGGGCTAATCATTCATTTAACCTGACAGATGCTTCAGAAGGTCTGGATGACTTAAAATGGAAGTTTCTGGGGGATGCTGTGCACTGATAGATTTGATTCTTGGCAGCTCTCACAGCACTTTATTCCTGAAATAAAGGTTTTCTACTCCAGGCATACAATTAGGCACAAAGCACTGCATTCATCACCTCTTGCCTCACTTACTATCATTATTTGTCAAAATCTTTTCTCACCATTTTTTTGGCCCTGTCAAAACTGGATGAGTTTTCCTTTAGAGTGGCGACTGATTCAGCTCAACTGAAGTTAGTAGGGTTTTTTTTCCTCCATCACATATAAGATTAGCTCTGATAGTGCTGGTTTTAGTGAAACAACCTTCAGAATTCGCAATGAGTTCATCAGGGCAGGGTTTCATGACTACATCATCTTTTTCTGACATCCTTTGTCCTGTCTTTCTCCTCCTGCTCAGCTGCACAACGTTTCTATATTATCATTTAATACAAAACAGCATTCAGAGGGCATATTACAAAAGGAAAATATCTTCCCCCATGCTCAGATGAAGTGCATGAAAAAGCACTGTGATTTATTTTCATTCCATAGCTCTGTCCCTTCTGTATTTATCCCCTGACACCAATTTACACTGTGCTCTAATGTGTTGTTTGGGGCTTTAAAAAAAAACAGATATATCAGAGATATAATAGCTGACAGAATAATGCATTGGGAAGATTTTTAACTAGAAAATTACTTCCTTCTATTTTAAGTCTTCGTGAAGTACTTCTCAGAAAAGTTAGAGTGAGCTGCAAGACTGATTTTTTCCTCCTTAAGTGATCATTTAATTGTGTGGGCATTGTGGTTTCACAGGAGGGATGTTGGTAGTCTCCAGACAGGGGTTGCTGATGTCTCTAACCCTGCTCAGTTTGTCAGCCCTGGGATTTCCCCGGGAGCAGCAGAGAAAGGAAAGCCCTGCTCATTTTCCTCAGCAAATTCCAGCAGAAGGGTTGCACATAATGAAGTGCCAGCAAAGGCAGTAAATCTGGGCAGAGGGGAAATGCAGCCCCGTTCCAGCCCTGCAGAGGGGATGGGAGCCCTCTCCACAAACACTCCTGGATGTAATCTATGGATTCCTGACTGCAGTTTACTGTTCAGCACAATCAGATTTATTCCCTGCACAGACAGGAGTGATACAATTTGTGGCTGCTGATAAGGACAGGAAAAGTCCATTCCAGCATTTCCAGGATTCTGTCACCTATAAAATCAGTGGAGAGACAGTAATAATATTTCAGGTGTTTTCAGTGATGAAGGGTTTACAGTGCAATGAATTCCCAGGGGGAATTAGGCTAATTCAGAGCCTGATTCCTTACAGCAAATGCTGCAAGGGCTTTGCTGTGGGTTTTTGTTCTATTAAAGGTCTGTTTGCATTTATCTCAGGGGGGATCCCACACTGTGCATCCACAGCCCAAATGCTGGGGAACAGGGCGTGCCACAGTGGGAACTCCTGGCTCCTCTTCTTGAGGAGTTTCTCACATTGACCTAACAGACATTAAATGGATTTATGGCTAAATAAAAGGATTTTAGACACAGGAATGGCTGTAAACTGGTTCTGCCACCAGTTAAAGGGATCAGTCAGGGTGGTCTCTTTAAAACATGTTCAAAGCTGCCCAAGGAGTGTGAATTCAGTGTGTGGTACCTGGTAAACAAACCTGAGCCTCCCTCACCTCCCCCTCCCAGTGGTGCTGTCTGTACCATCAGTAAGGATAAAACACTGAATAATTGAGCAGGATTGAGCTTGAGTCACCAGAACAAGAGCATCTCCTGTGTGTTTTCAGGATAAAGTCACTGTGCTCCTGTCCCTAATCACTGACAGGCTCAACAGCCTGGCAGATTATAAAAGTCAATAGAGAGAGTGAGGGGTGAGTTTTCCAACATCAAGTACACTTTAATTGCTGTTAGTTAAAGCTGCAAAGCCCTTTGTACCTTAGAGCAAACCTGCTGCAGCAACACAGGTGTTACCTAGATCAAGTTTTAAGGCTTGTATTAACAATGAAAACTGGAGGGTTTCTGATTTAAAACACCGTGTCCCCCATGCTGGGTTATGTTGCCATAGACAACAAAGGCAGGTTTTTGCTTTTCTATCCCAAAATGAGCAGTGCAGCTTTCAAAGGTGAATATTTGCAGTGTTCTGCTTGGTGCAGGGGCTGCTAAGGATAGGTCAGATAAAAGGAGTTATAAATTTGGGGGGTTAAAATTATCATTTTACAGGGACAGATGGAAATTCATTGTATTTCTCCGCTGTGTAACAACAGCTACAGCTGGAAATGTGGGAGCTTGCCTGCGTTTTCAAAGGTCTCGATGCCATGGATGTGTGTAAGGTTCCCTCTGCTCTCTCAGCTCTGTCTGTGGAAATCTCCAGGCCTAAATGATTAAAAAAAAAATTTTGGATCTCTTCCAAACATTTCTTAACTTTATTTTTATTTGCAGTTCTGGAAGGTTTTGTTGAGAGGTGGTTTCAGCACAGCAAGATCTTCTGCCAGGAGTGGAAAACAGGGACTGGGTGGTGTTGTTTTGGGGTGTTAGTGGTACTTGTGGTACATTTATAGACTGGCTCAGGAATTGCCAGACTTTGTTGTACAGATTTTTATGTATTAAGGACAATTCTGTCAGGTCAGAGCTGTGCATGAGCCGAGCTGTATTTTCTCATTGTAGGAGTTTCACCGGGCTCCCAGATATTAATTATGTGTTTAATTATTCCCACTTGGAGCTCCATAGGCTTAATATAGGAAACAAAACTCGTGCATTCCAGTGTGGGAGTAGTTCTGGATTCTTCAAGGTTATGGAGGAAGTGGAATTACTGCACTGTAAATGTGTCACCAGGGTCCAGCGTTTCTGTTCCCGAGAATCTGCTGTTAAAGTTGGAATGACAGGCTCGGGGCTGGCTTGGGAGAAGTCCCCACAAGTTTATTGCCAGGTAAACCTTGTAAGAAGCATCTCCAGGTTCATTTTGATACAGAAACACTTCACAGATTAAAATCTCTTAAACGTGGAAATAAAATTTGCTGCATCCATCACCAGCAACTGAGAAAAGCTCAAACCTGGGGAAATAACTTGTAATGAAATCAGTCTCTTATAGACTTTGAGAGTGGCATTCGAGGGCAGTTTTACCTTTTATACTTCCCTAATTTCCTATTTGACTTTTACTGCCAATTGCTTTAGCTATTGATTAGGAAGAGAAGAACGGGAGCCCAGCTCTGAATGATGGTTTCACAATCATTAATTAATATTAAATTATCAATTTAATACTGCTAAATTTAATGCTGTTAAATATGAGTTGCAAATACCAGCAGGCAGGATTTGTCTGTCTGAGGAGCTGTATGAAAAACCCTGGAAAAGCCAGAGAAATGTGAGGCAAATGGGAAATTCTGATGGAAAACTGCTGGGCTGGCACTGCAAGGAAGGCAGATCCCTGAGCGTTGGCTCAGCAAAGGGCTCCAGTCTTTAGTTATAAGTAAATGAGCTTGTTAAACTTGGATATTCCTGCTCAATTAACTGAAGTGGCCATTAATTATTAAATAAAGTGGAGTTGTACTAATGGGCTGCATGAACTGAAGAATTAACTCAGCACCTCTGACTGCAACAGCCTTTCTGGTCTGAGGTCCCACACAGAGAAAAGAAGTGAACAAAAGAAAGAAAAGAAAGACAGAAAGGGGCTGTAAGATGAGGAGTCTGCTTGTGTTTGTTCTACTCAGCTTTCCTTCACACCTGTATTCACCACAAAAATTTTACCCTGTGTTTGGACTACACAGATTTTTTTAGGTGAATTTTGGGGTGTGATTCAATATCAGTATTTCAGTCCATTTCCCAGTCAGCGAGAGGGTTCAAAGATGAAGAGAGAAGTTGTTCAATAACCACAAAGAATTCAAAATTATGTATTATGAGGATTAGGACAGTGGAGGGAAAGAGAATAAAAGCTGTGAAGTTTCAGGTCGGTTTCCAAGCAAAATTTCTCGAGGGAGCAGGGAAAAAATTACACTGCAGCTAAAAATGAAAATGGCAAAATAAAATATACACGAAGGTAAGAATCAGGTATTAGCTTTAAAATTCGATTTTGTGCTTTCCCAGATGGAGAATTGGAGGGGTTTGGAAGCAGATCACAAGCGAAAACACTGAGGAGGAGGAAAGGGAAAAGTGGAAGAGAAGGTGATGGATGCAAAGGATTCCATGTACAGTGGTTTTAGGGTGATATTTCCATTTATGCTGTGAGAATTGGGAACTTGGTACCATTTTAGTGCTCTCTTGATTAATTCCTTGTACCTCAAACACCTCTTCTGATACATCTGACTGAATCTTTGCATAAAACACTCAAAGAGGGGCTACAGCATCAGCCACACTCTGGTTTTGTTATGCAGAACATTTAGGGTGGTGCTTCATTTGCATTTTCATCGCATATGCAAATATTTGTTTTATTTATCCTGGTAGGTGACAAGGCAGGCTAGGCTGTGCTAATGAGCACTTCAATAAAGCCACAGAAAATGCCACCAAAACAGCAGAAATAAATAAGAAACCACCTCGCCCTTTTTCTTTCTCACCCCTGGGCCAGGCTCCATATGAATCCAAGTCCTGAACTATCAATATTTTTAGGACAGCGAGTCCTGTGAGGAGCTGGCAGAGAATTAATCAGAAAACTGCCAGCACTGAGGTTCTGCATGTTCCCAAATGCTTTGCTGCTCTGGGATGTGAGCAAAACTGTTGGGCAAAGACTTCTTCAAAGGAAATTGTGAACATCAGTGGAAGAAACATCCTCAGAACCCCACATTTCCTGCCTCAATTGTCACCTGTAAAATTGAGAACAGGCCTCTCTGCTGAAGATTTCAATGAGGTTGTCAAATGTGCTGAGATATTTTAGGTCGTAGGTGCTCGTTCCTCTTTGAAGGGAGCTCCTTTCATGAAGAACACCAAGGAGCCCTCGGATGACAGCAATGTTCCCTTACATTTGGGCTCTTCTGTAACAGCTGCTGGGAAATCTGAAGCCAAACACTCCAAACTGCATTTTCTGCTCACCATACAAAGCCGAGACAGCGAAATTGCTCTGCGCAGGAGAAACAAAACCCTTAAAAGAAAATCCTCTGGGCTTTCGCCTGCCCAGTTTGTGCCTCAGACTGCGAGCCCGTCCATCAAGGCAGACATGGATCCACCTGCAGCTCTCCAGGTGTCAGGGGCGCTGGATTCAGTGGTTGTCATGGAGCACAAGTGCCAGGGGTGACATTCCCTGGCCACATCTTCTGTCCCCGCAGCGGCCCCAGGGCAGTGCCAGGGTCCTCCGAAGGGATGGAGGAGTTCACCCGAGCGGATCCCGGAGTTTGCTGGGCTGTGGGGTTTGGCACTGCCCGCGTGCCTCGGCAAGGACAGCTTGCATCCCTCACTTTTGTGAAGAAGCCTTCAGCTGCAGCAAAGCCTCAGAGCGGGCCTTTTTCCTCTTGTCTCTTCCCTCCTAAATCTCCCCCGTGGTTTGTATTTATAGGCTGTGGGAGTGGAGAGGAGCAGTGGGTTTGGGGGTGTTCTCCTCCTCTTTGGCAAGGCTGGCTGGCATTGCAGCAGGGACCTTGTTGTTCAGCACTTGGAGAGCACAGCGAGGGGCAGGAATTACGGAGGAATGGAGAGACATTTTTATTGCTATGTAGTGGGCTTGATTTACCCCGAAATTTTGGTTTTAAGTAACAAGCTTTAGGCTGTGAGACCATGATTTTCTTTTCAGTGAGACTTCATAACATTTGTGAAATACGAAAGATAAGACCCAGTCTGCTGCCAGTAAGTTCTACAATGCAAGCTTTATTTTAGGAGCAGTGTGGAGCATAATATTGACTTTAAGCCCTAAATGGAGCACAGAATCTGCAATAAAGAATACATTAAAATGCTCCAGCAATAAATAAAGTAACAGAGGAAAAAGGAAAATAAAAGTCCAGGGGAGTGTATTGGGTCTTTTGTCAGCAAGGCAAATACCCTGCCAGAAACATTCCTAGGAAATCAAGCAGTTCAAACTATTCCTGCTTCCATTTTAACACTGGAATAAGCAAAGGAAAACCTTGTACAGCCTCAGCCACAGCTGATATTTCTATAAACATCCTTTTTGCTTCACTCCAGGAAAAAAGACTTTTAATATTCACCTTTTAGCTAAATACTCCTGATGAGTTTTTTTTTCTTGTAAAACAAAGAGAGCAAGGGAGTGAAAAACGTTGTTTGTAGATATTCCCCACTGGAATGACCATGGCCAGGAACATGCAGAAGAGATTTTCAGCAGGATTCTGTGCAGATCTATGGAAACTGAAGATATCGTTGGTCCCTCAGTGCCAATAATGTCTCCAAGTATATTTTTCTCCCCTAAATTTATTTATTTGCTATTATCAATAAATCAATGGGAGCTTTCATATTTTATCCTAGTCATTTGAGTTTAAAGCTCCCAAGAGAAGCACAGAGAGAGAGTTTAAGTGGTTTTATCAATAAAATGGTGTGATTTTTATCACTTTTAAAATATGGCATATATCTTGTGCTACAGGTGTATTTTTGCACTGTGAATTTTCACTTACTGATGAATCTTTACTGATGCATTCATAACCAGCAGTGATTTATAGGCATTTTTCACAAATGCCAGGATTTCGAGGCAGGATTAATCCTCACTGAAATCAGAATTCTCCTGTGGCCGCAATAAATCACATTTTCACTTGATTGCTGCATACATTAAGTAGTGGTGCTTGACTGGGAGGGGTAAACCAGATCTGTCATTTATTGGGCCAAGAACAGGGAGAGAACGAACACTTTAAACATTTTAAATTTCCAGTTTCTGCCCAGCAAACCCCAGGCAGGGATCTGGAATTCAACCATCCCAGGGACCAAGAATTCGCCTTTGGGCTGGATCTGTCAGGAAACTGTGAAAGACAAATAACTTCAGTGCTATGCAGATTTTCTGCAAAATTTTACAGACCAGAGATTTTGGGGAAGATTCTGGAGCTCGATGCTTTAAATTTTGCATGCAGAGGCGCCCCTGAGGAAAGGCTCGTTTTTCACCCGGCCGTTAATTGGTGTGGGTGCGTGATGGTTGTGCACACACAGTTTTAACCCTGTTTTTAACAGTTTTAATTGACTAAAACTTGGAGTCAAGTAGGTCTCCAAGGTTTTGGGGCAGTTTCAGCACATTTTAGAAAAGGTTTAATTTCCCTACTTGTCGGCTGCACAGTGGAATCTGAAATGAGCCTGTTTCAGTGGATGAATGGCTGAAAATTAAAAGACAGAAGTAGAAAAGATTACATGACTTTGACTCTTTCTTTCTCCCTCTTGCTCTCTGTCACAAGTCCCACATTAGAAGCCCAAACCTCAAAGTTTTGGATATATTTAGCACTTAATTACACTCTGGTTAATTACTTGGCACCAACAAAACGCAACCTCATTAATTTTTAATATTGTTCTAATAACAGTTATTAACTGGCCCTCTAGGAGACATCTCAATAACAAAACTGTGCCCAGTGTTTCCAATGCCGTAGAACCTGGACAAATCAAGGGGAAGGGAATTTATAATCTCAGCCTGTAGGTTCTAAGATCCTTTACATCTGAGTAATATCACACAGCAAAAAAAAATCCAATTGCCTTACTAACATTTGGTGACACCAAAGACTCCAATCATAAAATCATTTGGGATTGACAAAACTGCAGTTGAAGTGAGAATTCATCAAGAAAAAGGAGTTTTGCCTCTATAAAGTCTGAATTTTTTTATTCAGTGAAGATTTCAAAAGAAGCAGTGTCCCTAAATCACCCATTGTATCTGGAAGAGCTTCAACAATTAAAATGAAAAAAATCCCCTAAATAGAAATGTTTGCTAATGAAAAATGTGAGATATAACGAGTCTTCAAGTTTAATCAGCCCTTTAATTAAATGAATCATTTGGTTTCCTTTTATTACTTTACCTTCACAATCTCACCTCCTGCTTTTTCTTCGTGCTCCTAATCATACAACCAGAAAAACTCTGCATTTTAATTATCTTACCTGCAGACTTCCTTTGTAATGTGTTGATAATTTGTCTGTAATAGAGAGGAACATTGGACCCATTCAGACTTGAGGTTATTTTGAAATCCTCCTCCTTCAGCAGCTCTTACAAAGCACGTGAGGTGCTGGTTACTCCTGAATTCAATAGATTGATTGGCTGGGCATTGATTAATCGTCAGCCTGCATTGGGGAATAGTTAAATACTTCAGCCAGTAGATAAAAATGGGCATTTTGTAGAGTTTGAGGAGCATAAAGGAGGTTTTTCATGACGCTGTGCTTTTCCTGGAGGGTTTATTTGGGGTTTTTGGTGCTCTTTAAGCGGACTGGGAGCTGTGATCAGCACCAGGGCTTTGCTGTCCAGGCGTGTGTGATTTCAGGGACCTCTGCATCTGGCAGTGTCCCAGCTCACCCCTCCCAGCTGATCTGTCTCCGAAGCAGAACTGATGGACGCCCCACACAAGAGCTGCTTCTCTGGGCAGGTGTGCTCAGGGG
Source organism: Dicrurus megarhynchus (assembly GCA_013399195.1). NCBI lineage: Eukaryota > Metazoa > Chordata > Aves > Passeriformes > Dicruridae > Dicrurus > Dicrurus megarhynchus. The sequence continues at coordinate 128,552 of VXAD01004078.1, read as the reverse complement.
GAAGAGCAGCTTCTGTTCCCCCATCTCATGGGGCACGGTCTGAAACCCAGACCTCCTTCCCGAGCCAGTATCCTGTGCTGTGGCACCTTTGCAGCTCTGATTTTTGCTGTGAGAAGCTGAATTCCTGTGACAAGGGGGCACTTAGACCAGGCAGTGTCACCCAGGTCCCCCCAGGTGCCCCCGCAGCGAGGGAACACCTCGAGCCTCGTTGCTGTGAGCCAGAGGGGCTTGCCCACTGCCCGAGAGTGAACTTTCAATCTTAGAGGTCATTTCACACCAGCACAAGAGGATGATTTGGCTGGTAGATCAGTGCAGGACTCCCTCTTATCAACACTTTGTGGGTTGAGGTGGTGCTTTATCAGTCCCACCAAAAAGCCACTCTGGGCATGCCCAGGAGCAGTTCTGCTGGAAGCCAGGGGTTTGAGGATTAGAAACAACAACCTGTGGTTAGAACACCTACATTTAACATCAAAAGCTGTCAGGGCTTCAAGGTCTACTGTGCCTTTGTCATTCCAGTCCAGAGCCATCAAATATTACAAAAATACTTTACTACAGAGGGCTCTGCAGTTGCAACCACAGACCAACCTGGGTAGAAAATTCCTACCCCTGCATCATGCAGGTCTCCTGCTGCCCAGACAGCAAAAGGAATTGCCAGTAGCTGGCACATTTCCAGGCAAGCACTATTCATCCCTTCATTATCACAAATCTTCACTGGCACTTCCTAATCAACTCTTCATTCACAACTCCACTGCTTGTGTTTTGTTTACATTTCTGGGATGATTGATGCAAACACACTTTTGTGGCCAGCAGCTGTTTTGCATGGAGATTAAAGCTGGAGCAAGCAGTTGGTAAGATATTGAGTCTTGACAGAAAAGGAGCTCAGAAGACAAAAGTCCCAGGATTGGGATCTCAAAAGTAAACCTCTTTTATCCAAATTATCTCTTTTCCTGACCAATTCCTTGCAAACAAATTTAAACCAGATTTTCCTGCTTTTCAAGGGCAGCATTATAGTATTATTGTATTTTATATATACGTTACAATAGTTCTGCTTTCTACAAATGAAGGAAAATCTGTCCTTAGTCTGTAAAAGGAAAACTAGAGGAGGCTCTACAAGGCTCAGCAAGGAGAAGAGAGGAAGGCAATGGCAGGAAAATTAACTGCCAGCACTTCAGAGAAGTGCACATTCACAGGATCTAAAGCAGCCAAAAATCCTTCTCTGACTTCTGCTGGACACCAGTGCGAGTTCAGCGCTGCCAAAATTCATCCTGCTCCATGTGAGGAAACCCTTTGGAACGGCAGCTTTTCAGGAATTGCTCTTCCAGTCCCATTCCCTGGGTGAAAAACCCCTAATTTTGAGCTGCAGATCCACAGAATGATGCTGATGGTAACTTTTGCAAATGCTGAGGTGTTTTCCTGAGGAGCAAAGAGACTTCTTTCATTACTCTTTGTCAAATATGGTTAAGATCCATATGTGTCACCTTAATTAAAGCCCATGTGGAGTGGAGAGGGATAAAGAAGGATGAGCAAAGAGACTTTTATTGGCTGGATCAAGAAACAGAGCTGTGCTTTGCTGCCATCACCTTTAATGCACTCCGAAATTCTGATATGGCCTAATCTGCTCACATAAATTGAAAAAAGGCATGATAGCAAAAATGAATAAGGAAGGAGAGCACCAGGAGGCAGAAGGATAATTAGAAAAGCTCCCTTTATCTAAAAATTTCATTAAAAACAAAGAAACACTCAAACACACAGAGATCTATAGGACAGAAGTTTTAATTAAAGGTGCAGCTGCTGCTCTGCAGGCTCGGCACAGAGCACACGCTTCCCTCTCCCAAACCATTCCCTGCCTCTGGAGCTCAACTTCTGGGAACAGCTCTGGGGCTGAGGTTACCACAACAATTCACAAGGAAACAGAAAGCTGATCAGAGCTCTGGGCTCCCAAAATCGTGGGCTAACTGGTCACTGAGTCCTTGCAGAATAACCTCTCCTCTCGAAGGCCGCACGTCTCGGGCCAAAGTCACCCAGCAGTAAAATGAAGGATTCAAAGATAATTTGCCTTTGCACATTGAGGAGTGATGTTTTGGGAATAAGCTTCTTCTCCAGGTCAAACTTGGGGATTTCCCCTTCTTTGGACCAAACCAAGGCTCCCCACAGCATTTCCATCCTCAGAGGGGAGCGGGATGAAGCTTCAGGCTGATTTTGCCACGGGGGTGGCACTGCCCCGTGGGCATTTCGGTTATTTCCACCAGAAAAACCTCAGGGACTTTACTGGAGCAGCTGCAAATTTGTAGGAAGTTGGAGTGAGATAAATTTTCTCTCTTCAGTTCCCTCTGCTCTTCAAACTGGTCTCTTGTCTTACTGCACATCACTCGATTAATGCACAGGCAGAGCACTGGAAGCTGTTGGTGCATTGCTGGGAACTTGTTCAGGGATGGATTCCAGGAATTTTGAGATACTTTCCACTTTGGTTTTTTTTTTCTTTATTTCAATGCTGTTTATCGATTTCCCCTCTTCGCTTTTTGCAGAGGAGACCTGTCAGGGGTGTCCTTCATAAATCCTCACCTCTGGTTTCTCACATAAATTCCAGCTGAAGAATTGTTAAGGAAATATTAAAGCAATTTACATTTCTGCCAAGGATCCTCACCTCCCCTCTTCGTAAACAGCACAAACATGTCAAGGAAAACTCCAGAATCAAGGCAGTATGTTAAAAGAATGTATTTGCTGCTGCCTATAGACAATGTTGATGGGATAAAAATGAATCATAAAAAATGATAAAAATTAATATCTCCCTGCTATGCCTTACGTGGCAGGTTTTCCCAGAGAGAGCCAAGGCCGGTGTGCACCAGAGCTGGATTAAAGTCTGGCTCCTTGGCTCTGAGACAGGAAGAGACACCAGGAAAGCAGAAAAGAGGCAAAGCAGCCTAGTTCCGTAAAATGCAGGAGCCTCCTCCCCATGGTCATCAACAACCCCCCCAAAAAAGTGATTTTCACTTAATGAGCCCCTGCCAGGGAGCAGGGCCAGGGCTGGGACAGCCCCTCAGGCACTCCCAGGGCTCAGGGCTCTGGCAGCTGCCAGTGCCCAGCAAAACAAAAACTTCCAAAGAGAATTATTTATAAGTAATGCCACTTGCACAACTTTGCCGTGAGAAAAAACACTTCCCAAAGCTGGGATCCATAATTAACAGGAGATTAAGGCTTCCATTCCCATATCCTGAGCACTCCTGTACCCTTATTTTCCCTCCTGTTGGAAGCAGTGATCCCTTTTGTGCACCCCAGGCATTTTTTGTGCCCCACCAAGCCAGGAGAACACAATTCCTGCTGCTGTTTTGGCACCTCAGAGCCCCACCCGTGTCTCCACGTCAGGATCTGGTCCACAGCATTTGCACAGCCCCATTGCCACCCCTTGGTTTGATTTGGGTTTCTGTTTCCTCCCCACGGAGCAGGGAGTGCTGTGGGTGCAGTATCCAGAGGATGCTGTGTTAGCTCAGAGATCACAGCTCAGCACCAGAGAGAGCAGCTCTTCCCCTTTCCTTCCTCTCTGTCAGTCTGCACTGCATGGCATTAAATGAAGTTCTCCAAATCATGGCTCGATACAAGCCTCAGTTATGTTTGTGTCCTCACATCTTGGCCAGGAAACCAAATTTAACCTAATTTATCTCTTCTGTGTGCTCTGAGTGGCTTCAAAACTGAATGCTGGCAAACACAGCCACAGAGAGGATGTAAGAAAAGTTAATTTCGTTGGTAACAAACATCAGTGCTGGTGAGCCAGGATTTATGGGGGTCACTGGGGAACCCGGCATGGATTATCTCATTCCTTCAGGGCTTTGATAAGGATCTTGCTGGTTGACAGAGGCTGGCTGAGCTTCACAGCAGTCACTCATTGAGCTGCAAGTACAGCGTTAGAGAAAATCGATGTTTTTAACAGAAACAAACCGCTGAGGGGACAGGGACTGGGCTCCCCTGGCTGAACACACCATTCCCTGCTTCAGGTGTCACCCAGGTAATGTCTGACCGAGTTTGGAGCAGACACTGGGTGCAGGAGGATTTTAATCCAGATCCTGAAGCCGCTGCCCGGTTTCAAAAGCTCTCACTAGAAAACTGAGCAATGCAACCTCCCATTTCTCTGGAGTTTCTTTTATTTCCTGAGATCCTGCCACAAAAGCTCTGTGCAAACTCTGGCTTAGGGAAGCATCAATGCTCAGACTCCCAGGAAAATCAGAGTCTGCTCATTGCCCAAACCGGGGTGGGAGTTTAGGCATTGCTGCTTGAGCTGCAGGTGCTGTTTGCAAAGGGCTTTGAATTCCCAGCTGCCTGAGTCTGGGGTTTGAGTTCCATCTCTGCAAACTAGAAATAAAGCTCCCACCCATGTGTGAATCATTGCCTTTGCTGGCACGGTTCTCCTGTCTGAGGTATTTTTCTTTCGAGGTGAGTGCTGGATAACTAAATAATCTGCATGGCAGCTGAGTTATGATACCTGAAAGTGTTTGCAGTATCTGGATGAATAAGATAATGCCTCCCATGAAAAAGGAAAGCTCATCAGTCAGATATTGCACTAGTCAGAGTCCTTACAGTTAATGATAATCAATAATAAATAAATAGAGGTAGACAGGTAAATGGTTTTTCAACAAGTTTGCATTGTTGATCATGGGAGTTTGCTCACCAATCATTAACTGCAGCTGCCTCACCATCTCATTTGAGACCTTCATGCTGTGAGAATATCAGCCTCCAAAAGTTTTGAAAAGATTGTCTTCTCATGTAAATACTTGCCACCTAGGCAGACCTTCCTTTCCCTTGGATTAAATTTAGCAGCAATGACCACAACTGGCTCCTGAAATCTCTGTGCTCTGCCCCAGGGAAGGGTCCCTTCTCACTGAGTTTCATGAGAGCCTGAAGAACCAGAGACCCCAAAGTTATTTTAAAAAGAGCACAAGGTGTTAAATCTTAACTCTTGTGTTCAATCTTAACTCTTCAGGCATTCCCTGAGGAGTGCCTGGAGTGGGTGCCTGGAGTGGGTGCCCAGGGTTATCCAACACTGCTGCTTCCCTTGCTCTCACTCCTGTGCAGAGCTGGCCACAACCCCAAATTCCAGGGCAAACCCCTGAAAAGGCTGTGCAAACACAGAAATGTTCAGCCACGGGTGTGTGATTTTTCCTCCTCTTTAAGAACGGCTTCAACTCCCAGATCTGTGCTTTGAAAATTGCCTTCAGGAAGTCTCTGCCATTCTGTTGTTATTTTGATAAATCCAGATGAAATAAACACTGTCCAGCTCATCAGAACTAACTTCTGTGCAGTAAAAACGCTCTCCATCAGCTTTGCAGCGTGCACTCTGCACGTTCCCCTGCTCTCCAAGGAGATTAATCACAGAGATAACCGGAGTCACTCAGTTCCTGGGTGATTACCACTGTATCTTTCTTTTCCTTTCTTTTTTTAAGAGGAAATATTGCTTGAACGATGGCAAACGTGGCCACACATTTAATTGTGTGGAGGTGAAGTTGCAATCAGAGCCCGACAACCCCTTGCAGCAGAATGTGTTAATGAGTTTGCACTCCTGCTAACGTTAATGAGATTATTCTGAAATAGAAGCACACGTTTCTAACAGCTGGCACTCTGTCAGCATGTGAACAACAACGCTTATCTCCTTACTACTTCCCTGATCTTTCAGTGGGAATAACTGAAACATTTCAGTCCTGGAAATTCAGTATTTCATCTCAGGCCAAACTCAATGCATTTCATTTTATTTTAAGGCAGAAGTGCAGCAATATATCAAAATAATGGCAGTTTGTAAATCCATGGATCTGCTTCTATGATTGCAGCTGAACGTATTTGTAGGGAGAAAGCCTTGCCAGCTTTTCTGTGCTATCTTATTAAATGTGTCCTTCTAAACAGTTTTCATCCAGACTCTTTTGTTTAAAGCTATTGAATCAGGTAATTCATGATTTATATTCCTCAAAGATGCAGAACTCTGCTCAATAGAAATTGAGGGTGCTCAGTATCTTTTAATTGCTTGTAGTCTCTCTATATAAAGAACACAGAATTTGCTGCCTCAATGAGCCCCAGGTGCCCAACCTTGAGGATTTATTTGTATTTTTGTCTTTCTCAGAGATCTGTGATTCTTTCCAGACAGACTCTTTTCTCTTTAAAGTTCAGACCCCACCAATTCAAGTTTTCCACGCTTCTCATGGTTCTTCTCCATGTCCTGCTCCGTGGTCTGGCCCTGGACAAACCTGGGCGACTCCATGAAAAAGCTGGATTTCCAGACAATGCAGAATTTCTGAAACCCTTCAGATATTTTATTTCTTGTCTTAATCTGCCAGACAGCCTTCACAAAACGGTGGGGGAAAAACCCTCCAGAATCTGTTTGCTTTAAGGAATTCATATTTTTTTTACCTGACTTTATCTCTGAAGTGCCCCGTTTCTTGGACAGACCCAAACTAGAACAATGCTCGGATCTTTTTCGGCTCAGAGGCTCAGGTTTGCTTTCAGCTTGAGGGTTTTATGTGAAACCTCAGAGAAAAAGTCAAAGCTCTGGTCTGGAAACCATGGACACTTCCTCCCTTCAAACTCTATTTTTAATCCACAGCCACCCTTAATACAAAAAAAAATCGAGGGATGGGTGTTTTTATGGAAAGCTGTGGGGAGCAGTGGGGAGAGGGGATTGGAGCTTCCCAAATGGCAACTCCAGGGCACAAAAGAGGGAGCAGCCCCAGCGTATTCCTGCCCCCATCCTGCTGAATCCGGGGGAGCTGTTCCCAGGCAGCCAGCCCAGGTGTTCCCTGGTCTCTGTCACCAGGTGGAATCAGCAATCTGGGGGAAGTCTGATCCCCATCCTCCTCCTCAGCTGAACGTCAGGATTTTCATGTGTTTCACTCCTGCCGGGGTTATTTCAGTTCTTTTTCCACTCAGACAGAAACAAGCTCCCAGAGTCACCCCTTGAAGGTTCAGTCTTTTCCCAGCTTTTTCAGGGAAGAGCTGCTCCTCTCTCAATTTCCAAGCAAGGAAATCAGGAAGCAGGCTGGCACTTCCAGAGAGCTGGATGGTGATTGTGAGTGAACTTCTATTTCCTTTAATGAGGCAGAGGGAAATTGCCTGGCTCCTTTTTTCCTTTCCCGAGACAGAAATTTCCACTTAGGATAATACCTAATTTTCTTCCCAAGCCATGTCTCCTACAGACCTCCCAGTTAGTTTGTAATTGTTTTCTTTTATCTCTGTGACTAATGAAATGCCCCTGAAAAAGGACTGTGCTAAGAGGCAAATGGGGCATTAGGAGTTTTTCTATGTCACAAGTTTTATATATTCAATGTGGGAATTAAATTAGGCCTCAGTCCCCTGGAAATTTATATCTTGGCCCTTGTTATACTTCATATATTTAATTAAAATGATAATATACTGGGCTGCAGTTGTACAATTATTTTAAAAGGAAGTGATCTCTTCTGGGGCCTTATTTGGGTTGTGAATTAAAAGATGTGGAGATGCAGAAAGAATAACAAGGTCTGCTGGGAGAATGCTCAGAGATTATTGGTGAGAGTTTATTGAGACCTCTAGGAAATTCAGATTAAAACATCTCCCCAAATTAGGGTTTGCTAGAATTGTGACTGCTGCACTAACATTGAACCAGAAGTATTTTCCTGATGCTTTTCCCTGGTTTAACTGCTGCAGTTATAGCCCCAGGACTCTGCTTGGGGTTTCATAAATCCCAGAGTTCCCCACTAAAGTGTCCATTTCCTTTATCTTTTAGTGGAGCCAAAGGAAAAGCTGTCTGTTCGAAGGCACGGGGATTGGAGTGACTTATGCTGACCAGCTCCAATTTTCTCTCCTTGTAACCTCTGGTTAGTGTTACAAAAACAATCCAGAGGCAGATTGTAGGTGCCACACGTCTCCTCTGACCTTTAAATCAAATTTAGCATTTCACTCTCCAGGAGGCCACCAAGGAAAGCTTGACAGCTCAATAAAGTGCAAATTTTAGGCAATAAATCCAAGCATTCATGAGAAAAGGGATCAAAGCTCTGCCTCACTGTGGAAATTCCCAAACAAGAGCTTCTGAAACTTGGCTAGAATAAAACCTGGGAGTGTCAGGAGTGAATTCTCCTGCCCTAAATAATAAATCAAGGAGCAGCCCAAAGCTCTGCCTGCCTGACACGGCCCAGTCATGCCAGCTAAGATCAATTAATGCAAGGCTGGGATTACACTGCTAGAGATGAGCTGGGAATCCCAGAGCAGCCCATCCCAAAGGAGCTCCCTTCCCCCCAAAATAAAGATATTTTGTCAAATAACAAATAATTTGGGTCAAACTGTGGGATAATATCCTCATAATTCACAGAAAATGATGTTTCCTGTTCCAGAGAGAGTGAGAGGAATCCTTGTCAGGAGTTACACGGTGCAGGTGTTTATGGAAACAGCTGTGGGGCTTTTACTGACAAAGCAGTAAAAGTTTTGCAGAAATACCATGATTTTTGGTACAGTGATTTGTGTCCAAGGGCATCCTGAGAGTAATGACGATGGGAAATGCAGCTTTGGGACCAAAGGCAGAGCAAAAGCCAAAGAGAACAGGTAAAGTGTTTGAGGCTGCATCAAAAACAAGCATCACTTCTGGGCAGATAAAAAAGCAAGCCCTGAATTCAGGGACAAAAGTACCAGGGCAGAGAAGGTCTGGCTTTCAGCAATTTCCTGAAGGCATGAAAAACCCAAAATGTTGGATTTAGGCCGGTGAGTAACAGCACCAAACTAACCACAGTCTGGCACTGCCTTCAAATTTGCCACCAAATGCTCTGGAAATCAGGTCTGTCTTGCCTAAATATAGCAGGTTCCAGCGTGGAATTTTGTCTTTCCATCTGGATTTAGCAATTAAACAAACCAAGCAGTGTAAGTTCCCTCTCTCTCATGGTTTTGATTGGAAATTTTACTTTGAGCTCGGAAAATGTTCCACTTTCAACGAATCAACGTGTCCTGAGGGGGAGAAAAAAGGAATATTTCGCTTGCCACAGAAAATTCTCCCCTTTAGCTGCTGGGTGAAGGAGCCTGGCAGCACCCAGAGTGGGATTTTTCAGGATGGGATCTTTCAGAACGAGGCAACACCTTTCCATACGTGTTATACTTGTTATAAATCTGTTTGCCCTGTGTTTCCCAGGGCAAAACCTGCTTGGCTGAGGCAGGAATGTGAGAAGATCAATTTTCCTCGTGGAAGTCACTTACTGGGGCTTTCACAGACCTGCAGAGGGTGCAATCCTGGGCTGCAAATCCTGGGTTTTGATAGGAATCCACACAGAGACCCTCGCTCTTTGTATTCTGAGCACTTCGAGCAGAGTTTAGCCACGTCCTGGGAGCGTTTTGCAGCTCTTGTGTCTCAGGATGAGTTTCACAGAGAGGACTTGGGCTCTGTTTGCTTGGCAGGTTCTTTTTTAACAAATAAATCATTAAGTACCGGGGTTGTGAATGAGCCTAGAAATGTCCCCTCTAAAGAATAAACCCAGCCTTCAAATATTCCAAATATATTCCCTATAAATCCCTGGATTTTAATATTCTGGTGGGGCTGGTAAACCATTATAAACCATTATCTGCCCTAGGAGTCACCTACCCTGACAGCATCTGATAAAAACAGCAAAGGGATTGGGATTTGCTGCTATCAGTTTACCAGAAATGCAAATTCAGATGGGATCCATTGTTCCTATGTTCATTTATTGTCTATTGTTAGCAAAAAAAATCCATTGCTTCAATGGAAATATCAGTAGAGATATAAGTAATTTAATTTCTTTTCTCCTTTTATTTTTTGCGTGCTTGGAAGGGGGAGACTTACAACAAAGGGCAGGGAAATCTGCAAATAGGAAGGGAAGGTGATTCAGCAGGGGAAAGGACAAGGATCTGCACCCCTTATTTTAGTGGGAGCTGGGAAAGAGAAAAAAAAGTTAAAGCAGAAAATGAATTTCAAAATAAACCATCCAAAAGCACCTTATTTCATTGCAGAAAATACAAGTTTTCTGTCAACCTTGCAAATAGGAGAAAAGGGCTTAGGTTCTGTCTTTTGGACATAATTCACGGAGTAATAACAGATGAATATGTTCCCAAAGTAAAGATATATTATTTCAAATTGGTCCTATATTTAAATATGAAACGAGCTGGCGTTTTGTCACGTCAGCTAATGGAACTGCTGGGGAAAATCTGAGGATGAAAAATAGACAATTACATGGTTCCTTTGAAAACAAAAGAGGGATTTGCATATCTCTTTATAATGATGAGTTTGCAGTTCTTCCCTTGCAGGCTTCCAACAAAGTGTAAATCTGTAGTGTCTGGGACCCAGAGCTCCTCAGCTTCCTGGGAAAAGAGCTCTTTGTGTTCTTGCTGTCATCTGCAAAGGTGCCCCGGGCTGGGAAACACCGAAAAAGTAACGGATAACAAACCCATTCCCTTTCCTGACGCCAGAGCTGTAATTCCATCAGATATTTGGCTTGCAAAAAGGGGCTCAGAGGAGTGCTGAGTGCTGCTGAGGGCTCAGGATCCATCTCCTGGGGCGCTCGTGGTGACTGTAACACACTCCTGTGCTTTAAAAAGGGGATTCTGCCTTTTAGGAGGTTTGGAGAGCTCCCAGGGCACCGCTTCCACGTGGGAAGGTCTGGGAGGAGGCAGAGGGAACGGGACAGACACCTGAGCAGTCACAGCACTGGAGTTCAGCCAGGCTGGCAGGGCTGGGGAGCCAGGGGGGCTGGAATTTGTGGGAATTTATGCCAGAGGGGAGGTTTGAAGGGAATCACTAAGGAGAACCCTGTTTGCACAGCACATCACACTGCCACGTCCCAGATCGTGGGGGCCTGGGACAAACAGGAACGGGGCAAGAGACAGCCCTGAGGTTAAAAGCCCTGATACAAATAAATCCTGTGGAAGATGAGCATTTCAGGAGGAGTTTTTCCATGGAAAGGGTGCTCAGGCCTTGGCAGGGGCTGCCCAGGGAGGTTTGGAGTGCCCATCCCTGGAGGTGTCCAAGGAATTCCTGGAGATGGCACTCAGTGCTCTGGGCTGGGGGCAAGGTGGGCATTGGGCTGGGACTGGATGGGCTGGGAGGGCTTTTCCAGCCTCAGGGATTCCATGTCCGTCTGTAGGACGGTGCAGCAGCTCTGCATGGTTATCCCAGCAGGAGCAAAGCTGGGAACAAGGAGCAGATCCGAGGCCCTGTTCCTGAACTGTACAACAGAAGGGATTTGCTGACACTTTATCCTGGGATACAGAAAGCTCCTGGCTTCTGCCACAGCAGCATTGACACCTGAGCTGCATTTCCACGCAGCCACAGAGGATGGATCTTGTGTGTCCCCCCTGGTTTTCCCCGCTGATCCCCCCTGGTTTCCCAGGCAATGAACAGGGAACGTTCAAAGGGCCGCAGGTTCTCGTTTCATTCGCGTTCCACAGCAATGGAAGCGTCTCCGCTGGCAATAAAAGAGGAGTGTGGAATCAGAGGGATGAGGAAGGTACAGAAGTCACCCAGCATCCATGGCCAGGAAACAGAACTTTTATCGCGCTTTTGTTACGGAATGGGAAACAAAACCAACCACAAAAGCAAAATGGGCAGGATATCACAAGTAATTCGAGTTTGTCAGGTTGTGCTATAGCTGGCTTTTTTTGGGTGCATTTGAGAAATGTCTGTCACTGCATAAACCACTTCAGTCTGAGAGAAACTAAAGGTTGTTTACATTTATTTCCAAAATCAGTGCTTTGGGCTGATACTGTTTTAAAAAATACTCAGTGTACGGACTGCTTGGAAGGACTGTGTGATGTACTGAGGTGTGAGGCCATCAGTTATTCCTGTGGATCTTTTAGTGAAGCCCAGGATATTCCCAGCAGGAGAGATTTATTGGACTGGAAGCTACAGCAACATGCTGAAAGTTGATCTATGGAAGAGCCACAAATTTAAAATCTCAGAGCTCCACAAAGGCATTGTGCTTTGCCCAGAGTCACACAGAGAGCAAATATTCCATCCAGGAGGCAGAGGCAGGCACCCCAACCATTCCTCTGAGCTCCTCCATCACCATCCTCCCTGATGGGAAAAGGAAGCCCCACAAACATCTTCATCAGTATCACCCAGATTTCACTGTTAAATTTACAGGAAAAGGGACCCTTTGCTGGTTTTTCCTGCTCCAGCTTCCCTGGAAATGCATTCCCAGTCTCTGCACTGCCTGCTTGGCTCCGTGGAGGCTGGGATCCAGCTGATCCCTGCCAGCCAAGGCTGTTGGCACCAAGAAAATGCACGTGCATCAAAAGGAGGAGAGAGATGGCAGTGGGCAATATGGTCAGGAATTTATTCTCCTTGAGTACTCGGTGAGGCAGATCCCCCATCAGCCTTCCCTGATCCTTGGGAAGCTCCAGGTGAGCACAAACCCAGCAGTGCCTGGTGCTGGCCAGGGAGGGAGATGAGCCCCAGCCATCTGCAGCTTCAGGAGCTCTGCTGTAGCTGCTCTCAGCAGGACCTCCTCGAAGAGCTGGCTGAGATTCAGGCTCTGTCTGAGGATGCAGAAGGAATTTGTGCACCTGGAATGCCAAAACAGCCCATTCTCCACACAAAAACCCCCTGTCTGCACAATGAAAACCCAGTGTCTAAGCAAGACTAGCACAGGGCAGTTTGATAAAAACTGGGATGTGTGGTTTTTGCTGCTGACATTTGCTGAAGGATTGTTCAGCTCCCCGACGGCTTCTACAGCACAAAGGGAAAAGCTCACTCTGCCAAAAATGCTTGAATGTTGTACTGAGTCAGGTAACTCCTCCAAATTCCTTCAGTCTGTTATACCTTTAAATCTCCAAGGAATCCTCTGGCTTCCCAGGTACATTCCCATTTGGTATTCCAGGAAGCACAGGCTCCTGCAGAGATACACAAACCCTGGGAGCTGCCTTAGGGATATTTTCTCTCAGATTTAGCCTGGTTCGCTAAGGAAACCCTCGTTTTTCCAGGGTGGGTGGGAGGTTTATGCATATATATCTGTTCTTCTGTGCTCCCTTCTAAAAATTCCCATTGTTTGATCCCAAATTTCCCAAACAAGCAAGTGAGAAAAGCTACAGTGGGAGTTTATCAGACACTGGAGAATCTGCACCAGCCAGCAGCACTATAAACACTTTGAGATTCCAAATCTCAAAATGCTCAGAGAGCTTCACCAGGGGTATGAAACCTCTCAAGCTCCAAAAAATCCACATGGGGGAATCTGTGACCTGGGAGAAAACAGCTTTGAAAGTCTAAAGACAGCAGGCATGGATCAGGAGACACTCCTGAGGCCAGGAATGGTCCTTAGCCTGGGAATGTGGGAGTTACTCAGAGCTTGGGGCCAGTAGGGTTGGAGGGAAGGGGAGATGGTGGATTTTAGTCCTGAGCATTCAGAAACTGCTGTTTGTAGGGGGTTAGGAGGGCAACACCAGGCTGCAGGCGTTTGTCTGGGCTGGAAAATATTGCAGGGGATCACTGTCCATCAACAGAGCCAACTCAGGAGCCAGAGAACACCGCAGAAGCTGGCAGAGACAGATGACAGGAAACCTCAGCAGAATTCAGGCACAATCAGTTCACCAGGCAGCACAATCCACAGAATCAGAATTCATTAGTTCTCCTGCTCAGAAGCCTGCCTGTTTTCCTCTTTTCCTCCTGTTCAGGCTGGATTTAAGAAGCTTCTTCTCATGACAGAAAAAACCACAGCCCCCCTAGTCCAGATTTAGAGCACATCTCAAATCCTTTGAGGTCAGAATTTTGTTTGGCTCTTATAAAATATATCTTGTGAGCTGCCTCGTATTTCTCCATCTTATTCCCTGCTCCTCCAAGAGGCCAGGCAGTAATTTCTCTCCAAGTTTTCCCTACTACATGATCAGAGCAGGCTCTGCTTTCTGGGCCAGCATTGGGAAGGCTGAAATCCCCAGGGGTTTTGTGTAGCTTCATATAAATCCAATTCTTTCATTAATTCCTACAAGTGGGTGCAGTTGTTGGTGCCTCACTGGGCTCCTGCCTCCATCCCGGGATGAGGAGAGGGAATCCAGGGTTCTGCATCCTTTCCTCCCCTGGGGACAACATCAAAGTGCAGGGAGGGAATCTCAGAGTCCACCAGTTGAGGTGGTGGAGCCTGGAGCACCTGGCATGAGGTGGAGGAATCCTCTGGGAAGCAGAGCAGCATCACCCACAGGAGCTGCAGGAAACAAGGGGGAAGCAGCACTCGGTTGTTTATTCACAAACCTGACAAATTAATGGCTTTGAGGCGCTTTTAGAAAGTTTGTCAGGAGGAAAATGGATTGAAAATTGTTTTTTGCTTCTTTCCCTAATGAAATAGAGTAGAAAAATCTATCCCTAGAGTAGGTAGGGGAGGGGGAGCTTGTTTTTATTTCCTTTTATCCCTTCTGCTCTCACAGGTCCAACTTCACCTGCTTATTCTGGTTTCTTCTCCCACTCTTCATCCCAAGGCAGCAATCCATGGTTATGGGCAGGTTGAAGGATAAAAACTCAGCATTATCACTGGATACACTCCCCCTCCTGCCCCATCTGCTCCAGTGTCAGTAATTTCTATCGAGAAAATACCAAATCTGAGGGTCTGTGAGGAATTTCACTGACAAGAGAGTGGATGGGAGCTATTGTGGGCTGGTGAATACCTTCCAACTAATTATCAGGCTGATTGTGATGTGAAGAAAGGCTTTCAGAGCTTAATCAGGAAAAAAAAAGAAAAAGAATAATGCTGAAAATTAAAGGGGAAAAATACAGGAAAAGAGACTAAAGCCATTTTTGGGAAAATAAAAAATAACTTAGGATGGATTGAGGAATCCTGCATTGCATTATTGCACTGTGTTCCTTGGACTGAAAGGGTGCTCTGGGATCAAATACCACCTTTTACATCCTCGCTTCTCTGGGCAAGCTGTGCCAGGGCCTCCCCACCCTCACAGGCAGGAGTTTCCTCCCCACATCCCACCCAGCCCCACTCTCTGTCACTTTGGGACCGCTCCCCCTTGTCCCAGATCTCATTAAACCCAACCCTGCAAGCTCAGAGCTCGGCACTGACAGAGCAGGGCCTGATTGTGATTCTCGCTCCCAGCTCAATCCCATCACTTTACCCATTCCCAACTCCGTGCTGTCCCAGTGCCAGGAGCTGCCAGCCCAGCCAGAGGGTGATCCCAGATCCACACGGGCACGGTGCCTCCAGCTGCAGGAGCAGAACCATCCCTGAATTCCGGGCTCCTCGGAGTGAGGTTGGCACTGGGATTGTGGGGAATCCCCAAATTTAGCAAAGCTGGGACTCACAGCCCTGGGGTGCTGGGAAAGTCCGGCTTTATCCCAAAAGCCAGGAAGTTAATCTCGTGGGGAACGAGCTTTATTAACGTCAGGGAATTTACTGACTGGGACAAGAGCAGTGCAGCTTTTGCTGCTGCTGTTTTGTGCCTAAAGGGACTTTTGAGGGCAAAGCAGGAGGAGTTTGGGTCCCCTCAGTGCCCACAGGTGCCCTGTCCCAGCACCCCCAGTGCTGCAAACCAGGCAGGCACCAGTTCCTGGCTCCTGCTCCCAGCCAGGGCTGTTCTGGTGCCAGGCCAGTGTGCAAACTTTCCTCCCCACTTCACAAAAGTGAACAAATGCAGCTTTTGCTGACGGAAAGACTTTGTGAATTAGCCCAGGTAAAAGCTGAGGGAGCTCCAGAGTCTGTTCTGGGTGTTGCTGTGAGCCTGGGCACCTGCTCAGAGCTAATTACCACCGGAACCAAGGGCACAAAAGGGTTTCAGGGTGAATTGTGGAGTTCCTTAAAGCTCGATGCTGCAAACAGCCCCTCGGAAGCCAACAGAAATGCTCCTGGAGAAAACACCTATTCAGCAGGGATAAGGGAATAAGAGCCCATCCCAAGGTGCTGGGGAAACTGCTCAATCCAGTGTTTGTATCCAGTGTGTAATTTGAAAAAGATCAGCGTCTCAACAGTGCCACAGGAGTGCAAACGTTTCAATAGACCTGCTAGAATTGCCTGGAGTTGCAAAAGGCACTTTTCACACAGTCAAAACTGCATTTCCTGTTGATTAGCAACTTTTTTTTTTTTTTCTCTCTGGAGCTGGAAAAGTGAGAAAGGAAATCGTGGTTAGAGCTGATTCACTTGAACAGAACTTCTGCCTCTCTCTGTTAAACTGAGTGCTATGGGTTGGAAATGCAGAGTGGAAGGATCTGTTACAGCCCAGCTTGACTCCAGGGGGGAAAAACATTGGAATGTAGAGCCATGATTTCAGAGGGACTGAGTTAATCACTGAGTAATCCTTTAAGTAATTAAGGATCTAGCAAATTGTCAGAGCTGGACCAGATTCCTCTGGATATTGCCCTGCCTGGGGACACGGTCTGGGCCGTGGAGCTTTTAAACTAAAACTCTGCCAGTCTCAGCTGGCTTTGCCAGCGTTGGACTTGAGAAAATGCACATGGAAGGAGTTTGAAACAAAGGAGGGTTTATATCAGTGTCCGGTAGGTACAATTTGGATCAGCTCTTGGCTTCTATGAGGCCAGAATTTCTTCCTAAAGATTCAGGACTCAGTCCAGGGAGGTTTTACTCATTGTAAAATCATAGGAGTGATGCAAAGATCACTCACAGAAGCCCCAGGATCTTTACTCCTGTGTCCCAATGCCTCGTGCCAGCTTGTCCCTAATTCTAACAGAAGTTCTTTTTCCTCTGCTTCTGCATCTCCCATCTCAGCTGAGCTGCAAGGACTCCTCGGGCTGGGCTGGTTCATCTCTGAGCCAGAAAAGCTCTCGCTGCCTCCCATCCTCTGGAATCTGCTGTGCTCATTCAGGCCATTAACACCAAAATTAGAAGGATCCCACTGAAATCGTGTTCTGTGTTTGACATCCCTGGTTGGGCTCAGCTGAAAAAGGCAGGCTCAGCCCTGAGAAAGGCCCACTGCAGCCCCTGGAAAAATGCTCTTAATTCCCTTACCTTGGAAAATATATGAACCAGCCTAAATTCCTCATAATTACAGCAGGTAATAAAGATGCATTTTAATAGAAGGAACTAATAGTGGGTGACATTTTTATAGAGATGACAGATGATCCATCTCCGTGCTCTGCGTAGAGGAGGAGGGTAAAACCTTTGATTTGAGGCACTAAATCACTTATGAGGAAGCAATAAACTCCTGGCTGTGGCTTTAAAAATATTTGTCCTCTTCAAATACCTCCTGCAAATGCTACAGAAGCAAATGGTGTCAGACAAGAGATGCTGGCTCTCCACCCCAGCAGGGCTTTGTTCTCTCTCTCCCTTTAGCAGCCCAGTGGAACAGAAGCAGAGCTGAGTTCTGGTGGCTCATAAAATGCTCAGGCTGGTGCTCCCAGGGGTGGGAGAACTTCTGGCAGGAAAATCCACGGTGCAGACCAGCAATAAAGCATGTTCCAAATGGGGAGGGAATCCAAGGGGCTTCATCCCACGTTCCTGGGGACAGGGAATCACAGCAGCAGCCCTGGCAGGGCTCTGTCCATAAAAATAATTTCCTCTCTCTACATAAAAAATCCCGTATCTAAGCTTAGCTTTTAAGTGAAAAGAAACCCTTCAAGCTTATTAAGGCTGTATTTTTTTCCTCCAAACCCACTGATGATTATTAAAGCCCTCTCAGGTGCCCAGCTCTGGGCTGACCTTGGAGAAGAGCAGCTCTGAGAGGTGAGAATTTGACTTGCAGGGGACAGGGCAGCAGCAGCACCGGCAGTGACGAGTCCAGGGCTGCTTGAGAAAAGCTGAGTTTGAAGCTCCATTTATTTCTGACAAAGTCTCTGTCTGATTTGAACCTCATTCAGAGAGCTGGTGCCTGATAACACGTCAGAGGACACAGAAATAATTCTGCTGGAAGGAGCTCGCTCATCTTGGCAGGCTGGGGGAAAGCTGAATCCAGAGTTTTGTCTGGGAATGAATTTCCTTCCGTGGCAATTGATGGTTCCAGATGGCTCCAATGGTTCATAAGAGCAACATTTTTGTGCTCTTGTGGCAGGGTCTGAATTGATTCATACTGGCCACATTAATGATTTCAAGTTTGCAGAACTTTGAACAGAAATGCATCAGAAAGCTCTGAGTAATTTGGGCTTTCATGGTTTGGAATGAATAAACTAATAACTGTACCACCTTTTCAGCCAGAAGTGTGTAATTAATATAGGAAAACAGTTTAATTCCTTTGGTTTGAAAGCATCCAAAGATGCTCCAAATGGCTGCTGCTTTCAAAGATAAAAAACTTTCTTAAAGCAGTTTTAATTCTCTATGTTTGTGCCACGTTAAAATCAACTTTTGGAAAAAAACCACAAAAGGTTACTTTCTCATTAAAGTTGTGAGAAAATAGGAGTATTTTTATCAAATTCTAGAAAAAAAGCCTTCTACTCTCATATTAACTATATTTAATCTTACCTCTTGTTCCCATACAGAGACAGATTGCCTGAAGGGATGGGCTGGCACTGCTCCATGGAAGCTACTGCAGTTCTGTCAGTTCCCACCTTCCACGGGCTTCATCCATGAACATAAACCATCATTCCAGAAATCATTAAAAACTGAGAGACATTTCTGGCCCTGCCTCCCAAACCATTGCAGCCAGGGAGGCTCCAGCCCCAGCTGCAGGAGGTTTCTGTGTTTCAGTGACCATTACCAGCACTCCATGTGTTTGTCCTGCTCTGCATCAGCCCTGATGTGGCTCAGGAGTTCTCAGCCTCGGAGACACAAACCCCTTTAAAAAGGATGCCATTTGTTTCCCCCAGCCATAAAATAGGAAATTGGTAAAATTAGAAATGCAGAAAAATCTTCTGCAGCTTTGACTGATGTTGGCTCAGAGTGTGGTGGTGGAAAGGGTGGGAACCTCGCTCCTGAGTGTGGTGGGTGATGCTAAAACCCAATAAAACCCCCAGCACCTGAACGGCCCCCTTGGATTGGGATCTCAGATTTGGATCTTACCCTAGAGGCCTGCAAACAGTTTCATTTTTTTCTGTACCTCCTTTGCTTTTTTTTTTAATTTCCTTCATTTTTATCTCTATCTTGAGCTACCTCAATAATATCAGAGATCACCTGATCAATCAGTCATCACCTCAGGAATTATCTCATAAAACACCTTTTTTTTCCTGTAAAGGCAGTGAGGTTCATTTTTATTTTTTTGTTTTGCTGTATTCTGTTGTTTCTC
Source organism: Dicrurus megarhynchus (assembly GCA_013399195.1). NCBI lineage: Eukaryota > Metazoa > Chordata > Aves > Passeriformes > Dicruridae > Dicrurus > Dicrurus megarhynchus. The sequence continues at coordinate 109,454 of VXAD01004078.1, read as the reverse complement.
TATTAATTTCCTACATAAATATTCAAATTTCCTCACAAACTTTATACTCTACTGTTATCAGTGTTGGACGAGAAGTAACTGTATCCGTGGGTGTTCCTTCAGCTTTACTAATGACACGAGATATTCATCTAAAAACCCTGCAGAAACGGATTCATTACCTCAGATTGCAGTGGAAAACTCACATTATTTGTTCTGAATGAGGAATGGCCAAAGCCCACTTTGAATCTCTCAGTGGGAACTGCAGCACAAAAGTGAGATAAGAACGAGATCCTGAGGTCTGATTCTCAGACTGGCTGCAAAAGAACGTTCCCAGTTCCCTTGGGTGATAGCTGTCCATGGAATCTGGTGCATATTGAAAATATGCAAATGAGGTCAGCAATTACCTGATTGGGATGCACAAACGTGGGCATTGCTTCATCAGTTTGGGAAAGCGAGTGCAAATGGATTTTTTGGACTGCAAAACTGAACTTCATAGAAATCAGCCACTTGAATTATCTTACTCGTGACTTTAGAACTCTGTATTTTCTTCTATATTCTCTATATTTTCATCCCCTGAAAGTTTCCAGCTGTGCTTTTAAAAAACTTATGGGAAGAAGGTTGTATCACCCGTATTGTTCTGGTTTTTAGCTCTGAAATATGTGATTTTAGAATGCCCTGAGCTATTCCTGAAGCAAAACCCCCCGTGGTGGTCATTTACTCAGACAGTCAGAGCCAAGGCTGTGTCCAGCGCTGCTCAGAGTGGATCCAGGGGCTGGAGGAGTGGGCATTCCTCACCCAGGGATGAGCTGCTCTCTCCAATTCGGAAGCTTCTCCTGCCTCCCGATTTCTCCAAGCGCTGCCTGCCCGCTGGGACCGGGGCTTGCTGGAATGACCTCCGCTGACGGGGCTGCACAGTAACCGTGTCCCAAAGGCACCCTTGGTGAGCAGCTCAGAGGAAGGAGCTTTTCTCCTCGGGGCTCTCTCAGTGGGATGCGCTGGGAGCGTTCAAGGACGCGGGTGTTGCACTCTGCTCGTGCTCCCTTTTCGGGTGGGAACCCAGCCTGGCAGGAATCAGGGCCCCACTGACCCAGCCCTGTTGCATCCCACCCGTTCAGGTTTCCTGATGCTGTAGGAACAACGTGTCTGTGCTTGCTGAGGAGGCAGTGGACCTTCTGTGGCTGCTGCTGTAGCAAACACACATTTTCTCCTAACTCCAGAGGAAGGGATGTCTGCCTGCCAGCTGTGAGTCCCGTGGCCAGCTACGTTGGCACAGCGAGAAATTATTAATAGAGAACAGTTCAGGCTACTGAATAAATTCCTCCTCTTTTAATTTAGCAGTTTTTACTTTTTCAGAGTATTTAAAAGTCCTGCGCAGCTCTGGGGCCTGTGGGTCCCCCCAGGGCCTCTGGGGCTGTCAGAACTGCTCCCCACAGCCTGGAAGCTTTAGGAAATGTCACCTAATTTTAACAATTGCTCACAGCTATCCCCAAACTCTCCTGGCTTGCTGTGTTCTGATGTTCTTTGTGAAAGCAGGCCTTGCTCCTTTTTCCCAGGATTTGCACCTCATGCCATTTTCTGCAGTTGTCCAGGGCTATTTCCATATTCACAATGCCGAATCAGAGCCTGATGGGAAAAATCCACATCCCACCTCGTCCCCTTTCTCTCAGCCAACTCCAGTGAGAGAATTCTCTCCATCATATTGTGACAGAGTCAATCTGCAATCACAGGGAAGCCCTTACACAAGATTATCCTCACAGCACCCACAGGAAATGTAAAGTCCTTTTCCACACATGGATTCCAGAATGTTCTCCACCAGGACACCTCTTGCTCCAGAAAGTTTCCCACTGAAGGGTAAACTCCTGATTTATTACATAGGTTTTACTTAAAGCTGGATGATTATGAAGCTTATAATTTGTAAAACTCTCCATTTGTCAATTTGCCTGCAAGAGGAAACAATAAAAAGAGCTTCTCTGTCAATATTTATTATATCAAATATTTAACAATGGTTTCTTGGCAACTGGAATGTAAAACAGGACTGTTAGCTTGGATCCAAGGGTTTGTTTTATCAGGCTACAACTGAAATCTGCAAATGGCAAAAATGGTGCTTAAACAACAGGAAAATTTGTGCAGCAATTGCTGCATAATGAGGAAGCTCAATAGCAGATAATTGCATAAAAAGTACTTTAATGCTAACTGCCTACTTAAAAAAATTGTTGCAAGGTTGGGTTCATAATTAGATTATAATTATAAGCAAACATGAAATGGTGATTATTCTCAGCAATTTGGATGGGTTTTTTCAGAGCTTTGCAGCTCCTTTTTTCTGCGTGATTTTCATCTGTGTGATATGAATCTCTGTCTTTCAGCTCTGAAGAAAGATGATTTAACTCTCTCTCTCTCTTTCTCCCTCTTCCTCCTGCACACTCTCCATTAGCACCCTCCAACCCCTCACACTGCGTTAGAGGCTCGTTTTGTTCATTTTATTTATAATTAAGCAGTGATGCAGTCATGTATTGTTGCTTTTGAAGGATGTTCTCAGCTATCTCAGAGATCCTAAGCAGGGTGCATTAAGGTTAATTACCTACTAATTTACAGTATAAAATGCACTTGCAGGCACTTTGATCTTCACTAATTGTGGCACTGAACAAAGTAAGAAAGAGTTTGTTTACATTCCAGCAGTGTGACCATGACAAAACCCCTTTATGGGATTTATGATGTCCTTTCTTTCTCCTTGGCTTCAGTGGCTCGTGGGCAGCCTTCAGCAGGGGATGACCCAGAGGAGTGGAGTCTCTCCATACTCATTTTATAATGATTTTCCTGTCTTAACACAATTCAGATGTCGAATGTAGAGCAGCTGATTTTATTGCATTATAGGAGATCAGAGGTGTTGTGCAATGGAGGCAATAAATGCTGACAGGGTTTGATGTGATGGAAAGGGGGTTTTGAGGGTCTCAGGACAAAGTGGAAGGAAAAGGAAGTGCTTTTTCGCCAAAAGCACGAACTGAGTTAGAGAAACTGAGCAATGGGACCTTGCTCTCTTTCCTGGGACTTTTCCTGCTCTTTTCCTGGTCAAAAAGCATCTGTTCCCAGGTCTCCAGGAGGGGAAAAATCTGTGTGGCTTCACTGAATCCCTAAGAATGGGCAGAACATTCCAAATGAGAGGAGACAGGCTTAATTGTCAGAACCAGGCTGGGCTGGAATTCTGCTGTCAGCACTGGGGGTGTTCTGCGATCCCTGGGGCTGAAGGCTCGTGGTCAGCCTGGAAGTTATTCCCAGCTCATGGAATGTGCAGAGAGAACATTCCCAACTCCCACTTTGTGTCTTGCTGGTGGCTTTTTTTAGTGATTCTCAGATGAGCAGCTCAGCTCTATGTAGGGCAGCAGGAAACAAAGGGACTGGGAGAGAGCAAAGGCAAAACTCTCCAAGGAAAGGATAAAAGCTGTGCACCCGCACCTGGCTGTCTCGTCTCCTCCAAAACCAGGCAGGAGTTCATGTTGCTGTGATAATTTACTCTGTCAGAAACAGATCTTCTGTTAATTTGGGTTGTTTTTATGTTGGAAGTGTCAGGTGGAGTTTAAATGATCTGTGACTTGTAGCAGCATAATTCTCCATCAGTTCAAGTTGTTTCTCTTTATTTTCCTATCATGAATTTTACCTCTTGCACAGCACCAGGGCAAGGCTTTTATGTCTCAGGTTTCTCAGTTAAAACACCCTTCTGTCCGGGAGGAAACTTCATTCAGGTGTTCAGAAAGGGCTTTTGGGGGTTCTTTTTTCTGGTGCAAAGTTGAGTAGCTGAGAAAGAAATTGGGATATTTTGGGGTGCTGCAAAGCTGCATCTCACACTTGGGGGCACGCTTCCAGATCTCTCCTGTTAGGGGTGAGCAGCGTGGGAAAGCATCAATTGCATTTAATAAATACTGATGTTTTTAAGAAGGAGCCTCAGCAGCTTTCCAGCCTTGTGTGCTCTGCTGAAAGCAACACCCAGGAGCAGGAGGAGCAGAGAGTGAGAACCCCTGAGCTCAGGAGACATCAGCCTGGCCTTACAGGGAGGATGGAAAGATCAGGCTGCGACGTTTCCTGCTGCAGACGGTCAAATGCTTCGCCTCCCTTTTTCTTCTCCTTCTCTTTGGTGTTCAGAATCCATTCAGAAATTTCCCATTAAAGCTTTCTCAGAAGTTTCACTCCCGAATGAAACAGCCATTCTTCCTCCAGCTGCATTCCAGCCTAATAATTTGAAATAAAAATTTGGGGGCTTTCAATTTCCTCACAGAGGGAAATGGGAGTTATTTGGGGAATAGATTCCCCTCATTGCTGCCACTGTCCAACATTTCTTCAATTCTTTCAAAGAAAGTTGTAACTAAGTGAAAAAGGGAGAGTGTAAAGATATTTTTCTCTTTTTTTTGCTTCTTTTATTGCAGGAAAAACCTTGGTGGAAAGCAAAAAGAGGGATGGGGAACTTGGACTGGCTCAGAAGGTATTCTTACTTATTAATATTGTTAAATACTCTCGATTAAACCTCTTAGCAGATTGTAGGAGGGCAGGTTTGGAGGTTTTTGAAACTTTGTTTTAGACCTTTTCCTGCAGCATTTTCAAGGGAAAGACTCAGAAAAGCAAGGCAAAGAGGAGCCCTGAGTTGTTCTTAGTTGTTCAGTGGTATTTTACTGAAATAAACATCGATCAGCAACAATAATCCAGAATTGATACCGGGTGGCTGGACACTGATAAAACCTTTGGTGTAACCCATATTAAAGCTTTCACTATTAAGGATCAACACCTACTCATTCTTGGGGATTAATTTTAGACAAAATTGTGAAACAAAGGGTGATTTACCGAGAAGAGACCTTAACAAACCAGGCAGTCACTTCATCTTTGAAATGCTTCTGTTGCATCCAGCGTGGAACTGGGCAATCTTTATATTTAAAGGGAAATCAATATCATTGATTCCACAAAATAAAAGCTGCTCCACAAGAAACTATTACAAAATCTGGCTGTTGGAAAAACAGATTGTTTTTAAATCAAACTGATCAAAATCAGGGTGAGTTTCTTGTAGCCAGACACGATGAGGAAAATGCACCACGAGCAGCAGGGAATTACAGGTTTGATCAGGAAAACTCAGCCAGGAGTTTGGAAAAGCTTCTCTTGCCCCTGTTTCTTTCTCATGCAAACACTCCCTGCAGCCAAGCAATTTGCTGGGGGGTTTTTATTTAAGTGTAACATTTTCATGGATTTTTTTTTTTCTCCCTCTTCCACAAGATGCCCACAGCAGTCACTCAAATCAGTGTCAAAATCCTAATCCCGGTCAAAGAGCCAGTTCAGGACAACTGTGGAAGGCTCAGCCCTCAGACTTAGCTCTGTGTGCCTTTGGAGAAGGGCTGTGAGCTCCATCCAGCATCCTTCCCACCCAGGGGAGGGAAATGCAGCTGTGCCAGGCTTGCTGACAGAACTAAAGGGATATTTTTCAGTTTTAGTAGCACATTCCGCCCTAGCACTGAATTTCTGGTTTAATAGTTTGATCAGTCTCATATAAAGCGATGTTGGGTAATTAAACTGGCACCCAGATCACCCATGGAAATGTACAATGGTCTATTTAAAGGCGCAGAATAAAGTAAATTATGACTTAGGCTGACACAAACCAAAATTTTCTATGCAAAGCAGCTACTCCTAAATTTCTTTAAGGAGGTTCTTTGTTAAAGCCACAAAGTTCCTTAAAAGAAAAAAACAACCTGTCTGTCAGAGATACTTCAATTATCTTTATTTTACACTGTTTTTCTTCTAGAAATAATAGCAAAGAAGGTGCTCGGGATGCTTTTATCTGAAGCAATAAACCTCCAGGATGTTCCAGTGTAATTAATTGCATTGCTTTAAAGGGCCTCTAGCAGAATATACAAGCCTTGACATTTTTGTTATGCATAAACTCGATTAGGCTTATGCCAGAATTAAGCATCAGGATTATATTTTCGTTCCATTCTTAAATTCTCATTAAAGCTAAAATAAGGGAAGCCTCCAACAAAAGCTACACTTGAGTAAAAAGTGATGACACATTCCGAGACTGAGGGATCTGGGGGTTGAGATCATCGTGTCATAAATACTTTTCTTTCACGTTTGTCAGCTGTTAATTGACATGTAAAAAAGGACATTTTAAATGCTCCAAAAGCAAGCCAGGCTTTGCAGAGAAATAACAGCACAGCCTTCTTTTGTAACACAGTTAAATCAGCTCAGTTCGCTGATGAGTTATAAAGTAATTAAATGTAATTTGGGACGGGCTGGTCCCAGCGCAGCAGGACCCAAATGGGGTTTCAGGGACAGTTTCACCCCAAAAAACTCCTCTGGGGCTCAGGGAGGGTGGGACAGCCCCAAGGGAGGGAACTGCTCTGCCAGATGTTGCTGCTTCATCAGACACGATAAATTGGGTTATTTTAACCCAAATCGAAGCAGGGAACTGAATCCTAAATCCTGAACCACGGTGAGGGTGAAACCAGGGAGAAGACAGGAGGGAATTTCAGCATTTAACTGAACAAATGACTTCCAGAGGGCTCAGATTTCCAGACTCTCTGGCTGGTATTTTTAAATACTGAAGGTTTTTTATTTTTCAGTGGCTGAAGACCCTGAGCAATCTGGATTCCACCAGAGGTTCTTAGAGAAACAACCCTGAGCTGTTCCTGATGAAGGTTTTTAGCGGTTTTTACCCTGAACTGTTATTTTTCTGCTTTTAGCCTTCTATTTTGACCTGTTTTGATCCGGGCTGCAGGCAGAGGCTGATCCAACAGTGGGATTTCTGTCAGCAGTAGGATATTCCTCCCAATATTCCTCCCAATATTCCTCCCAATATCACCCCAGCACTGGCTTTTCGTGCCACCCGTGGTCTCCCTGTGTTCACAGCCCTCACGGCACTTCCAGCCCCTCTCAAATAAGAAGAAGTCTGTTCCCCTGAGCCAGGGGAGTCATTCCTGAGCTGCCTTCACTCAGTTCCTTACTCCAGACACGTGGCAGTCGCTCCAACTCTGCCCATGGAGCCCAAACCCTCTTTCTTCTCCTTCTCTTTGTCCCCACTCCTTACCCAGGGCGGGGGTCTGGAGGAGGAGGGCTTTAGGGAACAGGCTGAAGTTTATCCCGTTAACCTGGTGTTTATTTCAGCCAGAAAGCCCTGGCAGGAGGCCGTGAGTGGAACTCCACGACAGCTCAGTGGTGATTTGATGTCACTTTGTTCGTCAGGACTGATTTTGTCCCCGTGTTTTCCTCGTGTGGGAGAATGGACAATTAACAACCAGGTTCCTTCCATCAAGGGGTTTCCAGGCTGTGGCCCCACTAGAAGAGATTTCTCTGTGGCCATGTCTTTAAGGCTGTTAATTTGACTCCCATCACCTACAGCTTTGCAAAGTTGTAAGCAGAAAATCCCAGAGTGGTTTTGGGTTGGAAGAGACCTTAAAGCTCATCCCATTCCACCCCTGCCGTGGGCAGGGACACCTTCCACTGTCCCAGGGTGCTCCAAACCCCATCCAGCCTGGCCTTGGACACTGCCAGTATATATAAATATGCAGAAATGGAATAAGAATGAATCGAGCTGAAGTCCCAGCATGAAATATGTATGATTTTCTCCCAGGATTTCTGTAGAAGCAATTCCCTTCTGCATTTGGATGTGATTGTTACTGAACTCCCAGGGGTGAATTAGAACCCTGTGTGCTCAGTTCAGATCCCCCAGCCCTGGAAATCTGAAATTCAAGACTGCAACTCAGAACTCTCTTCACACATCACTCTGCAATTTGTACAACTCTCTGGAAGAAGTGTCCTATATCAGGTAAGAACTTTCCATTTCAAGGATTTGTTGGATCCATAGATCATCTGTTGAGTAGATCAGTTCTGGCCAGACCAATGCAATAAAGCAGAAATATTCTTACTTTTTTGTGCTGGAGGTCATATTCAGCAATAAAATACCAGTAGCAGATGTTCTTGTCCCCTCATAGACTCACTTTAACTTGCTGGATTTTCAATTCCAGGCTCTCAGTCAGTCCTGCTGCTTTTACAGCCAGAAATCCCCCAAGGCTGGCAAATTAAGTGCCCAGGGTGAGTGTGAGTGTGTCCCTCTGCTCTTGGCTGGAACCTTTTCCAGCTCTCCTGGAGTCCTCCAGCTCTGGGCTGCTTTGGGCTGGAGCAGACCCAGGTTTGCAGCCCTGACCCTCACTTAGTGCATGAATGGATTTCTGTGGCTCTCAGGCACTTCTTTATCCTACAGAAACCCAGTAATGAGCACAGAGCTCGGGGAAACTGAGCTAAACTGGGGAATTCTGCAATATTTGTGTAAAATAGCGGCTGGGAACAGAGCTGGGAGCAAAGAAACATCCCTGTGCTGTCTGGTGCTTTCTCTGTGACCAAACCCAAAATTCTCCAGCTTCAAGGAGGAAAAAAAAGATATATTTTTGGTGTATGATATTTTGCATTGCCTCTGAGCACCTCAGTGTTTTAAGGGTGGGAGTTTTTCATGAGATCTCCTACAGATGTGAGGTTTGATTTTAGAATCTGGCCTAAATTCAGATGATTTAATCCTGTTCCATTTGAGGTCCTCAGTTCTGATTTTAACTTCTGTAGCTAAAAGGGATCTCCAGCCTCCTCCCACTGAAAATTCAGGGTGAATTAAAAGCAGCCCTACAGCCACTATTGAGAGCCATTCATAATTGTCTCCATATTTCTGTTTTAACTGCATTTTAATGCCGGAGCTGTGTTCAGGGCCAGGCACCTGGGAGCTCATTGCCACATGAATTAATCTTGCTGTAAGTAGTCCTGAACAGTCCCCAGCAGTGCAGTGATTTCCTGCAGCGTTACAACCTCACCCACACCAATATTTCTAATCCTAAATGGGGCCTCCTTATCTGCTGGTAAAGAATGAGCATCTAGAAACCATTTTCTGCATAAATACATAAATAACCCAGTTCCCAACCTTTTCAGAGGTGAATGGCATCCACTCTCCTCACTCTGTGTAGACAACATCAGACAGAAAGCCGAGGGGAGTTGGTGTGTGCCTAATGCCAGCAGGAACTTTGAGAAAGCATCTTTAATGCATTAAAGGATGATGTGTGTTTTGTAACCCACTCCACGCTGGGGCTTCTGCACTTGGTTATTTGGGGAGATAAAAACACAGGAGCTGTTAGAGATGATAAACAAGTTCAGATTTCCAAAAGCTATAAAACGGCTCAGAGCCCACAGGCCAGTGGGAGGATCCTGGTGCTGCAGGAAAATTCCCCAGGATCAAACCCTGCTCTTAAACCCCCTGGAACACAGAGCACCCAAAGGGATTTAGGAGCATGCCAGGAACAGTCCCAGGTGTGGCACATCCAAGAGACCAGGTGCTTGTAGTTTTCTTGAGGACTAAAAAAGGCCCCAAGACAAAGCAAAGATAAAAGTTTTGGGACCCATCTTCCCCCTGGGTGGACAACGAGGAGTCCCCCAAAATGAGGAGTCCCCCAAAACGAGGGTGGGCTCACCAGTGCTGACTGAAGGACAGAGTGTGCTGGGGATCAGCTCCTCTGGGGCTCAGAAGAAGGGGATTTTGCCCTGTGGGATAACCCTGGGAGGGTTGGTGTCATCCTGAGTGCAGCCAAAGGGCAGGGAAGTGCCCCAAGTCCTGTCCTGGGGATTGCTCCTCTTCCCAGCGGAAGGGGCTGGGATTTGGTGGGGTTAAAGCAACATCTGCTCCCCCAGCTGGGCTAAAGGGGGGTGGGTTTGATATTTATCACCTTGTCATAGCCCTTCCTTGGCTAAAAGACAGCAGATTTCTATTTTTTGTTACTGAATATTAAAGTGACTCCCTCTGATTTTGTCTCGGAAGGCCTGGAGCCCAAAGCCACCCCCACTGTTCCAGTCCAGAGACTCCTGGAAGAGGGAGGAGATTTCATCAGTGAGCAACACCCTGCTTTAACCCAGCAAGAGGAATTTGCTTGGCTGCCTGCACATCACATTACTTCTAAAATCATCACCTACCCCTGGAAAATCTCTTCTGTTGCTGCAACAAAGAATTAAGCAGATGCACAGCTTCAGACGTGGAAGGGAGTGAACCCAATTCCATGAAATCCCTCCAGATTTTAGCACTGGACGTGTGCCCCGCTGTCTGCTGGATCCTGTCCTGCTTACATGTGTGCTGATTATGTAAAGACTCCTCAAGGTCTGACTTACACTTATAAATAGCTTTGGGATCTTTTCAGAGTGCTGTGTTTCCAGCAGCAGAAGGATTGTGATGCTCAGGAGTTTCTCCAGCAGCCTGGTTTGTCTCTCACCACTCAGAAGACATCAATAATGCCCACGTTTCTCAAGGGAATTTAAGTGGGATTTGGTCTGTCATCGGTTTAAATCTCACTCCAAAATTCAATCAATCTTTATTCAGCTTCAGAACGCGCTAAGTTGTTCAGATATTTTAAAACTCTTCTTCCTTAAGGCTTCTGAGTGAAATTTTACATTTATTTAATAAAGCAGCCAGGATTTACTACACCAGTGCTGGTAAGCACTTTTTACTCTCCTCAAGATAGATTAGAGTTGACTGTAGACTTTTTTTTGCTACAGTTGCACAAGTTTACAAGTCACAATTGAATTACCAAACTGAGGAAAAGAAAGATTATTCCTGTGGGTGTGATGCAGGTTGCAGACTTGTTTTCTTTTAAAGCAGGGTTTAAAGAATTAGCAATAAATGTTATCAGCTGCAGCTAGAAAATGATGCTGACTTGTTACTTTGTGGGGACCCTACAGGGCATCATGAAAACCAAATTCCTTAGCTGAGCTTTCCAGAAAAAATCCAACAATGCCCTTTTGAGCACCTTAAACTCAGATTTACTACAGAGGAAAAAACTCAGCTTAAAGGCATCCCTGGCTCGCCCCTGGAGTTGCACAACCTGCAGTGCTCACCCAGTTATTGATTTATTTACTGCTTCACCAATGTGCTCCTGCTGTGATTTTCTGGATGCTATTTTTCCAAGTTGTGCAGGTGCTGTTGCACATCAGGCTTTGCTCTTTTTTCCTGCATCTAAAAAGAAATGAATCTCGTGAGCCGTCACCTTTTGTGCTCCACAAAATGTACTCGCTGCATTTCGTGCTCTGCTGAGCAGCTTTTCACTGTAAGCCCTCAGATCAGGTGCTCGGTGAAATTTCTCATCTCAGGGTGAGTCCTTGACAAATCACCAGAGTTTAGAAGTGCTCACAGTTGTTACCTTGAGGTGCTGTCATTACTGGAAACCTCATTTAAGCCACCCCCGTGTCTCAGCCAGAACTGACACCTACAAGCACAAAAAAGCCTTTTCCAGCAGATGTGTGTGCAAAATATTCAATCCAGCTTCCAAACACCCGGGGATTTGGGCTGCAGCCTGCAAGTCAGACTTTTAAACTCGCCACAATCCCCGTTCCTGACATTGTTGTATGATCAGAGCTGCAAACCCTCAGCTGTCTCTCAGAGACCTGAAGAAAAGTGGCTTCCCCACTGCTTCAGGGGAGGGATTCCTGCACAAAAAGGAGCTGACAGCTGAATCCTGCCCACTGAATCAGTGTTTGCAGCAGACTAAGCCCAGACTATCTCACTTAACCACTATTGAATTTGAGGCAACAAAGATAGATGGTCTGGGAGTTATCTCCTCCAGAAGCCTTTATTATTTCTGTAGAAATGCATTTAAACACTCCACGAAAAGTAAAACACTCAATGCCTCTGGAGAATTCATTTCTCTCACACTGCCCTGATGTTCCTTAGCATTCCTGTGCTTTAGGTCTTCATTCTTCAAATATTTTCATTATTTTGCTTTCTAGAAAGGAGCCAGAGTTTATTTCTCCCGAAGAAAAGAGGAATGAGGGGATCTCTTAAAGAGATCTGTACCTCAGGTCGTCTCCTGCTGTCCTGGCTGTAAATCTGGGTTGCACTGAGCAGTTCCACCTGGACTCTGATTCCTGCAGCTGCTCTGGAATTTTTTCCATTTTCCTGGTCTTGAAGGTTTCTTCAGTGTCTTTCTTCAGTGCCCAGGGAGATTTATTAATAAAAATAATGAAAAAAAAATTGTCAAAAAATTCCCCAAATTTCACAGTGGTGGGTAGCTGAGCTGAGATGGTTCATCTGTACCAATAACTGCTGGACTAAGCCACCTTTATCAATATTTCAATATTTATATTAAATATTTGTGGTTGTCTAAAAGTCCACACAGAGGAAAGGGAAGGGTGAAAGGACCCATGACCTCCTCCCCAGCTTTGGAGTGACTGGTGACACTTCTTGGCCACTTCTGAGGGTCTCACTAGACCACCAGAATTAAAATTTATAGAAATCTTTAATTAACAAATAAAATTAACTGGCCACCACCATCATATCATGAAGCAGTGGCTGAGGGTGAAGGTGCAGTCGGGTTTTAGGCACAAAGAAAATCACCTTTGATGTGAAACCTGGACCTTTTCTTCCACACCCTGGCCCTAAAATGTCCAAAATCTTCCTGGGAATTTCACTGAGCTTGAGCACGGGGACGAGCCCCTGGTGAAATCGTTAAACCTGGAGAGCTTAACGTGATCTGGATTTTCTCAACACAACAAATCCATAATGTCTGATCCCCCCCGAAGGGAAACCAGCACTCACCATGACATTAAAGATACCTTCTGAAATTAAAAAAAGCAAGTTCATTAAATCTTACTGCAGGCTTTTCAATAGCCAGTTGTGTATGCTGTGGAAAATCAATGAATAGGATGAAAGCAAAGATTGTGGGGAAACGTTTGTATTATGTTAAAAAAAAGTAAAATAAAAGAGAGAGATTTGGAAATACGACAACCAAAAACATCCAAATGAACTTCCAAAATTGTACCATCCTGGTGACAAAAACCCCACAACACTTTGGAGCAGTCCAATTGTTTTATTCGCAAACATTTATTTCAAAAGTTCAAATCTCCTATTTCAGCATCAATTATTTCCCTTTTCTCTTCGGACCAATGTAATCTTTCAAATAAAAGTGAGTTTCAAATTAAATACAAAGGCTTTTGGATGCAAAACAACTCTCTCCTTTTGTTTGCAAAACAAAAATTCTTTTTTTTTCTAATTCATCTGCATTTTGCAAACAGTAATTGGATCCCAGTAGCATTTCCTGGTTGGGAATGGTTTTGAGTAAAACAAAAATCGGGAACTTTGTGAAGGCTGCTCAGGTGCTTGGGAGGCTGAGGAGGAGGAAAAGAGCAGCTCTGGCACTGACCCTCCTCTCTGAAAATGCATCTCTCAGCTCTGCTGCTGCTTTATATTTAGTTCTGCAGCAGAGCACAGACAAATCTTTTTTTAATTCATTTTGCTACTTAATTGCACGACTTCAGCTCAAGGGAAATTGAGCCTTGCTGGACCCTTAGGACTTTTTCTTCCTTTTATTTTCAGGTGCTGTTAATTCTAAAGACAGCCTTTGTCGGAGAAACCCATTTGTTCACTGGAAATAGACTTCCTCTTACACAGCAAGGGATAAAATAGAGCCCCAAACGTTGATTTTTACGTTGAGCAGGACTCCAGGACAGCTACCAGATGGCTGATTGCCATTCCCACATCCCACACAGCCACCAAACCCTTGGGGTGCTTCACACCCTCCCTCTGCGGGCAGACCTTGTCCCCTGCCCTGGTGCCCTGGGGATCTCCCTCCTGGCAGCCTTAGGATTATCCAGCACCTCTAAATCTCCTCCCAAAGAGCTCAGGATGCAGCATCTTCCTCGTGCCAGCAGCAGCTCTCGAACCTCCACACGCTCAGCGTGTTCTGCCCCGTGCCAACCTCCCTGCCCACATCTGCCCTTGGCACCCCAGCGGGGTGAGGGAGCTGCTGGCTGGGAGTAAATGCAGGCAGACCCAGGAATTCGGGGATGAAGCTGCTTTGTGTGGCCAGCTCCAGCCCCCTGCCCTGCCCTGGGACACCTCGTGTCCTCCAGCAGGACCAGGAGCCATCGGTTACCACGTGGTGGCTGGAACAGGATGGGTCAGAGCCAGGCACGGCAGAAAATGCATGAACAGAACGTGTTCAGGTAGTTCAGTGAGGTGAATAACAGGACAAGAATGTATTTAGGTTAAATTGTTTGTTATTTTGTCCCTCCCACCCCCCACTTGGGTATTTCCCCCACATCAGATACCAGCAAAAAAAAAAAAAAAACCCAACAAAAAACCCCAAATCTGCCATCCCTCTCCAGAAATGAGTCTTTCTTAGATCATTTCGGATCACTTTGTTCCCTTGCAGCAAAGAAGAAGCACGAGGCAGAAGGGAAATGAGGGGGAAAGGGGGGAAGGAAAAGAACCTGTTAAAAAATGATGCAACTTTTCCCTCCCCACAAACTGTGAGGATTAAAATAGTGATCCCAACTTCCGTGGAACGCCTCAGCTCACAGCTTGCACCAGACAGACTCTTCCAGCCACTTCCCCGTTATTCCCATCATCAGTTCCATAAGAGTGCCTGACTTTATCATTGTTCTTTGTGTTAATTCCCCTTAGGGCAGAAAAGGGCTTTATTCCCTCCCCATTCCCAGCCAGCAACAGATAAATAACTTCAGCTGAGTGTCCAAGACAATTTTTTTCTCTCAAAGGAGCTTTTTCTCTCTGGACAGCAACAGCACAGAAAAGAATGTTGTTGTGGCATGTGCCAGCCAATAAATTCTGTCCCTGGGCATCTTCATTTGTTTCCACTGAGTTATCTGGGTGCTGTTATCTTTAGAAGACAAAGAGTTTGAATATTTCAAAAAGCTCTTACAATATGAAGGGCAACAGTCAGGAACTGCTGAGGTAAAAGATGTTGCCAACTCAGAACCCCCTAGAAAAGGAGGAGAACATGAGGGAGTAGAACATTTTTCTCTTTTCTTCAGCCCATATTCCATGTTAATGGCTCAGCTCCCTGGTGTGACCATGGCATAGAGCTACTTGCATTCATTTCTCTAAACCTGCTTGTAAAAACACTCTGTGCACATGTGGGGCTTAAAAAAAAGGGTTGGCAGCTAATTGTGAAATTCTTCAGGCATTTCAAACTGCATTCGTCTTTCCAGGAATGTTATTCAGATGGAACATGGAAAGGGAAATAGAGCAGAATTCCATTTACTCCTAAACCATCCTCTCTATTTAAAAATGTCCAGTATCAGAAAAAGGATTGATCCTGCAAACTGAACGGGGCCAAGCACCAGGACTGGATGTGTTGGCACCTGGGAATCATTTCCCAAACCCTGTCTCCATATTCTCAGTAGGTTGCAACACTTACTCAGCTACAAAAAGGCCAAAGTGACTGAATTAACACTCATAAAATGTTCAGATACTGCTAGAGAATGATGTAACATAAACCACATATAAAACCTTGTTAAAAAAAAGAAAAATATCTTTTCCTTCTCTCTGCTTCAAAGCTGGTTTTTCCTTTTTATGTAGAGACAAAAGAGCTTGTGAAAATTTCAAAGCTACCTCGGTGCCTTTTCCAAAAATAGTTTTGCCACCAGGCTCTTTTGAACAGGATCTTTTTGGGCTCTGCAGTTGTTTGGCTTGTGCAGCCCAAATTCTTCACAGCACAGAGGATTCAGCACACAGAACAGGTTTCTCCACTGGATGAACAGAGGCAAGCAGGGAGACCTGGCTCTATCAACAACATTTACATCACTGGGGAGTGAAAGAAAGGAAATTAGAGAAGGGGTTTCCCATGATAAAATATGGATAAAATATAAATAAACCAGATAAAAAGTAAAAATACTGATCTCATTCATAAAGACATCACTGATAATAATAATAAATCTGTTATTCTCAGAAAGGAACTCTTTCTTTTGTCCTTACCACACGTGGCTAAAAGGTTTTCTTGCACAGTCAACTTTGTCAGCTACAAAGTTCCCTGCAAGGTGGGTAAAGGATGTGGGTATAGATCCTCACACTGTGCAGCAGGGGGAGGAATTCTGCCCTCCCCAAGATCAGTGAGTCTGCTGGAACTGAAGAGGATCAGAAAGTCGGCTCTAACCTTTGCAGTGCAGCTCAACGCAGGGTTTAAGTTCTTTGAAAACAATCAAACCTCTCCTCTTAAATACCCTTTAAAAAGTGAAGCCTCTCCTGAGCTGCTGCTTCCCAACAGGAAAACGCCATGGCAGGACTTGGGAAAGGCAGAAGGAAAAGGAATTTCATTTTCCAGCCCTGGCTCCATCCAACCTGGCTCACCCTCTCTTCTTCTGGAGCAGCTCCTGCTGGCACAGCTGTGGTGGGACAACACAAAAATGAGGGCAAGATCTGCTAGCTCAAGTTGTGTCTAAACCCCCCAGTTTGTTCTTAATTAACTGTTTAAATGGGACCTGCCTGGGCCCAGAGGCCACCCCGGAGTGCTCAGCCCTGTGTGATGGCAGCAACTGCCCTTAAACTTTTGCTTTGACCAGCAAAATAATTAGTTGGTAATTATTTGTGCAGGCTTTTCAACAGATTTTAGAAGCACTTTCCATCAAGGAGCATCTCCTTCACTCAACAACTTCCCAGTCTCTCCAGCTCAAGCTGAAATAAGCGCTAATGACTCTGAAGAAATCAGAAATGTTTTGCTGAGGGGCAATCAAGGCTGTAATGAGGTGGTTCAGGATCATTGCTGGATGCTGAAGGCAGCTGTTAGAGATCGTGTGTTCACAAATTAAAGAAGTTAGATACAGTTCTCATTCTGAAATTATACTGACACCTTTAATGCCGTTTTTCTTCTGTCTCAGTAGCAACACTTCTTTTACATTACAGATGTATCCATGGGCAAGGTGAGACTGCAGATTTGACCAATTTTATACAAAATACTGATGCTCCCCTCTGAAATAAACTCTTAGGACAAGTAACCTCTTCATAACATCATGCAAACTATGATCTGCAGTTCCAGGGGGTTTCGATATACACATATTTATATACACACATTTTGGGGGTACAGCAGTGACACATTTTAAGTTAAGTCATCATAACTTTTTAATATTTTTCAGCAATGTAAATCTTTCACCTTCTTGCCAGGTCCTTCCACTTCTTCCCCAACTGCAGTGGTCAGTGCAGGAACAAAACTGGGTCTAAGAAATCACCTTCTCATTTGATTTATCTCACAGGAGTGCAAAGCACCCACCAATCCTCCTGAAACCACCCAAGAAATCCTGTGTGGTGGGTTCCGGACAATCAGGAATTTGGGCACAGTGCTGTGCCACTGATTCCCTGATGTTTCTACAAGGAGCACCAACCAGCCATGAATTCGATTTTAAATCAGTGAAATATCAACAGGACACACTGCACTTGGCCAACAAGGGAAGGAACTGGAACCAGATCCCAAAAGCAGCAAATCCCAGCCCAAATTGGCGTTTAGGGAAGCGCCCAGATCGCTGCAGATGCTGCCACCCAACAACATTTTCAAGCACACGGAAAACTTTAATTTAGAACCACATCCTTCATGATATGCAAGGCACAAAGATCCATCAATTCAGAGTAATTGGGGCATGAGGGATGAAGGTTTCATTAGCAGCTCATGAGAAAATAATTTTATTTAATATTCAATCTGATGGCACTGGAGTTTGGTGCTGGTGGCAGAACCTGAAGCACAGGTTTCATCCAAAATCCTTTGGAATCAGCGTGATTCTGAACACCAACTTCAGTGAGACCAGGATTTCTGCCTAAATTTTATCTTTAAATAAAATGCATAGGTTATTTCTAGATCACTCCGATTACCTCCAGGATTCTGCCAGACTAACTCATGGCAGTTCTCCTGCCTCCCAGGGCAGTTTCCATTTTGCATATAATAATTATATCCAATAAAAAAATAGTATGAAGCGACTTCCAAAATCCAAAGGTCAAAAATTCAGCTAACATATATTAATCTTTATTACGTAACAATGAGATACTAAATAAGTTTATGAATTCACATGACCTGTACAAAAAGCTGGGAAGCTTTTGTACCAAGTTAGGTACCAGTTATTTGGATTTCATATTTGTTAAACAAATGACCTAAAGTTTTATACAGCTGTGGAGTTAAGGCAAAACCAGAAAAGACCTTTAACACAACAGAAGGGTTGGAAAATACACGGAAATACAAACAAGGGGATCTCATCTCCAGCTGACAAAGTGGTTGTGTCTAAGGAAGGAATCCCTCAGGAGCTGAATAAAGCAGTAATTATCAATCATGTTAATTAAAATTGAAGAACAAGTGTGAGGTGTCCTGCAGGGCAAAGCTGTTTTTGTAAAGCTGTGCCTGAATGATCACCTTTAACCCTGGGGAGTTTTGTCTGAATGGTTATAATCTGCTTTTCCTTTTAGGAATCAGCAGGTGGAAAAGAGGAACCCCTTCCGTATCCAACCAAAATACATCCATAACCCCGCAGGTTTATGGAGGCTGGGCTTGGTTGTGACTGAGCTTAAATATTTGGGTGAACCATCCAACACACAACACGCAGAGGAGAACTCAAGTCGACCACTTAGCAGTAAGAATTACCTCTCTAAGACAATGGAACAGATCGTGGCAGTCCAGTCCCAGGGACAGAAACACGTGTGACCAATTTATCAATACACAGTTCTTTGGCAGCAACACACTAACTCTTGATTGGAGTCTGAACTCAAACTCTCCTACAGGAAAGACTTGGTGCCAGTCTTTTCACAGTTAAGAGGAAATCCACTTCTTCCACGAATCCGGTAAGTCCAGAAAATGAAATTGGAATAAATCTTGCAGGCAGCTTTAGACTGTAACCTTAAGCGTTGGTATTTATTGTCTGCTCTAGTCTCAGTCCAAAGATACTGTATTTGAACACACAAAATTCTGTGAAACTTCTGAGTAGTTCAGATGGGGCCAAAATCCATAGAGAGAATCCAAAATCACCCATGAGGAAGCAACAAAGAACCACCACTCCCATGATGACAAAATGACCTTCATGTAACAGAGGCAAGGATGGGTCCACACCTGTATGGATGTCACAGGAAAATTGACTTTACAGGGGAAAGACCAGGAAGCCAGAGAATGTGGAATACTGCCATCCACCGACCAGGTTCCCTTTCTCCAGTTTCAGGTACACCTTGTCCTCCTTGTCCAGGTAGAGCAGGACCCCGTTAGTGGCGGCTTCACGGGTGACGTCCTTGTCCCCGGCGAAAGCAGAAATCACTGGCTTCCCATTCAGCATCAAATTCACCTGCAAGAGAAGCCCTGAAAAGCTCTAACTAACAGCAAAACATCAAGAACCACCCCTGAATATAAACCACAGAGCAAGGGCCCGATCTCCAGTGCTTTTGGGGTTGTTTTAAACTAATAATGACATTTATTTGGCACAAGCACATGGGTGTGAGCTGGACCTGCAGCTGAGCAAGGCATTACCTCAGTTTGTATCACTTTGCCTGTCTCAGGGGTTATTTAGTCACACAGGAGCAAAAAAAAAAAACATTTTCAATAAATTTGGTCACCAAGAGATGTGACACAGGCACCCAACAAGGTGTCAGAGGCACCACAGTGGGCTGGGAGCTTACACTTCACTGGGAACAAAATGTGTGTCCCTCTCAACACTGGTGGCAGCCTGGTTCTAAAGTTTAGAACTGACTTTCAGCTTTATAAACTGCCTCATTTTTTCTGTAAAACACTTCTGCAAGCCAGCACAGCCTCTGCTCTGAAAGCAGCATCTCTAGATAAAGATGGGCAGGCCCTGGGGGGAATGGGCAGTTCCAGGCATTTTTCATTTCCCCCATGGCAAACGATCGGCTTTGCTCTGTTTTTCCCTTCCAAGCAGCTCTAATGCAGTCACAGGGAGTGAATTATGGGATGCTTACCCACATCCACTGTGCTGGCCTTGCATATGCTGCCATTAATTTTAATGGGAGTCACCACAGAATAAATTAGCGCTCAGCAGAAGTCAGGGCAGCAGGGTCTGGTATTTATTTGGGATTCACCTGCCTGGGAAATCCACTTAATCAGGAGTCTCCGGGGAACCCACTGCAGTTTAATGATATTTAATGGCACTAACAGATGCTGTGGGGGCAGAGGAACACCACTTGTGCAGGAAGCCTGCAGGTGATTTACTGGGGCTTCAGTCTGGATGTGGCTGAGACTCAAACCAGTTTGATCCACTGCAATGGTTTCTGGTTCTCCTCCCCATTTACCACACAGAAAAAGGACATCAAGGCTTCGCTCATTGCTCGGCTTGGGTTCATCTCACTCTTTCTGTACCATCAGGTTCCCCTCACATCATCGGACAGGAATTTACTCAGAAGACACATCACAGGTTTGCAAAGGTTGGTCTCACACTGACTGTTCCAAAACAGAGTCAAGCAAACCAATCCATCCCTTCAGAATCTCTTTCCCATGAAAGATTTCAGGCCATGCACAGGTTGGAACATTCCCTGCCACGAGCCCCAAACTCCCAGCTTTGAGCTCCTGGTTTGTGAAACACCAGAGTCCGAGCTGGACTTGCAGAAGCCAAAGCTTGGCATCTTTCTTGATAATGTGCATTTGAAATCCACTGAAGTGGCTGACAGAGTTATTCAACCTTCAGCATTCAAGAGAGTGAAAAGAACGCATTTTGAGCACATTAAACAGCTTATAAGCTCATTATAGAGATTTTCATGAGGCCAATGTTTCATTTAAGGCTTTGTCATTGACCTGATTGGAATTAGGATTTTACACAGTAAACTGAAGGGGAATTTCACCAGAGATGGGATCGTGGCTTGCACCAGCCCTCTGCCATCTCCACCATTCCCACTTTTCCCAGGAGCTTCACCAGCCACCCCGAGCCAGAGCAGCCACAGGGAAATGTCTGATCACTCCTCCTGCAGAAATCCATCTCAGCTCAGCCTGGCAGGCTTAAAACCACATCCAGGAGCAGGAGAGAGCAGGGAGAAGCATCAGACACTTCAATGAACCTGGAGGTCTTGTGGGTGGAAACGAGGGAAGCCACAGATGCTGCTGCAGCCCTGGGAAGCCCGGAGGTGTCACAGCAACTGCATGACCTGGCAGGGAGATTAAGGAATTACTTCAAGGAATTTGCTGCTGGCTCAGCAAGGGGATGTTCAGGAACTTAGAGGCTTTTCCCTCTTGTATTTAATGAGGCAGCTCTGTTGCTATTAAGCTACATAAGAAAGTGCAAGATTACCCCTTTTTTCTAATATATCACACATCTTTTATACATTACATGGTGAAAAAAGAAGTTTAAGTTGCTGTAAAGGTTCCCTAGAAGACGTTGCTATAGGGATTTAACCAACCTTGGTCCTCAGCACACTGAGGGCATAACCAGGGACCCGGCACCAGGAGCCAGGGCACAAATTGTTCCAAAAATACTCAAATCTGGTACCCAGAACTCCTGTGTTCCACACAGTGAGATTAACCTGCAGCAAAACACAACCTTTCAACACCATTTAAGCGAAACCCAGAGCTCTCTGTTACTCTTGGAGCATTCACTCTGTTGAATGCTTTATGTCACCCAGATATTCATGGCATAGAAGTGAAGCTGTGGTGATTTATCTGAGGTGAGGATTCTGCCTTGTTTCAGCTGTTCTGTTTAAATTACTGACTCTGCTGCTAGGAAGTCAACACCACAGGTTGCCGTAAACTAAACTATTCTTCCTTAAAATCACGTTAAATGCTCCTGTGCTCAGTCAAGATCCCATCCTAAACAAACAATTTTAAATAAAGATTTTGTAATCATACTCGATCAACATACCTGAATTGTTTGACTCTGATAGACTTTAATTACGTGAAAATTGAAACTGTAAATTCCTTTCCTTGGTGCTACAAAGACAGACTCCAACGTGAAAAAATTGCCCACATTTACTAGGATCTACAAACAGAGAAATAGAGCATGGGGATTAGTACAGGTGGTGAGTGCTAAATAAAAATACAGATTATCAACTTTAGAAACCATTCACCCATGGAAAATTTTTAATCTGCATCTACGCTGGTTTATTAATTTTCTGCCAATTACTTTGGAATAACTCATAAAATGGGTATTTAGTTGTATTTATAGGACAACTTTACTACAAATAAACTAAGGTGGGAATTATTTCTTACTTTGCTACTCTACCATACCTTCAAGTCCTTTCTTCCACACACGCTTTTAAAAAGGCTTTTTTGTTCATCATTGCCCCAAAATGGGATCCAAACACCAGTTCTGGGAGTGGCACACGGCTTTTGGCTGAGAAGCAATGGCCAAGCCAGCACTGCCTTCCCGAAGCACCAAGAGTGAGCAAGGATTACATGAACAGCACGAGTCGTTCCCAGTTCACAGCCAGGCTGAGTTACTGGGATACCTGGCACATCCCAGCACAAACTGGCTGCGAGCCTTCAGTTGTTCTTACAAGCACTAATAATGATTTGGGTTTAATCAAACAGAGGCAAGTGGCAGAGGGGAACATGTGAAAGGAGTGCATCACCCACACCCTCTGTAATGACTGCGTTTTGCTTTCATTCCACTTAGTTGTGCTTTATTTTAATTGATATTTCCAGGCTCCCCTGTGCCAGGCACAGCCCTTGGAAGCCTCTAGGAGTGCCCATGGAGTTTTAGGGTCATTTACAGTGCCGGCACTAAGCTGTGGGGCATATCTGGCTCCAGCTGCCACCACAATTCACTGCTCACTACAGCAGCGTGTAGGGACGAGAATAACCATCAGTCTCAATGACTTTGGGCTCGCCCCAGGACAGCAGCCGGGATTAAAACGTGTGTTGGTATCTGCACGTTAATATCGGTGCTGAGCCGAGCAAGGCTGGGCTGTGAACCTCGGACTGTGCTGGCAAAGTGAAAGGATTTCCCCTAAAAATTCTCTCTTCTTCCCCTCTCGAAAGCTGCACAAACCGTCTAAACCCCACGCAGGCTGCACCTGAGACCCTCCTGTCCCCCAGCCCCTCGGGGCGATGTCACCCCACCGGTGCCACCGAGCGCTGCCAGCCTGGCACCTCCCGGGCTCGGTGCCCGCTTCTCCCCGGGGCCGCGGGCGCGGAGGGGCCGCTCCCGCTGCCGGGGGGCAAACGGGGAACCCCCGCAGCCCCCAGGCACAGCTCCCCCTGCCCTGCCCTGCCCCTCCGCCTCGGGGCGGATTCCCAAGTTTTAGCCGGGATCCGGGAAGGGGCGAGGCGGGCACCTGTTGGTGCGCGGGGGATGCGCGGCGGCCCCGCGGTGCCTCGGGCGCTCACCTGGTCGAAGTAAATGATGCGCGTCTTGTTGCTCATCTCGGAGGGCTCGTGGTTGGTGCTACGGATGGCGGAGAAGGCGACCTTGGCGCTGCCGGAGCGCACGGAGATGCCGAGCGCCGTGCCGGTGGGGTCGGAGGTGGGGTTGGAGTCGCACACCACGAGGCACTTGCCCTCCAGCACGATGGGCTCGGTGTCGTTCTGCGCGGAGGCGGCGCGGCCGCCCAGCGCCAGGGCCAGCAGCAGCAGCCGCCAGCCCATGGTCCGCACCCGCGGCCGCTCCGCGCCCCGCTCCGGCCACCGCGGGAGGCTCCGCGCACNCTCGGAGGGCTCGTGGTTGGTGCTCCGCACGGCCGAGAAGGCCACCTTGGAGTTGGCCGCCCGCACGGAGATGCCCAGCGGCGAGGAGGACGAGCCCTTGGCGTCGGGGGCCGGGTNGCTCTTTAAAACACGCCGCAAAAAGCTGCCGAGCAAAGTACGCGCTGTCCAGAACGCCCTTTTCTCCCCTCTCTCCACATCAAAAAAGAGCGCGAGAAGGGGAGGCGGGGAGAAAAAAAAGCCCTCAGGTGAATTATTGCTGAGAGAGAGGAACGAGAGGTGGCGAAGAAATAAACCCGTCTGGCGCTGCCATGATCGCCTCCGCCGGCAATTGGAGCTGGAGATCCAGGATGCTCGGAGCGGCGGAGCGGAGAGGTGGCACCTTCCCCCAGAGCTGCCAGATCCTGCCTCTGATAGCAGCGGCAGGATGCTGCACACTCCACTTCTCTCTCTCTCCCTCTCCCTCCCCCCCCCC
>VXAD01004078.1:22275-85597 GCA_013399195.1 Dicrurus megarhynchus | reverse complement strand
CCCTCTCCCTCTCCCTCTCCCTCTCCCTCTCTCTTCCCCCGCCACAAATCCCCCCTCCGCAGCAGCCGTGTCAGAACAAACCTGCCCAGTTCTCACCTAGCGGGGCAGCCTGGAGGTGTCATCCCCAGAGAGCCTCCCCTCGGAACTGCCCCTGCTCTCACACGCTCCTGTCCTCCCACGCAACTTTTGGCTGCAAAGCCCAGGGGAAAGCGCCAGGACACCGCAACATCCCCGATTTTCAGGAGGAGGAGGAGGATGGGGAAGCGCTGCAGCCTCCCTGAGAGGCAGCACTGAACCTGCGGGAGTGTCCCAGGGCACGGAGCTCCCGTGCAGGTGTTTGCAGCTGGGCTTGGGGCAGGACACCCCGAGCACGCAGGAGGGAACAGATTTTCCTCAAATCACACCCTGAGATCACCGGCAGGACTTTCCTGCCTCCTCTTCGAGGATTAACGTGGCCAGGTGCCAGCTCACGGTGCTGCCGCATGGTTATGGTGTGATTTAACACCTCTGCCTCTGATTAATTCACTTTTGTGGTGTGTGCTGGAAGGATTGGGAGACTGAGCAGGTACCTTAGTGCCGTTCTCCCATGAATTTGGAGATTATTAAAGACATGAGTGGCTTGGTGCTGCTGATGGCTTCTAGACAAGATCTTTCCTGCATCACCTGGCCCTATTTGAAATAATCTCGTGGTGAAACCTAAACTCACTTCAAGGACTGGAAGAAGTGGCACAGTGCTCCCAGAAGCAGAATTGGCTGCACAGATTTCTATCCAAACCAAAAAAGCACCAATGGTTTGGAAGAAATTGAGCAAATGATTTTTAGATAGATAGATGCTTTTCAGTACAGCAAATTTTTTGTGCCTGTAACAGCTTTGCAACAAATATGTCCTGTGCCAACCATTAACCAGCAGCAGCCTCCATTCCCTGCTGGCCCAAGGCATCTCTGGGTGCAGCAGAAGAAATTAAACAAGCAACAGGACACTAAGAGGAGGAATAAAAAGCACCAAAATCCACTCTCTGCTGAACAGCAAAGCTTTCTGTGGGGCAGATGTGAGCTCGGAGTGGTTTTCAATTGATGTGGAGAACCAAGGATGAAGCATAAATTCTGCAGAACTCAGCAAAGCCTTTGAGAAGCTGTAAAACAGCCAAAAGTCTTCTTAGCAAGCATCAAACTCCCTAAAATTCAGAAGGCCAGACTGAAATTTTAAGGAATCCCGTTGATCAGGCAAGAAGCAAAAAGAAATGCTTCTGTTTTCTAGGAATGCATCAACAGCCTCTTATTCAGTGACAGAACACAGATGGATGGAAGGTTCCAGCTGAGGCACCACTTACTGTGAGGAAAGGAAACTGGAAATCAAACAAATACCTGAGCACAGCTTTGTACCTCTTGTAGAACTTGGATCTGCAGGGTAAAAGGTTCCCTCCCGTGCACAGGAACACCAGTTGGAGGACTCTAGCAAAACAAAGCTGTGGGAAAAATGTTTTGTAAATAAATACAAACAGTTAAATATAAATAGCTCCACACTGTTTCAACATCTCCTGCTTCAAATCTCTTCTGTCCCTAAAGCTGCTGAGTGGACTTTTAGCACCGCACAAGTAACAGCAAATATAATTACACATGCACATTAATTCCAATTGGAACTTGATGCTGATGATTTTGAGAGATCAATTGTTTGTCAGAGATTAAAAACTTTACAATCATTTTAGAAATTTGGTTTTGATTTTCTTTCGTTGTGGACAATGACATCAACTGTCTCTATAAATGTTCTTCCTAATATCCAATCTAAACCTCGTCTCTGTCAGTGTGAAGCCACCCCCCTTGCCCTGTCTCTCCATCCCTTGGAAATCCTCTCTCTCCATCTCTCCTGCAGCTCCTTCAGGCCCTGCAAGGCCACACTGAGCTCACCCCAAAGCTTCTCCTCTCCAGGCTGAACAATCCCAGCTCTCCCAGCCTTTCCTGCCAGCAGAGCTGCTCCATCCCTCTGCTCGTCCTGGAGCCTCCTCTGGGCTCTCTCCAGCAGCTCCAGGTCCTTCCTGTGCTGGGATCACAGAGATGGATGACTTCCACTGGGCTGGGATTTGGCCAGGGGACCCCACACCTGGACCAGAGCAGAGCCGGGGCATGGCCACGAACGTTCTCCACGTGCTGCTCCAAGAGACATCAGGGCTATAAATAATACCCATAATCCACAAATCCACCTAAGGAAGCAGCCTGGAGAGACCCTGTCACCAAAATACCTGATTGCAGGAAACACCTCCTCCTTTCTTCCCACCCAAACAGGAGGAAGAGAGCTCCGGGGTTATTTGTAACAATCTCTGTTTGGGTGGCTGAGCTGGGCTTTGATTGCTGAGCAGAATGAGGGAAGTTTGCAGGGTGTGCTGTGGGAGAGGTGAGTTGAAAAGTGGAGTTTGCATTTAATTCGTAAGCAACAAGGTTAATGATTGCTCTTATTTTCTCTGACAAAGAATTTCTCAGTATTGATCCCGCTCCCTCTAACAGGGATTTGGTTTTTCTTCCTTCGAAAGAAAAATGAGTAAAATAAACAGCAACAGTACACAACAATGGAAATTCAGTTAGGCTAAGCTCACAGCATCTTTCCCTTTCTGGACACACACTGTGGAAGCCTAAAACTGTCTCCAGCTGGCAGCATTTTGCTGTTTCACAGGAGACCCCCAGCACTGAGGAGGCCTTCTGACAGAGGGAAGAGCCACAGGGAGAACCAGGATAAAACCCCACGTTTGCATTTACATTTCCTTCTACCTCTCGCCTTGTAAACCCGCATTAAAGACGATTTCTGTATCAGTATTGCATGATACCTTCCAAATCTCTTTGGAAACAGAACATCTTGCTTTGTATAATTAGTCATTTGCCTTACAAGAGGGAGGAATAATCTGCCTCACACTTCCTCTCGTGCTTTTGAGCCCCGTGCTTGTGTCTGGAGGCCTTCGGGATCCTTCTAACCCCTCGGTGACAGAGCCCTCCTTCCTCTCCTTGCCTTTCTTCTTCAGCCTAATTATATTTCCCCTCTGCCAGGCTGAGCTTTCTGCTTGCTGAGCGTGGAGAGGTTTTTGCAGGGAGCTGAGCACCCCCAGCCCCTCCCAGGATCTCCCCCCGGCTCCGCGCTGTGCCGAGCCCACCCTAACGAGGAGGTGTGGGATGAGGGGGGACAGGGGGGGAATTCCATCCCAGAATACTGATGGCAGTCCCAAGCTGTGCTCGTGGAGCTCCGTGGTCAGGCTTTTCCCAGTGCTCTGACATCCTTTCAGGCTGGGATTGCAATTCCTGAGCTGGCTGGTGTCTCCATCTGGCTGCTGGCTCCCGGACAGCTGGCCCGTGGTTCTCTGCTGCTCAGTTTGTTGGCCAAACCCAAGACAAATTCACCTGGCTAATGAGCCTGGTGGTTCTTAAGAACAGGCTGTAAATATTTTATAAAGTAAATTTCACTTCATTTAAATAAGCATAAAATGTGAAGCAATCCTACAGGAATATAATAAAATCTTCAGCTCTACACGTGACTACAATGAACAGAAGGTTTTGGTCTTTAATTCACACTGATGCAGACTCAAGCCTAGATTTTCCTTGCTTTCTTTTAATCTAAAATCCAATTTTCCTTGGTTTTTGAAGTAAGCCTTTTCTGTAGTTTGCCTGTTTTCATGTACTTCTCCTCAGTCCATTCCATCTTCAAGAATTTTTTTAAACTTTCTGCAGCAGCAGAACAGAGAAAACAATAAAAACAATCCTCTGCCTGTGTTTGTTGGGCTGCTTTAGTTTCTCTTCACACTCTGCTATGATAAATCTGTGTTTTGATGGCCTCCTCAGGAAACAGAATTTTAAAACTCCCTGTGAATTTTAGAGGTGATTAAGAAAATGAGTCAGCAGGATGCCTGCATGTGTGAAGGTAACACTGCTCAGATCTGCTGACAGCTCTGCCGTTCGAGGTCTTCATTCAGCATTTCTCGTGCAGCCAGAGCTTCTCTCTGACCCCAGCTGAGCACACCCCAGCCCCAAGCACCTGGGGAAAGTTGGGGTTTGAAATGCTCCCAGGCAGATGCTGCCAGTCCTTCCAGCAGCAGCTCCTTGATGGATGCCTGGGAATATTCCAATGTTTCTGTTGCTCTGAGTCCAACAGACTTTGGGTTTTCATCAGGGTGGAAGTGAGAGCAAAATGTGACCCTGGAGGTTCTTTTTGCTCCCTCCTAGACCCCAGGTAGGAGTGAGTTGTTTGCCATCATTTACCTTCACTAAACTATCCACAAATAGCTCGATATTTCCTGTATTTATGTTTATTCAAAATACTTCCAGGAAATATTTACATGTCTCACCCTCCTGTAAAAACAGGGGTTGGGTGGATTAAGACCATAAAATCAAGCACATACATTACCAGCTTTTAAAGCAGGTATTTGCACTTAAAACTTGTTCTAAAGCAAAATTTAATCCTTGGTTTTACTGCTGTATTTCAGTTCATGTCTAGGAAAGAACTCCTCTGTTTTTCCCATGTTTTTGGAATTTCCAGTTTGAGACATTGTCTTTCAGCAGGTAACAAAATTTCCCTGCCTGCACTGCACCGAGCTTTGTCTCAAAATTCTCCCTCAGGATGAGTTTGAGATCAGTGTTAATGAGCAGATCTGAGTCTCAAAGGATTCAGACAAAAAAAAGCTTTAACACAGAAGTTATTTTTTGCATGAATTGCAGCCCTTTGGGGAGGGTGTCAGCAGAGCTTTCCCGTCTGCAGGAAGGGAGAGACAAATGCAGAAAAACATTTACACACCTAAAACACCAATTTTTTGTGAATTTTGGGCCAAGAAAGTGGAGAGCTGCTTCATCCAGTGCAGCCAGGACTTGGAGAGCAGAGTCACCACAGCAGCATTGTCCTTTCACAGGGCAAGTTCAGTAAATCCATAATCTAAAGGGTTTGGAAGGGGTTTGATTTTCCTAATCAGCTTAATTCCTGACAGCAAAGGGACAGATCAGATTGTTTCCAATGGCAGCACTCCAAGGAACAAGCTTCAATGTAAGTATTAATGACAGCAGCTTGGGATATTATCTGGGAGTTATTTACTGACTGAGAGAAGTTCCTGGACTGGAATTGAGTGGAGCAAATTTCTATTTATAAGTGCACCATTTCAGGCCAAGTCCTATAGAGCTTGTCCAGGAACATTTCTAAGAGCTACAGGAAGAATTTTGGTATAAATCTGCTCATCAATACTTGATCTTTATGGACAATAACCTTTGGGGTTTGGAGGTTTTTTTAGGTCAGTGCTTATGAGCAAATGACATCACCAGAGCAGAGATCATCAGTTATTCACCCTTGTGCAAAAGAGTGTCAGTGATTTATGTTTCTAAACACATTGCAGCAATTTTGAATTGCATCCAGGGACTTCAAATCTGCATCTGAGACCTTTTGTTTCAAATGTCTTATTTGTCAAATGAGCTTAAAGCAATCTTTAGCTACTTTGTGGCTTTCTCTTGTTTAATTACTTCTGACTGCCGTTTTATAAAATATTCCCAGTGGGTGAAATTCATCCCTGGGTAAATAGGCAGCAAGTGGGGAGGCTTAAAGCTCATTGAGCAAAGCCTGCAATCATTTCAGTGTACACCCAGAGAGCCACTGGGCTGCTCAGACACATCACACCGTGCTGTGAGGGGAAGGACTCAGGTTGGTGCTAAAGAAAATCTGATTTTCACAAAGCGTTCACACCTGCAGGAGAATGAGTTGGAGCTTTCAAAGGCTCTCCTGTTCTTTGTTACTCTGGGAATAAAGCTTTTAGTACATTCTAAACAGTGAAAAATGAGTATTTACATTGAATTTGGGAGGAAAACTTACCAGCTGAGCATTTTGGCAGCCTGGTTGAGCCGTTCACCCAGGGACTGGAATCTTGTTCCTGTGAATATCCACATCCCAACCTCTGGGAGCGAGGCAGGGAAGGCTCTGTCCAGGAGCTCTTTGAGCCACCTCAGCTCTTCATCAAAACAGCCCCGGGCCTGAAGTTTCCCACATGTTCTTCTTTAAGATGAGCAGCTTAAACCTTGTTTGTGGCTTTTCTGAGCCATCATTAGCAGCAACTTCTTGAGCACAGGAGTGAGGATTTTCCAACACTTCCAGGCTTTAGTTGTTGTACAGTGAGCACCCAGCAGGTGCCCTTTCAGAAACCCCACTTTTATTCTCTTTATCCAACACCATTTTTCTCCTTCTCCTAAACCTGGTTTGGATTTGAAAGGCATTAATTCAAACCATAAACCTGCATTCATAAGTGGCATCAAAGCTTTTCTGCATAGAACACCTTCCAGGTGACCACAAGTTTTATTTTTACTGCTCATTTATACAAATTAGCAGGAGCACTCTGCCTGGTGCCTGCAGTTCAAACAGGAAAGGGGGGGAAAAAAGAGGAAAACTGGAAAGCAAAGTTCAGCCACTGCCCTGGGATATAATTGTGCATTTATGGAAGTTAAATTTTTTCCACTGACTCTAGTGCTGGATAATCTCTGCTCTTCACATCATCGGTTTGAAGAAACCCTGGGAAAATTCTGCCCCTGGGGAAAGATATTTGTATTTCAACCTGTGAATTCTTGAAAACCCCTTGTGAGTGGTGCCCCTGTTGGAGCTCAAATCCCTTCAGTGACCTGTGCCTAAATGAGCTCCATTTCTTCCAGCATTTCCTGGGGCAGATTCAAATACACTGAGACACCAGATAAAGTCAGGGATTTCTTCTGGGAGCTCCAAGCCTGGAGTGTGGGGCAGTTCTGAGCCGTGGTTCTGCTGAGGGCCGTCACTGTCCAAAAGGAGATACAGAATTTATCTCCCCTGTCCCTGCTGCTCCTGCTCACCCTACCAGTAATGTGCATTTTCAGGAAACAAACCACGGGAAGAGATCTCCTTTTCCTCCTGGAGCCAGTGGTTCTGGCACAGCTGAGCTGGCAGCAGAGGAAAATCAGTGCAGCTCTGACCCAGAGCCTTGCTCCACACAGCTGAATATTGAGATTGATTTCACTGACCAGAACTCTCTATAACACCCTCACTAAGCTTTCATACTCCAGAACATGCCAAAAAATCAGCTCTGTGCAAAAAAAATAACCCAGATGTAAAAATACTGCAGTTCTGCAGGTGAGATTGCCCCTAATCTTAATACTCTCCACAAAGAGAAGCTTCACCCAGTGCTCTGACTTTTATGGCTTTTGCAGAATGAAACCATCTAAGGTTTCTAAGGAGGGACTCCAAGGACATTATCCACAGGGAGACTTGGAGCTCATCTATACAATCCTAAATAAATACTGAGGTGTAAAAACCATTATTCTTTATACCCCTAAAACACAAGAATACAATTGAAGAGACTTGAAAAACCCCAGCCTTCTGCTAAATAAAGAAACAAAGAACGAGGTAGGGAACGAGCTCTATTTATTTTTGTGAATAAATCAGGATGCCTCAAGCTCCCAGGCACTGAAGGAACAGCTTATTTGGGAAAA
This sequence comes from Dicrurus megarhynchus, assembly GCA_013399195.1. Lineage (NCBI taxonomy): Eukaryota > Metazoa > Chordata > Aves > Passeriformes > Dicruridae > Dicrurus > Dicrurus megarhynchus. The sequence goes on along the minus strand of VXAD01004078.1, from coordinate 78,136 downwards.
TGGAAACATCTCCCACTCCATAGGAAAGCTTTGTGCTCTCTGAAGGGATAGAACTTCATGCCAAGAAGGTGCTTGGGCATTAATTTTTTTAATTAATGCTCCAGGATGTTCACACAAAGGCCCAGATATCGACCACTGGGCAGGATATATTTTTAATTGGAAAAGGCCGTGCCAGATGGGCTATAAACAAGTACAAGCTGTTAGATAGAATAATGGAGAAGAAAGACTTGGGGGAAAAAAGTAATGAGGGGGGGGGAAAAGGAAAAAAAAACTTTAGTTAAAAGAGACTTTCCAGGACTTTGGAGCTAAAAAATCATGAAACTTATCATGAGCATCAGGAATGCTGTTCAGGGATGCTGATACCACGGAAATGGCCCTTGGGTCCAGGATTGCCTGACATGATTCCCATGCAAATGGAGAGAGCTCAGGGTTTGGAGCTGCAGTCACACACCAAAAGCTGCCCGTGGTGTTTACAGGGCAGGAACCTGCACTGCACAGGGCACTGTGGTTTAGGGCTGCAAGGGATTCAAAAGGAATTGAATTTTCCTCTTTCAGGCAGAAATGAGGGGTGGGATCTGCAGATCCTGGAGATACCATTGCTCTGATGCTGACTCGAGGCAAATACAGCCAACATTTTTCTGTGTAAAATTAAATACTTGAATCGCTTCTGCAAATATTTTTATGCAAAATAAGTCTCAGGGGTGCTAATTTTAGTTCTGTTTCTTTCATTTTGCCTCTGAAAAACATGACTGCACGTGGTTAACTGCTCCAAAAGACTGCTGGGGAGCCCAAATGACACATTTGGCGGGTGCAGAGATGGAAAAAATCTTCCGCCCCCAATTTCCAGGCAGTGTCCAAGTGCCTCTGCACTCCTGGGGATTGTCCTTGGCTGCCCCAGCACTGAGATTCTCGGTACTGGCTCTGTCCCGGCCCTTTCCCTGAACTCCTGGACGTTCCAGGTCACCCCTGGAGCAGCACAGGCGATGCTGGATATGGAGAAGTGCGAAATGCCAGCCCAGAGAGGGCTGTGAGGATGGAATTCTGCGGTGGGAGTGCATCCAAGCCTTTCAGAGGGGTCAATCCCAACTCCTCCTAGTGCTCAAGTCAGGGAGAGCGCTCAGCATTTCCATCAAAGCCCAAACACGGGGCAGAAAGACCCAAAATGAATCGTGTGGTTCACTTTTCTCTCAACCCCCACTGTTTGCAAAGCTGGGAGAGAAAATGCCAGATTTTATCAATGACCTTTTACAACTGCTTTCTGCTTTTCATGTTAAACACATCCATTTTGTCCTTGCATCTCCGGGCCTCCTTTTCCTCCCATACATTGAGCTCCAGTTAATTATTCTAATTAAAAACATGCAAAAGCCAACTAACACAACAGAAATATTTTATATTTTCTCTTTAGAAAACCATGGATAATTCCCTCCCGTATCTATTACTTCAGTGCTCCATGACACCTTTTTATTTTGCTGCTCTGACACTTTTCTCTTCCTGACAATGCAAATCTTATGTATTGATTAATTTCTATAGCATTTATGGCAAAAACATGACATTTGCCATAAAAAGCACTATTTTATTGTCCTGCCTAGGGGGGAGACAGGGCAAAATAAAACACTCAGCCAAAAACTTTCTTCATTACATACTAAGGGTGCAATGTTTTAATAGCAACACAAACAAGAATTTGTTTAAATTTCCTCCTCTGTGGGTGACAGCTCCCCATTTCATCATAAAACATGTAAAATATTATGTAGAAATTAGATCACCACACAGAAAGTTATTCATTGAAAATAATAATTAAAACCAGGTCAGAAGATGGAGTATTCAAATGAAAAGATTGAAAAGAGAAATTATAAAAGGTCAAGAGTGGGTTTTTTTTTCTCAGTATATAGAGATCTCAAGGTACAAAAGCACAAAATGGAGAGGGTAATACGTGATCTGTGATACTACAGGTTAAATACCACTTAAAAATTCCACATTATAAACTGAATGTCTCTCAAAATCGAGGTGTTCTGCTGCACAGGTGAGATACTGGCAATGTGCTACTTATCAGTGAAGAAAAAGCCAAGTAAAGGTTGTTTCCTGGGCTCCTCTTTCCCTCACCTCCCCACAAAATTCGTGTTCTTATGGTGCGACTTCAGCGCGGGCCTTCCCAAAGTCCCTGATGAACGAAGAAATCCATCCAAAGAGTTCCTGCGAGTCCAGGTCTGGTGCCTCCCCAAACCTGACCTGGGAATTGGAAATAAAAGAATATTTAGCACCCCTAAACTTGCTGAGGAGGAGGAGGAGGAGGAGGAGGAGGAGGACGAGGACGAGGACGAGGAGGAGGACGAGGAGGACCAGGAGGACGAGGAGGACCAGGACCAGGACCAGGGCCAGGGACAGGGCCAGGGACAGGGCCAGGGCCAGCGCAGGCAGGAGGGGACCCCAGCACTGCCTGGGTACCACTCAGCTCTGCAGCAGGAGCAGCCAGCCCAGCACCCCGTCCTGAGCAGGGCCTTTGGGAAAAACAGGTCACAGCTGTCTGTGCCCCACTCAAGAAGTGTCCTCCCCACGGCACAAAGCTCCCCACGTTTAAATTTGATCAATATTTCCCACCCTTTTCCACTCGTGCAACTCAGTTGTTAACTCTCTCATTTTCCCACATTTTTCTCCTTGCTTTCTCCCAATCCTGCAGTCTTTTTTGGGGCCAGAGCTCTTTGTTTATGTGCTGCACACAAACGCAGCTTGCTGCCCCACACCGAGGCATTATTCCTGTTAGCATGAGCCACAAAGAAACCCCAGTGCCTTTTTTTACAATATTACTTCTAGTGAAACGTTTCTAATTAAATTTCCATGGTCAAATGTCTCAATAATCTTCAGTGTCTGCTCAGGCAGGTCCCCAAAGGTCCTCCTGGGCTGCATCTTCTGGGTAACATCTGCTTATCATTAAACTTCTCTGCTTCTAATCCCTCCCCCATCACAAAATAAAAGAGGAGAAGTTAAAAAAACCACCAAAAATCCACCACCGCCACTTAAAGCCATGTCCTAATCCCAGGATTTTTCCAGTTTCAGGGGTTATCACTGCATTTCTGTCCCTTTCCTTGAGATCTCTGACTGTTAAACATGGGCTTTTCTTTCTGTTTCTACAGCCAGTATAAATATAAAGCAAGTGGGAATTTCTTGCACTCCTTTCGGCTCCTTTCTTCCCTTTCTAAAAAGAAATGTAGCTTTATTTTCATTGCATTTTAATATGATAGGTACCAGTACGTTGCTATAAAGCTTCTTCATTTCATCACATCTTTTTGACAGCTGGGAGAGATCCCCTTCATATTTCTGAATTAAATCCTGTAATAAAATAAAATTAATTTGCTGTAGGAGCACACTGTTAAAGCAGGAATTAAACAGCAGCGAAAACAAGATCATTCAAGGCGAAATTTTCATGTCATGAAGATTTCACATTTCACAAAAGAGCAGCACACACATTTCCTTGCAAGTATTAAGACATCAAAGACAAAAAAAAAGAAAGGGAAACATTAACTCTAGAGAATTTTAACTGCATTATAAAATGACAAAGCCTAAATCCATTAAAAGTGGCAGGGCCACATAAGCACCGCAAGGTCCTGGTTTCCAGCACGTTCGGCGTTTTGCACGTGCAGCAAACACTGCCAGCTCCAGGTTCCTAAAGGGCAGAACAGGGCCTTAGAAACAAGCTTGGAAATGAAATTCCTTCATTTTGTTTTGTTTGTAACACCCACGTTTTCAACAACTTAATGTCCCTGGAAGAAGCACCTGGCAGCACCGAGATGTGTGGGACAGCAGGGATGGACGTGGTGGGGACACCTGAGCTGCCGTCACCCCTCACGCTGCCCTAGGGGAGGTTTGCGTTGGATTTCAGCAAGAATTTCTTCACCAAAAAGGTTGTCCAGCCCTGGCACAGCTGCCCAGGGCAGTGCTGGAGGCCCCAGCCCTGGAGGGATTCAGAAGAAGGGGGATGTGGCACTTGGAGACGTGGATTAGTTGTGCTGGGTTTGCATTCAGTGCTCTTAAAAGGTTTTTCCTAAAAACCTAAAGGATTTTGTGATTCTGTGTTCCATGGCAGGGCTGGAACTGGGTGATCTTTAGGGTCCCTTCCAACCCATTCTGTGATTCTCTGATCTCTGCTCTCTTCTCTCCTCTCCGGAGGCAGAAGAAATTATAACAAATTCACTCTAAAAGCCCTATTATCCCAAAGCAGTCATTGTGGGCAGCCGTGGGGCTGCCTGCTCCTCATCCATTTGCCTGGGAAGGAAAAGCAGGAGATGCAGAAACCCTGAAAACCTTTCCCACGCTGCAAATTACAACATGAGACATTCCCAGAAGGGAATAAAAAGCCACTTTCCCTCAAATTCTCCTGATTCCCAGGTGTCTCATCCCTTACTCCAGCCCACAAGGAGGGTGTGGTAGACTTACCTTGAGTTCCTTGCAGAACTGGGACTCCTGGGGTGCTGCCTTGCTTGCTTTGGGTTTAATGAGCCTCCTGCCCTGGATAATGTTCTCCAACTCTTTTTTTAAAACTGACAGAAGGGAAAGAAAATGAGGAATTTCAGCAGCATGAAGAGGTGTCCAAAGAGCTGCAATTGTCTGATTTAGGGCACAAGGAAAATATAAGAGAATATGGGTCTACAACACATTTATCTAGGAGTATTCACTTCCTGGTTTGAGGTAGAGCTCCTGAAAGAGGCATTTTCTCATGGCAAAAACGTGCTCACATCCCAGCAACTGCAGGGTAATGAAGAGGGTGAGAGCGTGGTAAAGCAGCAGCCATAAATATGACCTTCCCTGGCCTGAGCACTGGGATTAGCCGTGGAAACAACACTCCTCAAACCCACATTTCTGTGCAGGAAGTTCTGGGTTCCTTCAAAGATAAAAGAACAGAAATCCTCCTCTATGGAACAGTTAAGAAATCTTGTCAGCTGGCACTGGGCTTCTTCCCTGGGAGCTCTCCTGCTGGGAAAGGGGGGGACAGAGGACACAGCCTTGGCTCTGGGGGCTGCTCTGGCATCTCCCTCCCCTGTGCTCGGGCAGTTCCTGCAGCACTGAGCTCCAGGATGTGCCTTGAACTGAGAAAAGCTGGTTCCCTGGATTTTGGTGCATCTCCTTCCTCTCTGCCCTGCTGGGACTGCCCTGGGCCCCTCAGGAATCCAGGGAGGGAAGAGCCCAATCAGTCTCATCCGGCTCCCCTGAGTCACCTCTTTGGACATCTCCCCACAGTTCCAGGTTCTGTGCCCATTTTACAGCTTTGCCCAGCACTTTCCAAAACTGTCTTTAAAATATTCCGTGATTTTGAGTTGTCCCTGCAGACCATGAGTGACTGAAGGTAAATGTTGTCACGTTCAGTTATTTATGTCTCCTAAAAGGTGGGCTGGAATTTCTTGGAGCAGGACAAAACACACCAAAGGAGCCTCGAGCTACTCCCAAAGCTGACCCCAGGGCCCAGAAGGGGTGCAAGGGTTTGCCAAACCCAAGCTGAGAGTGACCATCATTGTTATCAAAGGCTGGAACTGGGAATACTGGTCTGCAGTCACAGCCAACACCACTGCCACACCTTCAAAACACAGATTTTTATAAATTTCAACATAATAGATGTCATTTCCACCCACTCACACTCCTCTACCAGCTCTCAGAGGATTCAGTCTAAAACCCACTGAGCTCACAAGTTATGACTCTGCTCCATGGGGAGTTGGAAATGCATCTTACAAAATCCATCCTCCCAAATCCATCTTATATTTGAACAACCTTGGTCTGTGCTTCCAGCCGACTTCAGTGGTGCTGGAGTCCCTCCTAGAGAAGGAAACCAGTTTGGTTCCAGGAAGTTCTTGAACTCCAGGAAGTTTTCTCCTGCTGCGTTCCCACTCCCAGCTGCCAGAGGCTGTCACAGCCCTCACTGCGATGGAGAACTTGTACCACCTAACTTTTGTATTTTATGATAAACTCTATTTACCATGGGCAGTACATTTTTTTTACATTTCTAAACCACCTGGACACACTTCAATATTTCTTTTTTTTTTTTTCTAAAATTCTTCAAAGCAACATGGCAGGTTAAGCATCACCATGGCAACACTCACCTTGATGTTTTGAACCTTTAACTCTCTTTACAAACTACAGAGGTGCAGTGAAAACCTGCTCCAAATGACTGCACAGTACATGAAAATCTGGCTCTGAATGTAGAAACCACATTTACATACCATCAACTTCAGCACTGAGGCCCTTCATGGACGCTGGAAAGGAAGAGAGAGGGGAAAAACAGGGTAATAAATATCATTTATAGAGCGAGGATGGGAGTTTGCAAAGAAGTTGAAGGAGTTAATTTCTTATTTGTTGATTATTTTCCCCCTGCCTTCTCTCACCATCAGGAACAGCTTCAAATTCTGTCAGCTCCTGAGGAAACGTGGCCAGCTCGGGCTCGTGTAAGAGGATCTGTTCCACAAGGGCGTGGAGCAAGGTGAACGTCCTCTCCTTCCCCCTCAGCAGAGGCAGCTGCAACAGAGCAGAGCAATGACTGACACACTGAGCTGTCATACCTTAAACAAAGAAATAAAACACAAAAATGAGACAGCGGAGATGCTGATAGATCCCAGGTATATTTGGCAAGAATAGAAAACAACGGAATTAAACTTCTCCTTTTCATTTTGGTGTTTCACACACATTCCTGATTCATATCCCCTGACCTTCCCTGTTCTTTGGTGTCTTCTTATTCCCACAGGTCTTTTTAAACTTCAGGTACCCTAATTGATTGCAAGTGATTTTTGGCCCCCCAAAACAAACACAGTCATTTTTCCTTTCCCCTTAGAATCACTGTGCTGCATTCACAGAGAGAGCAAAGCTTCTCTGGGCACCCTGTGCCAGGGCCTCCCCACCCTCACAGGGAACAATTCCTTCCCAATATCCCGCCTAAATCTCCCCTCTGTCAGTTTGAAGCCATTCCCTGTGTCCTGTCCCTCCAGCCCTTGGAAATCCTCTCTCTCCATGGTTCCTGCAGCTCCTTCAGGCCCTGCAAGGCCACAGTGAGGTCACCCCAAAGCTTCTCCTCTCCAGGCTGAACAATCCCAGCTCTCCCAGCCTTTCCTGCCAGCAGAGCTGCTCCATCCCTCTGCTCATCCTGGAGCCTCCTCTGGGCTCTGCAGCAACTCCAGGTCCTCCCTGAGCTGGGCCCCAGGGCTGGATGAGTTGCACTGGAGTGAAATGAAGCTCTCAGAAATTGCTGCAGGGTCACAGGGGAGCGACCACTGCAGAAGAAATTCCTAGGTCCATCCTCTGAGCACAGGGAAGTGAGAAGGGTCCATACAACAAACCTGCAAAATACACTTTATCTAAACTCGTGTCGAACCAGGGCCTGCAGCTCAGGCAATTCCTCATGCCAAGGGATTTTAATATCAGGGCAGGCAGAATTTTGATGTTGTACCTCATTAGAGACACAGAGCATTCATGGCAAAACACAGCTTCTTATCACAGAATGAAAGAATTCCTTGTTAAACAGGATTTTGGTCTCGTGGAACCGAGGGCAGGTGGTAAAATGTTAGCTCCTCGTTAGGAATTATTGCCTCTCTCCACATTCAGGGTTAATATTAATGGCTAACAAACCTTAGAATGTGATGATTTTAATTACAAGAAAATATTTACTCACTTTGGCCAGAGATGACAATCGGAATCCTTTAGCCAGCTCTTTTCCAGCTTTTTCATTCAGATGGTTCCCCATGGCTAAAATGTACTCCAGGACAGCAACGAACTTTTGGCTGGATTGCAGCTGCTTGCTCGCTTGGATCTTCTGGATTATCAGCTGAAACACACAAACCTACCCTCAGACAGATTGAAAATGTGCGAAATCCGTGGTGCCTGTGCCTTCCCTGTGCCAACCCTCACTGTCCCCACCCGAAGTCACTCATCAGCCCAAGGATATCTCCCTACCCAAATCCCTCGGGGATTTTCAGCAAGGACCAGCTCAAACTCCTCCAAGACCAGGCTGTGCTGGCACAGTGGCCCCAAAAGGAGTCACATCCTTTCTGGCTGCCAAACCAGCTTCAGCCTCCTGTGTTTTGCTGTTTGGTTGCCCAAATTTCAGGCATCAGGGGAAGCAGAGTCTGGAGCTCCATCCTTCACCTCCCTCGTTCTCTTAGCACCAGCTCAATGCCGTTATCGAAATTCGTAGCACAGTTTCCCCACAAGGAAGAATAATAATTTCCTGTACTCAAACTCAGTATAATTCATTTTTCCCAGGGAAGCCACCTCCCTTCTAGGGCTTCAGGCACAAGAGGCGATTTTGTTTTCAGCTAGAAAAGTTGGGGTTTTTTTAGCACCACACCTCTTTTCAGCAGTCACCAACACACCAATTTAAAAACAGGGAGAGGATGAAGCACATGGGAGAGCTGAAAGCCGTTGTTAAAGCATTTCCAGCACAGCTCAGGGCCAGAGGGTGCTGAAAGCCAATATTCACATTGTCCCATAGGATTTTAGGTGTTTATTCTGTGGTTTAAAAATAGGCATTAGCGTGCATGAGAACATACTTAGACACTAATTAGCTCTTCAGTGAACATTAAATATCCATCGAAGCAAACAGCGCATAAAATAGCTTCTAAATATTCAATATTAGGCTTAAGTGGAGAGCAGCAAAGGTGTAACTGCACCAGGCAGGGTCAGGAATCTCTGTATCTCCCCTGTGCTTTCCATCTGTTCCTCTTCTGAGCTTTCCTCGCTGTTACCATGGTTTTAATCACAGCCAGACAAAGGACAACAACTTGGTCTTGCAGAACTTTCACATTTTATTTTCATTCCCATGCAGAACGAGGGCAAAACCTCAGAAACATTTTCATGGTGTGGAATCAAAGCATGGGCAAAACCTGGCAGGTAAGGCATGGCTTGGAACAGCAGGATCCAGTCACGAGACTGGCACTGGTTTATTTGCATCCCCCCCACCCTTAGGTCATCCTGGGAAAAGGCAGAGAGGGACTTGAGCTCTGATTCCCAAAAATTTCAGTCCAGAGTTGTAATCCTTAGGGGGAACAGCTCCTTCAGTCTTCAGGAAATAATAAATCTCTCTGAGATTTGTCAGATAAACTTCCTCCATGTCTTAGATTGATTTGTTCAGCTCATGGGGCAGGAACCTCCCCACAAAGGGAACTGAATTTTAATGGTGAAATTCACTTCTGTCTCATCACAGGCCAAAGAAGGAGGAAAGTTTAACAGCACCAAAGAAAATTTTTAAGATCTTTTCCTGTTCTTTTCTCCCTCTTTTGTGGAAATCTATTCTACTGCCAGGCCCATTATCTTGAACCTTGGTGGAATAAAGATGATATTAAATGCACGTATGAAAAAGAAAAGGAAAATAAACCCCCAAAATAATCCTCCCCAACTACAAATCTTTGAAATCTGCTCTGAGGTGACTTGGGCCCCTGCTATCAAACTGAGAGGTGTTGATCACAAACACACCATGAAGTCTCCTGTTACTCACAGGCTCCAGGTCTCTGATGCTCTCGGGGAGCTCACGGACACTGAGCAGGAGATCCAACCTCTGGCCCAGCTGAGGGATTTTACACATCTGCACAGAATTGAACAGAACAGCAACCAGAACTCACATTTACACCAAAACATGCATGCATCTTTTATTATTTATTGAGCAATTCAGCTGGGGCATTGTTTTCCTAATTCCTGTGCTCATTTATTCATTTTGTTCTGGGTCTAATCCTGTGCATACACCCTGGCACATACTGCAAATTCACTGTCTGCTCCTAGGGCACACATTCTTAAAATCAATTGCAATCTTTTCTTGTGAGCACAAACAGCTAAATACATACAATTTTATAGATTTTGGGAATCTAGCTCAGGATAAATCAGCTCCTACTCTTGAGGAAGAGGAGGGAGTGTGACTTGGAGATACAAAGGGATCCGTAATTCTCTTTTTATTATCTACCTGTCTCAACTCTTCATCAGAATAATCCTCCTGTGCTGATTCTGGGTGAGATTGTAAAATTAAGTTCTAACCAACAGCTTCTTGTGGTGGTTTTAGCTTGGAGAATGTCCTAGAATAGGATGTGGTGTCTTCTAATGTTGAAACTCCTTACCTCTAACATAAACTGGTCAACCACGTGCAGCTCTGAGCAGGACCCCTTGAAGGACAGGTACCTTTCTGCATCTTTTGGTGTGGGCAAATATCTGTAAAGAGAAAATTAAAATTAGATGTCCTCTTCCTCTTCATTCTGTATCCTGGTGAAATAATTATCCCATTCCTTGCCCTGGAATTTCCTAAATTTTGTGTGGTTTGTGTGCTTCATATTTACTCTTTATCCTTTGTATGCATTTGAACCAGCTGTGAGATGGAAAGCAAAAGTGATCTGCAGATACCTCTGGGTACCTGGGAATGCTGATATGTACATGAGGAAAATAACAGCCAGAATGTTCACCTGCAGCTGCACAGATAATTTAGAATGACAGAATATTTCAGAAAGGCAAAACCATGAGACAGAGGAGTTCAGGCCCTGATTTGCAAAGAGGTTGGATCCATTTCTTATCTCTGATACCACAGAATATCCTGAGCAGGAAGGGACCCACAAGGATCACCCAGTCCACCCTGGCCCTGCACAGACACCCCAGCAGTCCCACCCTGGGAGTGTTTCTCTTCTTTGCCCTGATTTTCACAGGGTTTTTTACTTGTTTAAATAGTGACAGCACAAAACACAGACCCACAACTTCCTCCCCTCTGCACGAGGTCACAGAACGTCCTCCGGGGCCGCAGATTTTTAGAAAATTGATGTCTTCAAATATGCCCTCACTTGGAAAAACAAACACAGCCCCACAGCTCCCTTCCTGTGGAGATCTTCCTGCCTGTCTGAGTGATCACTGGGGGAATTCAGAATTCACAGCATTTCTTAAGAAAAATGGAATCGATGTCAGAGCTCACACACGAGGAGTGTAAAGAAGCTGAAATGAGTATTCAGGTCTACTCTCTTTTCCTTCTCTTCAAACAACCTTCTAAATTTGCAGCAAGAGTGATTAAACATTCATGGCCATAGCTACACATTTCCATTGGAAGTCAGGAAATTTACTCAAAGATGGAAAAAAGCAAATATTTTAGCATGTTAAACACAGGACAAAGAGTAAGATTTATTTTACTGTTTTCAATAATTAATATGACATTTCAATAGCAAAACTGGTGGGTTTGACTTATTCCACCTGTGTTAAAGCAGATTACAATGTAATCCTTTCAGCCCACTTTACCATGAATGAAAAAAAATGAATTCTCATTTAAAAGTAAGTTAGCTGTTGGCAAATGAAAGGGTATTTATTCATCATTAAAAATAGCTTGGGTTTTTAAGCAAATTCACAGAACCTATTTAAAAAGTGACAGCAAACATCTTCATTTAAGCAGAAGTCTGATACCCCATAAAATTGTTCAGCTGCATTATGCACAGAAAATGGAACTAACAGATTATCTGGAAGGTTTAAAGCTTAAAGCATTAAACAATGGGAGCCATGAGAAAGGAGGCACACAAACATGGGAATGCACTCCATAAATATCCTTTCACATGAATGCAGCTCTCATGGAATTTGTGCAATGAAAAAGACTCCCATTTCTCTGAAGAAGTTTAGAGAGACACGGAGTGCTTTGCTATTAGGACATGAGGGTAAAGAATCATTCAGGGAACGATGGAGAGGTTTCCATATCAATTTCAGTCTTGAAGTTTCCAATAATATCCCACCACTTCCACTGGATACATGAGCAGGACACTCTGCTCCCTGGTCACAACCTTGAAAATGGAGTTTTGGGTTTGACTTTAAGCAATTTTTATTCTACAATAGTAGGATTCAGACATTCTGCCCTGGCTCAGACACTCTGACAGGTATGATTTGCACTGAGAGGAATTTTCCAGCCCTGGACCATCCTGTTTGAACTCCTGTCCTGCCCACAGGTTCTCAATTAACTGGAGGCCACAGATCTCAAAGGTCAAATTTTCCGCCGTGACACCCAAATCGAGTGGAAACGTCCCCAGAAGTGCTGAGTGTCCTCCTTGTGTCGTGACAAATCCACCACAGAGCACTGTGCCAGAGCAACTTGGGAGTGGTGACGCTCCATGAGAATTCCTGTCTGCTCCTTCGATTTCCCACTGCCTTGGCAATCCAAGCCTTCATTTTGAGATGCATCTCAACTGTTTCAGTCACACTCAAACCTCTCGGGGTGGAAAAAGAAATATCTTCCTTTCAGTGCAAGATTTGCCCGTGGATTCCTCGATTTTGGCGCTAAATAATGATCCCAGGGACAGAAACCACATGGCATTGTTTGAATCCTTGCAATTATATAACACAGAGCAACACAACAGTCAACATCCCTTCCACATTCCACTGCTGGGAGTATTCCCTCAGCATTATTGCCTTCAAAGAAAGACTTCAAGGAAAAAAATATGGTATTTCAAGCTCCATTGCCATTATTATTATTATTATTATTGTCTGATGGCAAAGAGCCCAGATGCCATAAATCAGTGATATCACAGCAGTTCCAGCAGCCTGGAGATCCCGGACTGAGTCTGCAGAGTCAGGACTGAATCCTGAGCAGCAGAGTGGGGTCAGTGCTTCCCTTTGATCCCAGGTGGGAGCAGGGGATGCCCTGGGAGATGGGGCTGGAGAAATCTCCTTCCCTTTGCCTTTCCAGAAACAGCCTCGCCTCGATGTCCAAGGCGTTTCCCTGCAGCTATTTCCTGCCCAGTTCCAGCACTGCAATAAAATATTTCTGCTTTCATTGAGCCTTTAGGGTCAGATTTTGAGCAGCCCCCTCAGCGGGGCCATGCACCCTCCACCAGATCCCAGTTTGTGTGCACCAGTGTGGGGTTGAACTGGGAGAGCCCCGGGGCAGCAAGGAAACACCCTCCAGAGCACAAAAAGCACTTCAATACCCAGCGTCCTGCCCATGGCCCACAGAATGACATTAATTCCATGTTCTTCCTGCTCACATCGCTTCCCAAGTACAGACATGACCCTGAAGACTTCAAAATTCTGTTTCAGATCAGGATTTCAGGGCCAAAATTAAACAGATTCCACAAGAAGCAGAAGCACTGATTATTTACTTCCTCACTTTTCTGCCAGTGCCTTTGTTTTCCCAGTTTTCTTTAGCAAAACACTCATATTTTTTTCTCATTTTGAAGCAAGAAACAGTTTCACATCAAGCTTTGACATGTAAAAATGTTTATTAAAATGGCCCAAGTATCACGTGGGGGCTGGGATGTGGAACAGATCCCGCTCTAGGATCCCACTTCTTTCCTTTCTTTCTACATCTCAAACTACCCAAAAAGATAAAATCCAGTTCCTGTGAATTTCACACACCAATAGTTTGCTTAAACTCCTGAAATCTGTTCAGTTTTGTTCAAGCCACAGAAATCTGAACTCTTCTTTAAATAAACCCCCAGATCTCTGCCACTCAGACACACAAATATTCCCAATATCCCATAAAGCCCCTTCAACACTTGTCTGCCTTCCTCCTCTCCAACGCAACTTTCCAAACTCCACATCGTTTGCAGAAGATTCTGCCTTCTCCAAAAGGTCCCAAAACCAAACAATTCCCCCCAAAATTACCTTCTCAGTGCTGTAATCTGCTCATCTGTTAGCCCACCTCTCTCCTCGTGGATGATGTACAGTTTTTCCTTCAGCTCACTCGGTTTTATGCGGAAACTTTTAAGAAAAATGTCTGGAGAAAAAGGATTCTTGGGTTACTTGGAAGGAAATGCTCAAGGGAAGGAAAATCACCAAAGTATCTCATCTGAACTTAGCAGATTTTAAAAAGAAAGAAGAAAAACCCCAACCAAACAGGAAAAAAATAGCAAAATATTTAGCAGCTGGTATCCTAAAGCAAAAACTCAGTCTTCATATTTTCTTTAAATTTACATAGCAGTAGTCAAGGAAAAAGAAATCTGAGGATGATTTTCTGGTCTCTTATTGATACTTGCTCCCTGTGTGGCAGAAATTTCTTTTTTCAACAAGAATCCATTAGAGAACTTGGCTTTTATTTGTATTTTCCCCTACATTTATCTTGAATTTAGTGGGGAGATCTCTCAGAACTCTCATTTTCCTCTGGTGTTCACAACTCCACTCAAAATCTCCACAATTTTTAACCTCCTGGCATTTTGGAGCTTCATCTTTTTATTCATTAATTTAAGGGCCGTGGTTTGCAGCACTTGCAGGAAGATTAATCAGAACTCTCAGGATCAAATTAACTTTTGATCTGAGCCATGTCCATGATAATAAGGATATGCCAAAACTCTCGCTGATGAGGATAAGATTAAGAAAGGGATGTAGAACGACTCAGTGAAAAACGTTTTAAGAGGAACAGGATCAAAAGGAGGAATGGTGCAACTTGCAAAGCAAAAGAAAGACATTTCCTCAAAGAAACTGCAATAATGTAGTAGATAAAAGTGCTATTACAAGATTCTTTTATCTGCAACAGCACTTTCCCATCACTCTTCCTTTTAACCCTTCAAATTGTTAGTCAAGGGATGCAATAATTCCGAGTTCTCTCCATTTACATTTCCCAATTAAAACTTTACATGATCTCCAAAATACTTTTTTTTCTTATTAACATTCATCAAGATGAAATCATTAAAACTTCAGAATTGACTGCCCCGAATTCCTTACACGTGGAACACTTCTTAAAGCATCTCTAGGTTATAGAAATTTTTTTGGAAATCCGTTTTTGTAACAGAAATCAGAACAATTACTCCTGCTCCTTTAATATCTTCTCATCAAAGGAATTGAAAGACCTTTACAATATTTTATTAGGAAGACCAGGACTGAGTGTTGAGCTATTTCATTAGCTCTGAAAGGCTGTTCTAGGTCAGGCTTTTGGTAGAATCCCACCTGAGATATGAGAGCAGAGGGTTTTGTTCAGGAACAGGATCCTGTTCACAGCCTGAGCCCGTGGCCAGGGAAAAGTCAAGAATTCCTGTGGCCTGCCCTGGAGTTGCCCCAAGGGCTCCTGACACCATCCCACCTCCCCTACAGGCATTTCTTGACCCCACTGCAGCACAGCACTCACAGTTCTGCCTCCCAACCTGCTCCTGCTGACTTTGCAGCTCACTAAATTTGAAAAGCCTTTGAAGTCAGAGGCTGAAATTGATTTCGCTCGTGTCACGGATGATTTTACACTTCTGCCCCAAGACAGCAGCATCCCAGCTCAGTGGCACTTCCAGCTTTTGTACAGGAGAAGCAGCTTAGGGGTTCCTCTCTGCAGCATCAAGGACCACGCTCAGAGCAACTGAGCCACGGGGACATTTTTTATAAAGAGAGAAGCACTGAATTCAAAGATGATTTACACACAACCTTGATCACTGCCTGTGGAACATCAGAAAGCACAAGGAGCAAACGCAGGCAGAGCTTCCAGAGAGGAGCATACGGCCCTTGTTATCCACTTACTGAAGTTATGTGCAACTTTCCGGTCCAGCAGGATGTGCTGATTCACTGAGGGCTCACTGCCCGAAAGCACTGCCGTGTCCTGGATCTGGAACTGCTCACAGAGCCTGCATACATCTATTTTTCTCTTGCATGGCTCACATGATCCCCAGACAGATTTTTGAATCTAAAAATACAGGAGGGACACTGGGTAAACAAAAAGCCAGAAGAACAGAGGCCCTTTGTTCCCTCCAAACCTGGAGAAGGGCATGCAGGTCGTTTTGTGGCACAGCTGGATTTTCATACCTATCCATGTCATACAGGCCACAATACCGAGGGTTTTTTCCTTTAACACCTACCACCAGTTTCATCCTCACCTTGTCACAAGGAACGACATCCCAGTGAAAGGCTTTGGTTCTCTTTGCTGCTGGAGAGAGGCTGCAGGGCTGTGGGAGGGCAGGTGGGGCCGGTGGAACCTCTGCCCTGCCCGCGGGAGGTGGCAGAGCTGCTGCTGCTGGGGCTGCCTCTCCCTCTGCAGGCTTGCTCAGGCTGCTCCTTGCAGAACTCCCACCCGAGCGGGGAGTGTCCTCTCTCTGCTCATCCAGAGGCACAATAAATTCCTCATAATCAGCTTCGGGGGAGCTGCCTCCTTGAGAGCCCTCCGGAGGCAGGGAGGCACGGCTGCCCGGCTGGCAGTGCCTTTCCAGGAGAGACACCCACTCGCTCTGCAGCCTGCCTGCAGCCTCTGGCCTGCTGTTCTGGACAGTGAAGGGTATCCGGAGCCTGGAATGGAGGAATGCCGTCTATAAACGCCGGGGAGTGTGAACAGCATCCTGCCTAACACGGAGATTCCTGCTTTGAGCACAGTGGTGTTCAGCAGGAACTGGGTCAGAGGAGCCCAGTGCTGCTGGCTCTGACCTTCTCAGAGTTGATTGCTCCCGTGTTTGAGGGTGGAGAGCTGAGGTTCTGCCATGTGTTGGCTCTGCAGTGACCTCGTGATCCCTCCCCTCCACGCTGGGGAGGGAGCAGGATGCTACAGCTGGCTGGGGTGTGACAGGCACTCAGAACCTGCTCACATCTGTCCCAGCAGCTGAACAGCCATCTCCTCCCTGCCTCCTGACATGACAACTCCACAAGCTGCTGTGGGCGGGATTTCAAGGGATCAGCTCAGGTCCACTTTGGATTCCTCCTGAAGATCCTCATCAAATCTCTGCAGAGCAATGGGAGGTGTAATCTAAATAATTCTGGTGGCCTCATTTCTCCTGTGTTGTTACTTTATCCCAGGACATTGAGACCCTCTGCTGCCTGACCTCGTTTGCAGCAACTCTGCTTTAACAAATTATTAATTACCAACTCTACTTACAGATAATGGTGATCTGTGGTGTGCAGGGAGAAGGTGCTGCAGCCCCTCTCCCCGCTGACACCCACGTCCCCAGCTGACAGAGGAACTGTGGCTGCAGGCTGGCCCCTGTGCCCCGGCCCAACGCTGTACAAAGCCAATTCTCCTTCCCGCAGCTGTGCCAAGCACCTGGAGGACAAGGGATGGAGACACAGCTCATTCTTCATCGACTTCTTATTTACACAGCCTGGCCCTTGTTAAAGCACTTTCTAGTGTCAATAAATCTTCACATTTTTACAGCATCCTCCACGGAGCAGTCAAAAATATCAATAGGAAAGCATAAAATCTTTGAGAAGTTCTTGTTTGAGAGTTTCTTGTTCTCATCTGACACCTAAATAAAGTGTGACATAAAATCCGAGCAGCCTGCCATGCCCGGTGAGAGCTAAAACTAAAATCTGCCCATCAATTAAAAATCATCCAAGTCCTGTTAATTTTTTAGCCATGCTCTGTCCCCTCCTTCTCCATTTACTCCTCTTGTTCATTTGGGACAGTGGATCTTTGGGACTCTGAGCTTTTAAAGGAATCCGCTGTGTGACTGAGCAGTGCAAGGAGTGACGAGGCTTCAGAGTTTCTGTGCCTTCCAGGTTTCACTCCACCAAGCCATGAACAAATCAGCAAATTTAGCTCCCAATCACACAGTCCAATATCCCTCTCTCTTGGAAATCCTGTTACTCCATGGGAACTCATCCTGCCCTCCCTCATTCCCAGGAGTCACTTGGCAGGAAAGGGTCAAAGTATTCTGCTCTTGAGGGCTTCCAGCAGAAGTGACTGTGGAAAAATTTGGGCAAAAGCTCTTTAAATTTTAATTAACCCTGGAAGAAATTGCCCGAGCATACAGAGCTTCCATTCCAGCAGAATCCTCTGCTTCAGACACTCCTCTGGAATTCTGCCCTGCTGTTTATAACAAAGGTCCCAACAACAGGCTGGGCTTTACTGTATGTGGGTTTTATTCTTATTTAAGCATTTGCCTTCTCATTTTTCTGGAGGGTTTCTGACTTTCTTTGTCATTCTGGCAGTTCTATCAAACCTCTCTTTCCCTCTACTCCCTCTTCAAGGTGTGGCTGGTTGACTAAGGCATTCTATGAGGAATTTAAATAAGTTTAGCTGCTCCAGAACAAATTAAACATAAAATATAAATTGCATCTATTCCCACACAAACAGTCAAGGTGATAAGAATTGCTTAATGGAGCTGGCAGTTATATTGATCTCTCCTCTCTTCAAGGCAGGGACTTATGGTTTAATCGGATCTCCAGATGCTTCCACCATCACTTACTTTGCCAAAAAAAAAGGAGAAACAGAGAGGATTAATATCAAGAAGAAAACAACAAGGGGTTTGCTTCACAAGATAAATAAAAATCAATTTTTGTTTGTTAACAAACCTTTTCAGTGTTGCAAGGTAACAAATCCTGGAGACACTTGAGGACAGTGTTTACAAGACATACAGTGGTAGCCTTTTAAAGGCAATTAAAATCATTTTCCATGAACTGTGAAGTCTTTTGAGATAATTGCCCAGTGCGGATAATTACAATGTGAATTTTTTTTCATTAGGTTTTGCTAGACAGAATTTTTTTTTCCTCTCTCTTTCTCTCCTTTGATGGTGTAAGAAATTTCCAGGTGTTTTAGGAGCTGTCTCAGGGAAGGGTGGATAGAGAGCAAACATGGAAAACCATTGCGTGACTGAGAATGGAGGGAAAAGTCAAGAGAGAAACAAATTCCCAGCAGCAAAATCTTTCTGAGCACCATCACCATTACAGATTTGTGTTGCCAATGCTCCCAGCAGGCTCCAGATCACACCACAACTTTGGTTTTTTGGGTGCCACTACTGCACTGACAGCTCCTTGCAATGCATCTACCTTTGCACTTTAAAAAGAAACTAAAGAATTAACTTATTATCAGCACATTCAAATCTGAATGCATCTATCAGCAATTTTAACAAAATCCAGAGTTCATACTTCACCCATTCAGTGGAGGTTGAAGTGTTCTGCTGCAAATCCAGCAGCCCTTCGTGGATCACATCACATTCTGCAGGTCTCCCAGAGCAGGACTCCGCTGGTCTCTTGTAAGAATTGCTCTGTATGACTCTGCTCAGCAGGTAGATTATCTGGATCATAAGAGGCAGCAGAGAAAAATTACTTTCCATGCTCATTCCCTTCAATGAGACATCCATAGTTGGATTTTCCAAGTACAAAGCCACAGTCAAATAGGTAAAATAAACCAACATAAAATAACTCCGGTCTTTCGATGATGTTAAACTACTTAACTGCAATTTGGTTTTATGGCCACAGTTCTAAATCTGTCAGAGGAAGGAAAATATAGTTTTATTCTGGAGGGGTTACTGTAAAACACAACTTTTCTGATTCGTATACAAAGCAGTCTAGGACACAGTTTCTGTTCAGCTCAGTTCAAGCCCAAGCAGCACTCGATTGATTCAGCTGAGAATTTCAGACAAGGGTCAAAGATAAACCACTGGGTCTTTTCTCAGCATGAGGACGATCCTCATTCATCCTTAAAATCGAGCATTTTAAGAAATGTCTTATAGAGAGAACAAAAAGTGCTTAGAAAGTTCCAATTAGGATTCAGCTGTGCACATCAGCAGTTTTGTTTGCTTGTTTTAACACTCGCAGAGCAGCTCCACCCCAGGTGTGGCTGCAGAACTGCCCCCACTCTCCTGTCTCATCTTGAGCTGCCTTTACACCCCCAGTCCTGTGAACTGTGCCAAAATCCTGAGGCCAAACTTCATCCTGAGCTCACATTCCCTTTGTTCCATACCTGAACACCCACGGAACAAAGCCATCCCTCCTTCCCTGCCTGCACAATGCACAGCAATGCCTGGGACCTGCTGGGTGCCCACCAGCTGGGATTTACGGCAGAGTCTGGGGTTTTGCACAAACCCACCTTCCTTTTATCACCAAGGGACACAGCCTCCAGCTCATAATCCTGCCTCCCGTGGAACACGATGCTGAAGCGCCTCCTCTCAGCGTCCTCGCAGCCTTTGACTTGTGAGAAAGGGAACTGCTTCTTAATAATTCCTTTCTCAATGTTAAAAATGGTCCTGGTGTTGAAATCGAGCTGCAACAGAAAATTCTTCATCACTTGAGGCCATCTTTGTTGAAAGGCAAAGGCAGCATCCCAGTATTACCACGTGAAGGCATTTAGATAAAAGACCAGAATAAACAGAATTTAAAAATGACATTCCACCATCAAGATACTGCCCAGTGTTTCTTTTAGTCACAAAGCAAACAGATATTCCTTGGCAGCTGTGTTTCCACTTCTCTTTTGATGAGTATGCATCAATTTATCACTCTGAAATATTACTTCTTTTGAAATTCTCCTTGTCTCACAAAAGCCAGCGCAGAAACTTCCCCTTCAGCACAGAATAATGGCAGGACCACCTCAGCAGAGATTGAATTCCTCACTCCTTCAATCTCTGCCCCAGCACTGAAATGCAGTGAGGGTGTTTAGAACAGTTCTAAGTTAAAAACTTGTATGTGCAGACCACACAACCAAATGCCCACACTGTGGCCTTTCCCTCTGTCTTGTTGATGGCAGGAAACCCCCAAAGCTGAACTTTTCTCATTATTATCTCTGACTTTTGAAGGCTGCTGGTAATTGGAGAATTGAAATTAAACTAATCCAGATTCCCAGACTGATAACTTCCACATCTACTACACCTCTCTCCATTTTTCCACTTTATGTCTAAACAAATAATCTTTTAATTCCAAAAAACGGTGGATATTGATGGAATTAAGGAGATTAGATTTTGTACAGTTAAGACACAGTAAATAAAAACCACCCTGTAGCATGCATGATTTGGACTTGCTCATTATCAAATTTTGTCCAAACTACAAGAAGTTTTATTGAAATTCAGGAAAAAAAACCATGAAACCTTCGTCCCTGAATTCATGGAAGCAGGAAATCACCATCAGGTGTTGTCGACACAAGTTTGCTTTAATATATTTTTATACACTGCACCAAAAGTGAGGATTTTTAAAGTTACCTGCAAAATTCGTTTCTGCCAGCGGTAGTGTTTATATTTGTAGATAATGAAGTTAAATTGTGACCCAGTTAGCAAATCCTGTGGATCCTGGAAAACAGAACAGGAATCAGCCACACATCCCACGCTGGGATAACGTTTGGCCACCCGAATCCAGCCCTTCTCAGGTGAAATCTCTCTCTGTGAACAGAAACAGCACTGGAGGTTTTGCAGGAGAACTCCACATGGAGATGGATGGAATCATCCTCCTGACCTTTGTTAATCACGTTAACGAAGCTGGGGAGAGAGATTCTTCACAAGGGCATGGATTTACAGGGCAAGGGGGAATGGCTTCACACTGACACAGAGCAGGTTTGGATTAAATATCAGGAAGCAATTCTTTACTGTGAGGGTGGTGAGGCCCTGGAAAAGAGAAGCTGCGGATTCTCCATCCCTGGAAATGTTCCGGGCCAGGCTGGATGGGAACACTGGAGCAACCTGGGATAGTGGGAGGTGCAGGGAGGTGGAACAAGATAAGTTTTAGGACCCTTCCAACCCAAACCATCCCATGATTCTGCAATTGTGTAATTCTGCCCCACATTTATTAACCCAGTACTTGAGGCAGCACTCAGAATAACAACCCTGGTATGGATTCGAACTCCTTAACCCAGGTAATGCCACCAGTGCAGCTGCAGCATTTCCATGGAATATCCATCACACGGGACACAGGCAGCAGCAGCCAGTGGTACCTGTCCTGTTTGGTTTTGAACAGGGCTGTTTGTGATTCCCAAGCTGGGGTTGTATCCTTGACAGCAATCCAGACACGCTCCTCATCCCCTCAGCAGGGCTCTCCAGAACCTCTGACTATATTACAAAATACATCAAAGGAGTGGCCTTACCTTTTCAGCATACACCTCCTTCTGTGCCAAATGCAGGGCTCCTTCGATGCTTACTTCTTTATTTTTCACCATATTCATAATTTTGAGGATTTTTTCCTGGCTTAACTGGGAAAAAAAAGAAAAAAAAAGTCAATCAAATGTTTTTAGATGCTGGTTTTTCATCTGGCTGTGGAGGATACAGAGTGCTCGTGACACAGCCACGGTAGCTGCCATAAAATTACAATTTCATTCATATTTTATGTCCTACTGACAACCTGCCCAGCAAATACAATCTCCCTCTGAAAACCGGTGAAAGTCCACAAGATATCAAATATACAGGGGCTTTTACAACTTTAGAAGATGTGCTGGTACTATCTGGAGATAGAACTGCCAGGGGGAAACCTTTCCGAGTTAGAAACCCTGGCAAGAAGTGAAAACATCAATTTTGCATGGGAGCCTGCCTAATCCTGAGTGCAAAGTCCTGCATACAAGACAACATGAAAGAAAAATCAGGAGCATTTGAAATTTTCGGGGTGAAGAGGGGGCAAACTGCTGTTGGTAGGAGGAGGTGCAGCTGCCACAGGGAATTAGTGAAGCACATGAAAAGCCAGCGTTGCACTTCCCCTTTCTCTCACCAAAACAGGGGGTTGAGCTGCCAACAAACTCAGACACAATTTCTGTCACTCCCGAGCGCAGCAGGTGTGGCTGCAGGGGCAAACAGGAATCAAGCACAGCCAAAAAGCAGGGGAGGCAGCAGGGACGCAGAGCTGCAACTGTCACAGCACTGCCACAGGCTCTGCAGAGGAATAAACTTCCTTTGAGACAGACCACAGAGTCCCCGTGTGTGACATCCATCCCTCAACAGCAGCAGAGCTGAGAATTCGGGAGGAGCCTGGAGGTTTTACAGGCAGAGCTCAGGAACCTGGAATTTTTTTATCCAGACTCCGTCAGTTCCAAGGTCCAGCGTTCCCTGTGCCCTGAGAACGGCTTCACCACCAGGAGAGATCCATCACAGGAAAATCTTGCTTTGCAAGCATTCCTTTTGAACTCTCCAGGTGGACATCCAGGTGCAGAGCCCAGCCCAGGCTGTGCAGGGGCAAGGGAAGGGCAGGAGGCTTGGGAAGGGGCCTCCCCTGCAGCTGGAGATGCTGAGGACCTGCCCTGCTTTTCCTACACCCACCACTCTCCACAGACAGAGCAGCTCCTCTGCTGAACACCCCAGCAATGCAGCACAAGGTCTCTCTCGGAGTCACACAGGATCACTGAGGCTGGGAAAAACCTTCCAGACCCCTGTGTCCAACCTGTGATTGATCCCCACCACGTCCAGTCCTTCCTTGGACACCTCCACCCACCCAAGCTCCCCAGACACCTGGCACAGCTGATGTGACCCATAAAAACAACCAGTCCCACCACAGAGGTCCTGCAAACCCACTTTTCCCAAGCCACACTACACCCAACACCCATTATTTTACCAAATTTCTGCCATCTCAGCCAGTTTGTGGCAGCCACACACTCTGCACGTTTTTACAGCCTCCAAATAAAACTGGCAGCAAAAGAAATATTTTGTTTTTAAAGCCCTGGAATTTTCAATGCTACTATAAAGGTAACTTATGGCACAGCTCCCAGCTGCAGCAGAAATGGGAACAGTGAGGAAAGGGGGAAAGCAGCCTGATAATTCATTCACAGAAGGTTCCTACAATGACCTCCCTGCTCGCTGCTGGAATTTTAAATGGCCACATATTCACACCTCACATGCACTGGGCAGGATTAGATCTTAACAAGACAATTCCCCACCGAACAGGCTCTGCGTGAGTAAACAAGAATATGGATATATCTGAATTGAAAAATAGTTACCCTAAGGCTAAGCTCTGCCAGCTCCAAACTGCAAGATCCTATTTATTCAGGATAGCAGCTCCTGAGACGAAGTTGGAAAGTATTTTTGCCTACTAGGCCTTCTGGTATGGAGAAAGGTTCAAAGATTTTTTGCAGCATGATGACAATTTTAACCTCATTTTTTCAAATTTAATTTTTTAAAATTTTTTTCTTTTAAAAAAAGTGTAGAAAGGAAGACATTCAACTTAATATACAACTCTTCCTTCTTACCTTCACCAAAGTCTCTTTTAGACTCAAATGAATTTCTGCCCAAGACATGAAAGCAACAGGGAAAATGTCTTAATTTGCTTAATAATGGATGAGGAAAAAAGTGTTTAGAAAAGAGAAACAAATCAGTCTGTGTATTTAAATCCAGGAAGGTTTGTTAGGAAGTCAGACCCCTGACAGAGAATCCATTCCCAAGGAGCACACAAAAGGCACTGCTTGGGGCAGGTTGTTTTTAACAGCACCTTGTTGCTTTACACCTCTCTTAACTCTCTGCACATCTGTAAGCAGGAGGGGAACATTTCCAAAGCCCACAGAGGCAAAAAAGGCATTTTTCAGCTCATGAGAACTGTCAGAATTATTTGTCAGAAGTCTGTCTGGCTCACTGAGGTTGTTGACAGTCAGATGTTTCACGGTATTTTTACTTGCAAACAAGACTCCAGTATCACATCCTGACCTTTATCACTTTGTACCTCTGGGGCTTTTCTCTCAGCATGACACAATTTCTGTAATGTGTTTGTTTTGGTTATATTTTTCGTAAAAAGAAGCAAAATTTGTCATATTATCCACCAAAATGCCACTAAGCCAGTCTGTATTACACTACCTAATAAAATGTGACTGGAGCAACCAAACTGAATGTTTTATAAAAGACTGAATAACAAAACTTAGAAATAAATTAAATTCTTCTATTATAAAGCAGGCACTTTAAGGAAATACATGAGATTGTGTTAATAATGCACTCACTCACCTGCCAGGTTAAAGCAGGTTGTTTAAAACAGATTAAATTTTCATCACCCACCCCAAATTCAGTAGAGCCACACAAGTGATTTGAAAGAATTCACAATTGAAGGAAGAGCGTGGGGCTCCAGACATTCTCTGGAAGGAGAGGTTTTTACATTTTTGGCCCGGTATAAAATGTGTTTAGTGGGGAGAGAGGAGATTTCTGGCTCGTTCTGGGGCAGCTGCCAACACTGCCCTGCACATGACCCCTCCCAGGCCTTCCTGCCTCTCCCCATCTCCTCAGCACAGTCCCACAGAAGGCCCTAAAAGGACCCTCTAGAGGGTTTTGCATGGAGTCTCCACACTGTGAAAATATTGCTGGAACGACCCCAGATCTTCCAAGACCCAGTGAAGAAAAAAGGGTTAAAGCCACATCATCCAAGTCATTCTTGAGCAGGGCAGAGGGGAACACACAGGACGTGGGGCACTGCTCAAGGATAAAACACCAAATGTGTTCCTCTGGCTCTTCTTCCTGACTCTCACCCTGCAATAAACACTGGTTCACTCCCCCAGAGGGTCACAGGATGGCTCTGACTCCTGTGCAGCCACCTGAGCTCCCTGGGCTTCTCCAGGGGACAATCCACCCCTGCAGACCTGTCTTGTCACCTGAGAACCCTTTCCCTGCACTGCCTGCAGAGGAACTGGAGCTACGTGGCTTTTGCCCAGCTTCTTCTTATTCCTTGGACCATCCTACGTGAATCCTAACAATAGGACAGCAATGCAATGCAAAAATGCTCCTGGGATGTGTGCACGTGCACCCATGGAGACACAGAGCAGGAAATGTGGCTCCTCAGCCCCACACACGACCACAGCTGTCACAAACACCGGCATGACTGGGTGAGACATCACTCCAGGCTCCCCTAGGAGGAGACCACAGCTCATCTGCCCCCAGCTCTATCATTTCCTGAGACAACAAAGTCCAGTCATGCAGAAATCCTGCTCCCTGCACCAAAGAGGAGCAATTTTGATGCAGTTCTAGTCAAGGTTTTCATTGTTAAGCATTCCTTACACTTGTCCTGATTAAAGATTAAACATCCTCATCTGCTCCCTGCAAGCAGCGAGAGACAGCAGCTCCTGGCTGTGCAAGATGCAGAGGGAAGGTGGGACTGGGAGGGCTTGTTCCAAATCCTCTGCCCTCCACAGCAGCATCTCCCTCCTGGCACTTCCATGCTCCAAGGATAAGGGGCTCAGCCTGAGAGGAAAGGATCAGGTAAGGGTTCATTGTGGCTTTACAGGGCTCTCATTAATTTTGGGGCATAAATCTGACTGAACTTCACTCTGCCCGCATGCTGAGCATGTCATTTAGGTGATTTTAAAAACAGACACAATCTGGATTGCCTTAAAGCTCCATCTTGGTGTTATCAACTTCCATCTCCTAATTTGTTCACTTCCACCAGGTTTGAACTTGGCCCAAAACGTGCTGAGTGCTCCCATACATTTCCAGGGGAGTGGCTGTCTCCTAGGACTGGGGTATCTGAAAGGCCTTCACTTTTAATTTACATGAAATATCAATCCAGGTGACTGATGTGTGTTTTTGTGTGGCAATACCACCTTTTGTAGCCAGGCCTAGAGACAGACCAATATTATTTGTCAAACAGAGCTGCTATTCATCAAATAAATTATCCATCTGTAATAATGTTTTGCATTATTTTTTCAGATCCATATCTGGCTGAATAGTATCTGTCAACATTTATTCAAAGAAGAAGGTATTCATCAAACAGCATCTTGATTTCCTTGAAAACACTGCAAATTCTGCCACTTCCAGAAGGAGCTGGAGGAGCCCAAAGATATTTTAATGTAATTTATTTCTTGTTGATAAAAAGGTATGGAGTGATTGATTACAACAACATAAAAAAATCTCAAAGAGCTATTCTCAAAAATACCAGGATATAAACTGGTGCCCAGTGACATGTCCATAGCACAGCTACAATACCAACCATTTTAACTATTTTCAGTACTGAAAACATCACCACACTGAGGAACCTCAAAGCCTTGACATTTCTTAAAATTCCCTCTGAAAAACTGACACTTTCTAGGTCTCACATGAGGCAAGCACTTCAGATTTTCCCTCAATTACCAGCAGGGACCCTCCTGCTCCTCCAAGATCTGAGAACTCGTCAGGAAATAGCACTTGGAAAGAAATTTCACTGTGGAAACTCAGGATAAATTGAATGGTGCTGCTTGCACAGGAGACTGACTTCATTCTGTGCTGTTCACTGGTTCATCAGTGATCTGCTCAAGGACGGGAGATTATGTTCATTAATTTTGCAGATTTTGACGGGCAGGTGGAAGCAACAGTGAGGGGGCTTCAAATTCCAAACAACCTTGACAAATGAGAGCAGCAATAATCTATAATTCAGCAAGCAGGGGGGAAAAAAAAATCAGGATGCTCAGCAGGAACTGCCAGCTTCACAAGCACTGGCTGAAGAACACATTTTTTGCAGAAAAACCCCAGAAGTTTGAGCAGCTGGCACAATGACAGCAGTTCCCAACATGGTGCTGTTGCAATAAAAGGGAATTTCCCTCGGGGAGATTCCAGACAGCAGCAAAACACAGAGTGCTCAGCACTGACAAAGGATTCTGCTGGAACAGGGCAGGAAGTTTTCCATGCCTCCAGAAAGGAGTTGGAGGAGTCCAGCTCAGGACAATGAGAGCACTCAGAGCTTTGGGAAAATGGGATTTACAAGGGAAGGGAGGAAGGGTTGGGATTTCAGAGCCTGGGGCAGGCACAGGCTGCAGGTTCAGAAACAGCTGCTGCCAAAAGGGAAGGAGCAGGCGGCTCCCTGTGTGGTGGGGTAAGGAGAAATACGGGATAAATTACAGCAAAAGAGGTTCTGCTGAGATGTTTGGAAAACATAAGGATAACACTGAGCCATGCAGGGAAAATTAAGGAGTCTCTCACCACTAAACATCCTTAAGAAGAATTTAATGAATGCTTTGTGCCATATCTAACCTGCTCCTTGTTGGACCCACATTTTGCACACTCATTTTGCACTTTCATTCAGTCCAAGCCTGCAAAGAACTGAAGGTTTCACTGCTTTTCCAGAGGAAAGAGGCAGTCAGAGATTTAAAAACTTTGGAAAACTCCATCCAGCCTAGGCACTTCTATTTCCAAGGCAGAGAGGCTCCATGGAAATCTCTCCTTCAGGAGCCATGTGCTGCTTTATCAGAACCAGCCTCAGCACCACCACAGCCTGTGGCCTGAGTATTTTAAATTAGAGTTGATTTCAAAACAATATTTAAGTGTGAACTTACCCAGCAATTTCTTGGTGTACTGAGGTATAATTTAAATGCTCTGCTACAAAATAGACTGAAATAAAATAAAGAAGGTGGCTCATACAGGAGCATTTCAGTTTGCTACTAAAATAATAACTTTCTATGCCTTTTGCTATGGTAATTAAAATAATCCACAGTGATAAGAAGTATCAAGGATTATCATATTTGCTTATTAACATGGTAGTCAAATTAATCTTGTGAATAAACAAAGATTGCTGGGCTACTTAACAGTGACATCTAATTATTTTGGAGAAAAACATGCATCCTTCTGCTCACGATCTCATCTTGTGCCCTCATGTCTTGTAACAGAAAGATTCATATCAAGCAAGAACTGGGCTGCTAAAATTATTAAATGCTGAACAGGAGATTTCATTATGCTGGAGGTTTATTAAATCACATTAACACCTGCTAAGCAAAAAGTATGAAGTGCAGCAGAGAAAGCAGCACTGATTTCATGCACGTTTAACTGAGGATCCAGGGTCTCCATGAGTTTCACATTAATTAGCTGGAACATTTAATGAACAAACCCTTAAATCATGTTCTAATCAAAATATGGACTAAGAGCTTACTAAAAAGAAAACCCAGCGAGCAGCCATCTGCTGGTGTAACATTTCTGACCTGACTTTTCCTTTCCCCAGGATTCTGGTTTGCTAATAAATCATCCTAGCAAAACATTGAGGTAAATTTCTCCTTAGCCATCTCCTCCTAAACTCCAGCAGATTTAGCATGTATTATCCTTGTCAGTATAATGGTTTTGTTCTGTTCTGAATACTTGCCTATAAAAGCACACCACGTTTTCCAAACAGGGGCAGATTCCTCAGGATCAGCTACCTGGACATCAGTTTAAGCGGGGCCCTAAAGTCAGAAAATAATTTCTGTTCAAAAAAAGGCTTGGGAATATCCACTGTGCTCCCAGTTTCAGGAATGTGGGCAATATTGAGAATTAAACAAGACACATGGAGCTCCAAATGCCTCAGGAGCAAGAAATTTAACGGAGGGGCTTCACCTTTGTCTGGGTGATGAAGAAGACACCTCAGGATGTGCTTCATCCCTGTCCCTCAGGCTACCAGAGCTGCTGCCAAGGCTGGGGGCACATTCATGAATATACATATCAGAAAATATGGAATCATTTGGCCTCATTTAAATGGAATTGATCCCTTGGTAAGTATACAGTGAAAATCCACTTTAAGCTACCTCAGAAAAGACCAGGGAAATAAAAAAAAAAAGGGGGGAAAAAAATCAATCACCTAAGAGAGGTGGCCTTTAAGAAAAAGTCTAATGAAAATTGTAGGGGAAATCTATGGGGATAAAGTGCTTTAAAGCAGTTGATTAAAGTAAAGCAGGGTGGAAAAGCAAAAGGTCTGACAGCCATTCCACCTTGCACCGTGATCTTATCGGCTCTCAGAAGACTCAGATGAAAAGCCCCAGAAAGACATAGAGTCAACTTTCAAAAGGAGTTCACAAGAAGTTTAAAACACATTTTTCTCAGGCACGGTTTCGCTGTGTGGGGGTATTTTGGTGCTCGTACAAGCCGGGCTTTGTGCACGTGCCTCGCTGCAGGCCTGGGGGAGTGAAAGTCAGTGAAAAGTGGCACCATCTAGTCGTGGTTTCCTGTTTGCTGGTTCTCATTCACGTAAAGCCCTTTCTGGTAGCAAACATTTGGTTGTTTCCACATCTGTGCTGCCCCCGACCTGCCCAGCAGTACAAGAGGGAAGATGAGAGACTCGGAAGCTGCCATTGGTGCCTGTGCGTCTGTGCCAAGCCAAAAACGCACGAGCCGCGGGCAGCAGGGAAAGGGAAAACCCTTCCAGGGCTGGGTTTGTGCCTTTCCAACCCCTCCGGCATCAACAGCTTCTCCAAAGAGACCCCAGCACCTCAGCACCGCCCAAGCCTGGCCTAGCAAAAGCCTGGCCTAGCAAAAGCCCGGCCATGCACACAGGGCAGGACCTCCCCAGCCCCCACACTCTGCCAGCCAGGAGCAGTGCCAGGTAAGAGCTGCAATTATTACACCTCAGGTGCTGTTCCTTGAGGAGGAGCAATTATAACTGTCAAGCTCAAGAATTCAGTTTTTGGATCACCTGTCACTGCCCTGCCCAAAAACCTTGCCAGGCCCGGGGGGCTGGTGCTGTGTGGAGCTAACCGGAGGCAGCCCCTGCCCTTTTTCCCCTGTGACCATCCAAAGACCAATAAATAGGTTTTCCTCCTCATCTGTGTGATTGCTCTGGGGTTTTCCAGAGCCTGGCCTAGCAAATCTCTCATATTTGAGGGACAAGGGGAACCGTGCAAACAGGGCAGGACCTCCCCAGCCCTCACACTTTGCCAGCCAGGAGAACTCCGACCCTGCACGCAGCACAATCCTTCTTTCCCCGAATTGCTCTTTTCCCTCTGCCAATCCCATCAGCTGTCCCAGTCAGAGAGGAGCTTCCCACTGCTCAATTCTCCAGGTAGCAGACTTCCAAACATGCAAATATGGAAACAAGCAGAAGGCTACAAGTCTCTGTGTGTGGCAGGCACTCAGAGAAATCCACAGTGCTGCAAGCTGATGGATATTCAGTTCTGGCATATCAATCACCTCAGATTCCAGTAGGATTATCAAAAGACTGCTTTTGCCTATAATATAAAGCACTTTTTCTCCCCTCCAATTACCTTATGGAAATTTTTAGCACAGATAATATACAGTGTTAATAAATCCTCTCTAGCATGGCAAGAGAAAGACTGATTTTCTCTCCTTGTATCAGGAAAACTTCGCACGTTTCAACTTTCTCAAGAAGAAAGCACAGAAAAATATTGTCTCCTACACATCTTCTGCAAACACTCTCTGATATATGAGACCAGTCTGAGCTCATATCACATAATAGTCCATTACATCAAACAACCTACTGAAAATTCCTTGCCAATAAAGCACAAAGTCATTCCCAGTTTCTGACAAACCATCTCCAGCTACGCACAACAAGCAGCACTTCCACGCAAGCCATAACACTTTCTGCCTTTACCTGTGAAAAAGTGTCTGGTGTTCTTGTATTATCCATGTCTGGGGAAACTCTGTGTGTTTCATCAGTATCCTACAGGGCTGCAAAGTGCAGTTTTTTCATGAATCACCCCTGCTTCTCCACAGCATGCTGCTCGTTCTCCCTCTCTGCCTCTGTCTCTTATGAAATCTTGCAGCCAATGGCTTTTATTAAGTGTTACTTCCTTTTATGCTGAGAACTGAAAGAAACAATAATGATGCTTTGCTTCCTTGTGGCAGCTCCGTGGAAAGACCAAAAAAATGTAGAAGTTGTTTCTTTGCTTTTCCTGAACTGATATTTATGTTCCAGTGGCTTCCTGAAATCACCGAGCCCTGAATGCTGAAATTATGATTTATTACTATTTATTATGATTTATTGCGTCGCATCTGTCTGAACACCCAGCATATGTTAGTTACCCAAATAAAGTCCATGCTAAATGTAAGGAAGTTTGCCTGAGGAGCTGCAAACACAGAGTTCCATTTTCCCAGCAGTGTTTTTATGCACAGCAGCAATTTTTAACACATCTCCAAACTCCAGCATGGATATCTGCAAATTGGATGGGAGCACCAAGGCACCTGCAGCTTAATGCACAAGACTCCTCTAAAGATAAACAGCATTTTAAACTTTTTCTTTGCTGTTTGTACTGGAGGAGAGAATTGTGATTAGGAGAGGAGATTACCAGCAAAGCATTGCTGAAATCAAACCCCAGCCCTGGCAAAAACTGTTCAGCAGCTGCAGGGAAAACACACCTTGGCTTCCCCACCTTTATATGGTGACTCCTGCAGCATCACAAACCCACGTCAAAATCAATCTGGAGACTGAAAGTTCTGAAGAGACACAGCTGGAAGGTGAACTCTTCATATGCTGAAATTTCTTCTCCTCCAAGCAGAGGCAGAAGGGAAAATCAAAAGCTCTGAAGTGTTACCTGCAAAGCAGAGGTTTTTAAGAAGCAACAGGAATTGAAAACATTTGGGGTTGATAAGAGAACTCCTTCCTCTGCTGCTCTAAAAGCAGCTTTTTAATAGCAACAGCACAGGAAGTTGAGGAGGTCAGGGCAGAGCAGGTGCCACTGGATCACTCTCAGCCCCCACGCCCACAGGTACAAATCCCACCCATCAGTGCCAGAGCTCTGGAGTGAGAAGTGGGAGAAAAGGGACCAGGAATGAACTCTCCCAGATCACTTGAGGCACTGGAAACTAAATGGAAGGTCAATATATGCTAATATAAACAGGACTTAATCATTTGAACTGATTAAAAGTAAGCTTTGAAGGAGTGTTAGCTCAACGTAGCCAATAACGTAACAGGGCCTGACTAAATCCAGGTCCTCTAACGAAATATTTAATAAAAGATTGTCTTTCAATGCCCTCAGTTCTGACTGCTCTATGTCCAGCGTGACGGATGGAAAGTTTTCACTAAACCGGAAAAATCAATCATGGGAAACGTGTTTCTTTGCCAGCTATCTGAAGCCATTTGGTTAAAATAAAATAGCAACTAATTCACTCAGAATTGCATTTCTAGTACTGGCCTATTCCCCCTAAGAATCCTCAGCCCTCGAGGAACTACGATTTTCTTTTTAAATTAAAGAATCCCAAGGAACTTCTCTTTATAACATGATTATAGCAGCACAGAACATTTCAGAACAGGAAAATGACAGGTTTCTTTCACAAAGGCTCTGCAGAGATAGGAGATGATCTTTTCCCCTCCGCTGCCTGGAGAGCAGCACGTTCTGCAGGGCTACAGAGTCTGGGAGAAAGCAGTTAATCAGAATAGAGCTCAATTGCTACTCTTGGAGAAAACATTTCCAATTAATCTGAAGCTGTTAATTACACCTTCCTTTAATAAAGGCTCTGGTGTAATTTCCTTTTTTTGCTCTCAGTGAATCAATTCCAACATATGCCAGAATCATGAGCTGCAGCAAACACACAGAAAATTCCCTGCTGGAATAAACCACCCTCCAGGGGGGATGAAAATTATGGGGGAAAGGGCTTGGAATCAACATGGGAGAACAGGAACTCTTTGTGCACTGTCTGAACAAAGCACGAGGGAAATGTTTTGGACCAGCAGTGCAAGTTTTGCTGCAGAAAAAACATCAACAACGCTGTCCAGCCTGGCCTTGGGCACTGCCAGGGATCCAGGGGCAGCCACAGCTGCTCTGGGCACCCTGTGCCAGGGCCTGCCCACCCTCACAGGGAACAATTCCTTCCCAATAGCCCATCCAGCCCTGCCCTCTGGCAGTTTGAAGCCATTCCCTGTGTCCTGTCCCTCCATCACTTGGAAATTGTCTCTCTCCATCTTTCCTGAAGCTCCTTCAGTCCCTGCAAGGCCACAGTGAGGTCACCCCAAAGCTTCTCCAGGCTGAACGATCCCAATTCTCTCCTTAAACCTTATGGGTTTTAGGCTAAAAAGACTGGATTCTCTCAGATTTACTCACAGAGATTCTGAACACCTTTTCCCAAACTTCCTTCCAGCCACGGGCTGTGAACATCCATTCCAGCCTCCTGGTTTCTGGTATCTCACAGCCCTGGGAGTGACCGCACAGCCAGAAATCAAATTCTCTGCCTGCTTTCTGAAATTCTGAACCCCAAAGGGTTTTCCAACCGCATATTGTGGATAACCACGTGTGACCTCATTGTTTTGTGCTTTTTGTGGAAGTTAAAGAAAACCCCAAACCTATGACCAGTATGTTTTCAATCAACCTAAATATGTGTTTAACAGGCAAAAGTCTCTTTTTCATTTCAATGAAGAATATTCCTAAAACTTTTCATACCTAAGAAATAGATATCATGAAATAAGTTATTTCAGGTTAGAAAAATGAGAGCTGAATTAAATACTCTTTAAATAAATAAATACAGCATGAACTTCATAGGCACATTTTTGCCTCTCACTCAAGCATGAATGTTCCAGCAGGGCTGGAATGCTCTCACAGAGTATTTCAGAGTTGGAAAACAAAGCCTTTCCCTGAAAACTCGCTTCACCTGAAAATTACTGCCTAAACCTGTTTTATAAAAGGGCTCTTTCTTTTTTTCCCTGTGGAATGGTGCTGAAACAGAGCAAGTCAGAGCTCCTCGTGACTTCATGGGGCTTTGACCTCAGCATTCCTCCTCATTTCACATGATGGGGATCCCAACAAGATCTGAACCAAAACCAACCAGACAAAAATAAAGAAACCCTGTTCCAGGGGGTTTTGCTTTTTCTGTCTCCTCAGTGCTTATCTAGCACAGAAATTGATGGTATTGCAAATTCCAGCTGTTTCCATTTGGCCTAATTTTGGTTCTGGTTTAAAGCAAGGAAAATATTGATGCACAACAGCTTGTGCTGCACTGAACTGGAAGATGCATTAAATGCAATGGGGGGGACAAAAGGAGGTTGTATGAGAACAGAAGATGAGTAATTTAAAATTAAAACTTCAGACAAATGAGTCTGTGAAAGTAAATTCAGGTCGAGGGTGACATCTAGTGATGCTCAGCACAAACTCTGCCCATTTGTGCAGCACCCTCACTCATGCAGAAAATTTAAACTTTCGCTCTGTTTCACCAGACACGCCACAAAAGAAATATTTTCCCATAAAATGTGAGTTTAAGATTGTTTTCAGGTAATATGAGTTAATTTTTTAATTAATTCATTATTTTGAATGCACAGTAGGAGAATCCAGAAAAGACAAAAAAAAAAAAAAAATAAAGGTAGGAACTTGGAGGTAGAGGAAATACATCTGCCCATTACAATGCAGGAGTTGGTACACGAGGTCTGAGTGATGGAAGTGCCGTTTTTTGGCTTCTTTTCTTATTCTTCACTTTTTTGTGCAATACATCTGCAAAGCACAGTGGCAGCTTGATACATAAATAAAGCAAATCAGTTATTAGCAACAGAGCTATTATTAATTCCCTTGTGACTTGATCATGCACAAACTACTCAGCTGTTGAATTCTGAACAACAAAAATGTTCCCAGCAGCTTCCTGCCTTTGCCAGTGGTTCATGGTCAGCATCCAGGAGAGGAAAGGGACAGCCCACATGTTGCTAAAAATAACAATTCTTCATCAACCTGAGCAATCTCCTCTGAGCTTCTCACTGTGTGCAACAAACAGTAATAGAGGAAGTCATGGAATAACAGAATCCCCTGGGTAGGAAAAAACCTTAAAGCTCATCTCATTCCACGCCCTGCCATGGGCAGGGACACCTTCCACTAGCCCAGGTTGCTGCCAGCCCTGTCCAACCTGGCCTTGGACACTTCCAGGAAAAGGCAAAGCATCACTGCACCAATTCATAATTGAATTAATTTTTCAACTGCTTAAAACACATTCCATGCAGAAGTCTCACCCTCAGAATCTCCCTGGTGATCCCACCTTGTTCATTCTGATGCTGCACCCCAAAGTTGAGAAGTTAAACCCACACTATTCCAACGCCCAGAGGAAGTGACAGCTCCACAGATCTGCTCCTCTGTGACACAAGGTGGCACCAGACACTGCCTTAATTCCAGGCTATTAAAAAGTGGATCATAAAGCAAAACCTTTGAAGAGTTTGTGGG
Source organism: Dicrurus megarhynchus (assembly GCA_013399195.1). Lineage (NCBI taxonomy): Eukaryota > Metazoa > Chordata > Aves > Passeriformes > Dicruridae > Dicrurus > Dicrurus megarhynchus. The sequence continues at coordinate 42,822 of VXAD01004078.1, read as the reverse complement.
TTTAACTGAGAGGAGTCAGAAAACCACAGACTCTCCAGGGGCTGTGCCCAGGGAATGGCTCCTGGGAATGGCTGGGCACAGCAGGGACAAGTGGCAAGTGCTGAAAGGTTTGAAACAGCAAGGAATTGGCTGTGGAATCAAAAAGAGAGCTAAAGCAATCCTGAGGGAGGCTGGATCATCTTCTGAAAGCTGGGAAACAGCAGCACCCTTTAATGAGGCACACAGCAGGTACAGAATCAGGGTCCTCTGTAGTCCAGGATGGTCTTTTCCTCCTGGAAAGAGGCACAGGGATGCCTCTTCTCCTGTAACCGCAATCTGAAACGTCAATCCTTTCATCAATCAAAACAGATATTCCGGTTTTGGCAAACCAAATATTAAAAAAAAAAATTAAATTACAAAATATTAAAAAAGATGACAGGAGATTGCAGCTGCCTCCTCCCCTTCTCCTTATTTGTCTGGTCTTGACACCACAGCCTGGGACAGCTGTGGTCCAGTCCCCTCCTCTGTTTTCAGTCTTGGGCAGCAAGAGAAGAACAAAGCAAAGGGTTCCCCACACAGCCACTGTGTCCCAGGCCAGCGGTGTCACTGAAGCTCCTCATCCATCTGTGCCCCTGCACAGGGAATTCTACTGCAGGCCACAGTCAGGAGTGTTGCAAGCACAAAGTCCAAGCACTCCCCCAAATCCTCACCCTTTTTACACCCAGGGGTGTAATTTAAAGCCCAAGCAAGGCACTGAATCACCCAAACTTCAGCAAGCACGTTTGCAGGGCCATCTTTTCCGAAGCTGAGACACAGAGAACACCAGCCAGCTTCCCTCGATGCTGGCTCCGAAAACGACTGCCAGAATTGCTGTTCAAAGGAGGAAATCCACGGAAATAAACCTTGCCTTTGGGCAGCCCTCCTGGCCCAGTGGCTGGAAGGGCATCCCCAGGGAAAGAGCCCTGAGGGCACAGTCCTGGGTGCCTGCAGCAGCCACAAGACACTGAAATGGGCTAAACTGAGTCCCTGCCCTGGCAATGCTCCCTCCAGGAGGAGTTCATCATCATCCTCTCTTTTGCAATGTAGGGAGCACTCAGCTGCACTCTCTCCTGTGTTATTACTCGGAGCTGTTCTTAGGAAACCTCAGCCACCAATGTTTGCCAGCGGCGGGGTGGTACTGAGAGCTTTTTGAAACTCCAGCCTCAGCTTCAGGGAGTTTTTCATCACCAGGCTCTCTGCTAAGGAATGGGAAGAGCAGGGGGAGTCTGCACAGCTTGGCTGTGTTCACTCCTCCCTTCCCATTTCACAGGGAAATTAAGGAAGAGATTTCCAGAAAAATACCTGCCCTGCTACAGAGGAGAAAACATGAGGCTCAGATCCCAGGCTGAATGAGCTCCCTGCTCTGCTTTTTGTGGAGTGAGAGGGAAAAGGAGAACTACACTGAGGGGGGAAAAAACCAAACCCTGTCTTGTAGTTAAGACTTAGGAATGAGGTGCCCTGGCTTCGAATCTCAGCTCCCCACTGCAAAGTGCTAAAAGCAGTATTTTATGCTCTGACACCTAATTAGCCAGAGAAGGAACAATAACCCACGAGGCAGGGGGTGAATTTACAGCAGTGCCAGGTCTCTGGACACCCTGTTAGCACAGAGTCTCCCCAGACCTCCCACACAAGCCTTTCAAGCTGGCAAGGCTCAAATAAAGAAAATCCCTAGTAATATCATCTCTAGATGTTGTACCTAGACACATCTATTACACATTTATAAAAAAAATTATTAATAACTAATACACAGAAGATAATAATAGAGCACAGATTCAAAAAGGGGATTCAGGAGGAGTAGGAGGGGATTGAAGGTTCACTCTGCCCCTCTGCAATAGTTTGTGGAGCAGTGACACAAAACCCTTCTGGGAACGAGGGAGCTCCTCAGGTCAGGCTTGATTGCCTGGAGGTTCTGGCACCTGCGTCCCCCAAGGCGCTGGCCTGGAAGAGCAAGGCTGCAAAACATTTTGGGAAGTTTCTAAGCAGCCACAAAAGTGTGAAATCAGCTGCAATTCCATTATTTCTGCCCTCAGAAGCGGTGCAGGATGAGTGACAGATGTAACCTTGTCATGCCAAGCCCTTTTCTTGTCAAGACTATATTCAGAGCAAACAAAACCTTAAACCTCAGCTTCTGCTTTTGTGCCAGATAGGAAAATGTGCTATTCAGAAACATCTAACTATAGATTATTATTAAATTCAAAGATGTGTAAATAACCTTGTACACTTCAACTGAGAAGAAAAAGAAGGAAACAAATGGTATGAGTAACTAGCTGTCACTTCTGCTTTCCATAATAAATTCATACAAGATTACATGAATCACGTTGGCTTTCCAAATCTGTTTTGCTTTCTAAATCAAGATGGTTCTGTTCCTGACAGAAAATATTCTATATTGACACTCTGTAGTCTGACATTACTCACAACAGCTGGATCACATTGCAAACTGCAGAACCTGGAAAAGGGAACCTCTCTAGCCCTGAAGAGCATTTAAATCCCATTTTACTGTTGAGAAGCAACATTTCAGAGGGCAGCAAATTCCTGGTTATCCCCAAACCATAATAACTAATTAAAGATTGCCTTGTTCTGTTCTTGAAGTTATTTGCAAAAACAATGCAGATAAAAGCACTGAAGTTGGAACTTTTAATAACCACAGGGCAGCATCTTCCAAACACAAAAAGAATAGAACAGGAAACCCTTGGAAAAAAATAGGAAGGCAGAAGTTAGACCTAACTGGTAAATAAAATTAAAGGATAGAGTCTGGTTGTGGGGCTTTTTTCTGTCCTGCTTGTCTGCAAAGCAGCAACACTGGACTGCAAGTACTGCAACAGACAGAGGCACTTTAACATCAGCAGAACAATTTGTCCCCATATCCATCCATCCACAGCACCTGACAGCTCAGAAAAATCCTCTTTAAAGCTCGCCAGCCTCCAAAGCCTTACAGTTCTCTCTGGTCCAGGAGTGAGGTCAGCAGCAGCAGCAATCAGGTTGGAAAAGGCCAAGTGCACCCATCCCTCAGCGCCAGCACCAAAGGGCAGTGAGATTTGTGAGGCTTCCAGGGAGATGGGGAAGATATTCCAGGGATATTTGGCCCTGATGGAGCTGAAGAGCAGAATGCAGCTGGCTCAATCACGTCTGCTTGTCTCTCACTCTGTAAATGAGAGGACAAAACTGACACTGAGCATTATTAGTCTAAAGCACTTAAAATCCCTTTAACATGAAAAGCACCTGCAGGTGCTGGGAAGTGTTTTGCAATCAGGTCTGCTTTGTCTCCTTTTACCCAGGGATGAGAAGGAAAATCGTCCAAAATGTCCCAAAGTTGAGTCAGTTTAAATTAACCCTTTAACTGGCTGAAATTATAGAAATCCTCATCTGAAAGCCCCCTCATTGCAATCACGATTTCGTGTTCCTTCTCCTCACTAATCACAGTTTGGCAGGCTGCCTCCTCACTTGCAGTGCTGGTGCTTTTGCTCCAGCCAGGATTGAAGGAAAATTCATCCTAACATAACATCCTAAAGGATGCAAACTCCTGGTGCTTGGCTTCAGCAGGGATTCAGTTGGGTCAGGTGAGGATTTACTCTTCCAGTCTGAAAATCTCTGCCAGCAACGTGGTGCAAACATATTGAACTTCCACTGGCCACAGCTGATGTCAGATTCATTCTTGCCTCAGACTAGAAAATAACATTATTAGCTCTGGGCATGACTGGGAGCTGTAGGAACTACAACTGCTTGGAAGAAGACCATGGAAATCTTTCCATTATTACATCTGATACCTGATATTGCAAGTGATCCTGAAGCCTGTGACTCTGACAGGACTAAAATTGCTCTTGGAAAGCTGTTGCCTCAAGACATTGAAGAAAAATACAGCATTTCAGTAGACAGAACTTAATCACCTGTGTCTCTATTTTGGTTTCATCACATGCCAGGTTCTTGTGAGGCTCCTAATTCCAGATTTTTTTGAGTTTTATAATAATAAATTACAAATAATTTTATAATATTTTATATATTTTATAATAATTTTATATAATCCTAGAAAACGCCCCAAAGTGTGTTTCTGCTATTTTTAATAACCAGTGATCTCTCCATGTTTCAGTGAAAAGTAGCAAACAGGTTTTTTCTGGAATTAAGTCAATAGTCAAGCAGTTCATGTTGTACATCCCTGTGCTGAATCAGATCTGAAGTTTCATTTATTTTGTCAAGTATTCCATTGTCAAAAAGTTAAACTCTACTGAGGCAGCTCCTGAGCACCCAGCAGCTCTGCAGGTCAGCAGAGCGCTGAGCAGCCACCGTGAAGTGCCCAGGTGATGAATCCCGCCCGTGTTTACAGATATTCCCAGTCAAAGCCCTAATGCATACTCCAGAAATGTGCACAGAATTCAAAACCAGCAGTGCTTGCTTTGCTAAGATAAAATATTTCACCTTTTAAGTCCTTTTCTATAAAGAATAAAACAAAGAAGAGCTCTTCAAGAGTTTTTCGCTCACTGCTTTGGCTACTTGGAAATACAGGACAGTAATAATTCCCTGCTGCATGGGAGAAACCATCTGCTTATTATCCTCTAATTTCCTTTAAAATTTCCACTTTTGTCTGGCAGAAACTCTTGTTGAGAAAGAGTGAAATTGAAGGAAAGTGATATGCATTTATCAGCCATTATCAGCTTAATCTCATGTCAAGCGTTAAAGATTTTTCATTCAACAGCCTCACAGGGGAATTCTCTTAGAAAACTCCATGATGCACATTCAGCAGTAAATGTTACCTTCTCTTTACCTTTCCCTGAAGATTAAATAGTTTCAGTAGTGAAGAAACAACTGAGCAAAAACAGCATTTCAAAAAAAATAAATCAACCTTGCTTTTTAACTGCTTTGTAAAACATGGCAGAGGTTCTTACCTCAGAAAATTGTTCATTTCTGCTGGCAGCTAAAGCAGCCAAGCCTTTGCTTTGCCTTCATCGCAGCCAATATTTCATTAACTGTGCTGACATCCTCTTATTTACAGCTTATTTTTTTTATAAAGGGAGTTATTTTAGGAAAGAACATGAATGAAAGTAATGTAAGAGACATCATAAATCTAATTTCCACATTTAACCCACTGCATCTTTGTGGGCTCCAGGCAGGTTGTCCTGGCATTTTTTTCAAGGGCTGCTCATGATTCTTTTAAAGATCCATCTGCTGTGATTGAAGCACACAAAACTTTCATTGCAGATTCTTGGGCTAGATAACCATTTCAAGTTTGGAGTCTCACTCAGGCAGTGCAGAGATGATGATGGCAGGGCTGTATCCGAGGCTGCTGCTAAAGGAAAGGTCTGGCAGTGCCCAGAGCACTGAAAGCACAGGGCAAAACCCTGACAAATCCAGCTTTGTGCTCGTGAACTCTCTCATCTTTTCTGCCAAAGAAAGGAATGGGAAACAGGTCTTGCACACCCCTGGCAAGGGCACTGATCAGAAGCCCAGAGCACAGAACAGCTCAGAGGCATTTTCCTCTGAACACGCTCTAAAAGGAGGAGGCTGCTGATAAATATTATAAAATCTGTATCTGTTTTAACTTCATTTTAATGGGTTTTTAAGTTATCATTATAGAAGCATGGGGGGGTGTTTTCCTCAGCAGAAACTGTCCTAGTTAAAGAACAGGTTTTACCTGCAGCAGCACACCCAAGGGCTGGTGTTTGCACACAGAACCAGCACGAGTTTTGAAAGTGAGATGCATTCCAGAAGTTTTCTGTTTCTCAGCTGAGTGAGTCCCTGAAGCCCATCTCCAGAACCCACCTCCAGTAAATCACTCTGGAGGCTGAAGAGCTCTTCTGCAGTCAGAATCACACTCTGGGAGGTGAAGTGAAACGAGCATAAAAATCACCCCTTGTCTCTATAAACTTCTGGGGGTGTGAAAACTCCTCATAAGAAACACTCAGAAGGAGGTGATTCTGGAGGCCAAACCCACAGAGATTTCACCTGTTTGATCACCACAGCTATGAGAGCCTGAGTCATGCCAGGTTTTTGAAATACACATTTCCTCTCCTTCTGCAAGGAACAAAACAGGTCAGGGGTTCTGGACTGGAGGCCGAAAGAATAAAATATGGGAAGGAGGTACAATATCCATGATGGGGGGGATGAACAATGGTGTAAGAGATGTTTTCCCTCCCAAGCACCCATTCTCCCCCAACCTCCGGCCCCAGCTGCTGTTGGACTCAAACACGGCAAGAGAGCACAGCCAGAGGTGACAGTTGCATAGCAACTACAGGGACAGCAACCAGCGACTTCTCTCCTTCACACACCAGGGGATGAAAAAACAGCAGGTTTGGGGTTTGAGTCCAGGGAATAAACAAGAACACAGCTGAAGGAGGACTCTGCTCCCTGGGTGTCAAATAAATGTACCCCCACAATGCCTGGAGAGCAGGCTGTGTACGGGAACATTAGTCATGGACTGCAGAGCCTGAGATAAGAGGTGAGGAGGGCACTTCAGTCACTGGTTCAAGCAGAAGGTGACACTTCTGGACATTAACAGAGCTGCAAGCAAACACTCGGGTGTGCCATGAGCTTCCTGACTCACCCTGACCCAGCCAAGCCCAAACATCCCAGCCTTGACTGGTCCTCTCAAGCTGCACTTTTCCTTTGTGGATTCCACTGCCAACAGCCCCGAGCACAGCCCAGGCTGCAGCTTCTTCCCTCAACGCCTCGGGCAAAGAGCTGGGCAGAGCAAAACTTGGGGAATCCACACAGACATCTCCCATCCCTAACTCTCCAACCTTCTCCTCACCGGGTTCTGGTGGAAAGGGGACCTAAACCAAGCTATGATTTCGTTTTATACACCATGGCTTGGAGCAACGCTCTGCTCTCCTATCCATGATGAGTGGACTTCCCTGTCTAGGAGAGCAAGGATAGGAATGTGGGGCATCATTTTGGCAATTTGCCACCCCTCAGGCGCAGTGCAGCATTGCCAGGACACAGATCCACTGCAGCACTGGGGGGATGTGAGAGCAACCTGCCTGCTCTGCACTTCCCCGATCCCAGTCACTACCTGTATCCCTGGACACAGAGCAGGAACTGACAGCTGGGGAAAAGCATCTATTGGATGAAAATACCAAATACATTGTGACGTTTCACATCATGGAGGTTTTCCAGTGCTGAGCAGAGAAATCCCTTTGAAAATAAGGGCTCACATGTTGCTGTCTTTTGTGCAGACACAGCTTCTTCCCCTCTCTGCACAGGCCTCAGAGTCAGTCTGAGTTTGCCATCACACAGGAGGCTCTAGCCCGGTATTTTTAGCACTTAATGGCCAAGCTGACAGTGCCATTAATCCACTTTGGTGTCCAACATTCAATTTCCACTGCAAATTGCACCTCAGTGCAAATGGTAGCTTGTGCTGCCGCCACAAACATTCAGAAACTCATGGTGCAACACATTTACTGACTTCCCATCCCAGCTGAAAGGTGGGGGAGTCTGTGGCTGCCTTTTGAAGCAGTGTGGCACCAAGGGATGGAGCACTCTGGAGTCAACACTTAGAGGAACAACAGAGACACATATGGGCAAGACAGGGCTGGAATGGGAATGGCCCAGCACTCCTGGGAAGTGCTTTAATTGTGGGAGCCCCAAGCAGAAGAGCCCCTCCACCAACAGGAAATGCAGAGCCAAGCCCAGGAGGATGCTGCTCCTCCAGGGTGAGCGGTGCCTTTGGATCCTGTCCTCGCCCTGGGGGGACACGGCCTCCACCTGCCACTTCAGAAGAGAGGACAGAGCTGGCAGGGAGGGACATCTGCCCAGCTTTGCCAAGATGGGCTCCTCCTCACCTGGAAAAACAGCATTTCCAAGGACATTTACAGCCACTGTGCCCAGAAATGACTGCCCTGGTGCACTCCATCGGCCCCAAGAGCTGGCAGGAAGCACTGAGGCTTCTGCACAAAGCAGAGGTTGCTGCTCCAGGCTTGCATCCACACCTGCCACGCTCGGGTGGAGGGAATATCTTTTCCCCACCATGGGATCAGAGGCATGGGAGAGACAGTTTGCTGGTTTAAGATATCTGCTCTAAAATACATCACGGTGAATTTAGGAAGAGACTAATTAAGATTTTTAAAACATTACCTGTGCAACTTGGGCAAGTCCCCAGCTATTTAATCACTTAAAATTACTGTTCTGAATGTTGTCTTTGTAAAACTGTCACCTGGAGGTTTAATTTGAAATTTGTTGCCTCTTGGTATTGAATTATGGGTGCATGATAATAATTCTGTGGGCTCAGAATGAAACTGGGAAAAATTGGTGACTTTTTTTAGCTAACAAACCCACAAGAGAAGCCCCAAACGTTAATCTAAGTGACATTGGTTTTGTTTGTAAAGTACTTCTGCAAAAACATGAGCTGGGAAGAGTTGGGACATCAGCAAGTGCTTCTAAAAAATCAAACGAAGAAAATTGCACCACAGAAGTACAGAATGAATGAAGTGCAAGGAAAATCTACCTTATGCTTGCCTGCTAATATGTGATAAAATGAAAATCTCCTCGGTCCTGCAGAGGTTTAAATGGGCACAGTCCCAGTTAAGACCAGTCCTAGTGGCTACTCGGGGCGCTCAAACGTTCACGGATGCTGTATGAGCATCCTGCCTGCCCCAAACCCTCCCAAGGGCAGGACCCGGCTGCCCGGGACTGGCAGAAAGTTTTACGGGATGAAAACCCCATTTTCCAGAGGAATTTTAGGGCAAATCCGTCCTGCTCGGTATCTGCAGAGGGCGCCAGACAGTTTCGGATGTGCCGGGATGCCGCTCCAGGTGCTCCGGCTGTCACTCACAAAGGTGCTCGCTCTCCAATGGCCAATGCTCTGCTCGCAGGATGAAGTAGGAGTTGGTTTTTGTTTCTTGCATGTATAAATCCCTTAGTTCTCCTCTCCTTTCTTCCCACTGAAATAGCAACAGATGCTTGGCTGAGCTGCAACATGCTGGCAACCCACCTGCCCCTGCAGACGGGAGAACTCCCTGCTTTTAATCACCAGGGGAGCTAAACCCAGCAGTGTCCTGCTGCTGATTCTTCCTTGCAGAGGAAGCTGTCTGCAAGCTTCGAAGCTCACTTGCTTATAAAGGGAAGAGCAGCCTGACATAAAACTCACTGTAAATGCAGATTTTTTGATGTCTGCACTTGTAAAAGTGACTAAAGTCCTGCTTGATCACCCTGTATGCACAGCAGCTCTTGGAAGGACTTGTTTTCCTTTTCCTTTTTTTTCCTCTTTTTAACCTGTGCTCTCTCAGGTCCACAGTGACTGGTGAATTCAGCTCCTTTGCTGACAATGAACACCACACACTTTGCATTCTCATTCCAGCCCATGCTGCTTAACACCACCGAAGACTTCAACGACTCCGTCCTGAACAACAGGAGTGGCGATGGATTTTGCGAGCAGGTCTTCATCAAAGCCGAGGTCTTTTTGACTTTGGGGATCATCAGCCTCCTGGAAAACATCCTTGTCATTCTGGCAGTGCTGAAGAATGGGAACCTGCACTCTCCCATGTATTTCTTCCTCTGCAGCCTGGCCGTGGCAGATATGCTGGTGAGCATGTCCAACGCCCTGGAGACCGTCATGATCGCAATCCTCAGCAACGGCTACCTGATCATCGACGACCACTTCATCCAGCACATGGACAATGTTTTTGACTCAATGATTTGTATTTCTCTGGTAGCCTCCATTTGCAACCTCTTGGTCATAGCCATCGACAGGTACATCACTATTTTCTATGCCCTCCGTTACCACAGCATCATGACGGTGAAGAAAGCCCTGACCCTCATTGTGCTCATTTGGGTGGCTTGCATCATCTGTGGCATCATTTTCATTGCCTACTCGGAGAGCAAAACTGTCATTGTGTGTCTCATCACCATGTTCTTCACCATGCTGCTGCTCATGGCCTCGCTGTACGTGCACATGTTCCTGTTCGCCCGCCTGCACGTCAAGCGCATCGCGGCGCTGCCCGTCGAGGGCGTGCCCCCCCAGCGCACCTGCATGAAGGGCGCTGTCACCATCACCATCCTCCTGGGGGTCTTCATTGTCTGCTGGGCGCCCTTCTTCCTCCACCTCATCCTCATCATCTCCTGCCCCATGAACCCCTACTGCATCTGCTACACCGCGCACTTCAACGCCTACCTGGTGCTCATCATGTGCAACTCGGTCATTGACCCGCTCATTTACGCCTTCAGGAGCCTGGAGATGAGGAAGACTTTCAAAGAAATCGTGTGTTGCTGTTATGGCATGAGTGTGGGACAGTGCGTGCTGTAAACACCTGGCTTTGGGTGGAAAACACATGCCACAGGTGTATAAATATAAATATAAATATGTGTATATTGAGGTACAGAGCAGCTCACTTTAAATGCAGTGCCTGAAGGAAGGGTGCAGGAAAGACAAAAGCCTTCTACATGATGCCTTGTCTCCTACTTTTTAGAGTGAAAACCAGTTTCAACTGAATTGTCTGAAGTTTTTTAAATAGTTATAACGGAAGGAAATCCAGAGTGGCTTACAAAACAGCTTCGAAAACTTACTGGGAAAAATGAATCCTGAAAGGGATTGCCACCTTCTAGAGACTGAGATAATTTTCCCTCTAGCATTCATTTGTGCCTGTTGCTTTATCTCTGTGCCACTGCCAGCAAGTCGGTGTTTTCTAAAAGATTTCTTTAGTAACCTCTGTGGAAAGCTATTTTTCAAAACACCCAACAGGTAACAGCATTGTTCTACACCCACGCCTCCACCTTTGAATGAAAGAATAGATTGACATTTTTGCTCCTTGCCATAAAGCAGCCTGAGCACAATTTTCAAAGGGTGAAAGCAAACATTTCTCTTGCACTGAAATCAGTTATCACTACAGAATCAGTGACAGGGTGACTTCTACAGCTGCCTGATAGGATTGACTCATGTGAAGGCTTTTACATTATTTGTTGTGATATAAGAATATTATAACCTTGAATTTTTAATTATTTTTTTAAAGCTGGAAGGCACTGATCAATGTAGTATTTGCTATGTTCGTAAAAAGTCACAGAAGTCTCCTTTTGATAAATCCTCACTAATGAGACCCACGGATCCGAACACCAGACAGAGCCAAAATACCTTGAATGTAGCTGTGTGTGAAAGCTGCAGGGAGTCATTAGAAACACCCACCTGTAAGTTCAGCACCTGGAAGAAATCAGATGTGTGTGGCAGAGAGGACTTTGTGCATTGAGAAATAAATGTGCTGGGGCAGTCTCTCCTTCCTTCAGCTTTACACTGCACTCAGGGGCTGGATCCTCCTGCCCCAGGAGAGCACCAGGGCTGTTTGCCATCCTTTCTGCTGTCCTTTCCCAACCCCGTGTGTGTCACTGGCATGCAAAGAAGCACCTGCAGCTACAATAGTTCAGTCCTTGCCTCTGCTTTCTGCAAGAATAAACCCTGTGGATGGCCTTCAAACAGCACATTGTCCTTGAGCAAAGGCTGCTGCAGCTTGCACTTGACACAGGCACGGGCAGTGGCACCCACAGTGCCAGGCTGAGAACACTCTGAGCCATCCTAAAGGCTGCCAGCACCTTTCTGGTACCTGCTTTTAGGAGGGGAGGTATCCCCAAACCCTCAGAGTTGTCTGATTCTTTCAAACATCTAAAAGATCTCATTTGACTTAAAACTCTTTTATTTCCCCCCACCTTCTTATTTTGGAGTTGCTGGGTTAATAATAATAATAATAATAATAATACTATTATTATTATCATCATAGTTATTTCTGGGGTTCCCCTCTGCCAGGTGAGAAGCTGTTCCTGCAGCCCAGAGCTCCCCCAGCTCCTGTGCCCCCAGTTCTGCCCCACTCTGGTGCTGGTGTTTCAGTGCCAGTGGCTCCAGACCCAGCCCTGCTGCCCGTGGGGAGTCACATTTCACACTTTGCACATCCTGGCCTCTGTTTGATCCTCAGCATCCGACAGGGAACAGCCCCATTCCCCAATCCTGTGGGCTGTATGGTTTTCCTGGGGCCAAGAACCACCTCTCCCCGTGCTGCAGCCACACTCTGCCCATCAGCACAACCAACCTCACCTTCCCTATTCCTCCTGCCCTCTGATCACACCCTAAATTCCCTGAGTTCTCACTTCCTCCCATAATCACATCCTCCAGGCTTCCCCCTTTCCAACACTCTGTTCCAACACTTACCTAATCCTATAACCCTTAATTTTAAAAAGGCTAAATTAAAAAAAAAGCAAAACCAAGATCACTGTGGAGCAGAACAGGCACAAATGAAAATTCTCCCCATTTCAGGAAGAGACCAAAGAAAATCCCCCCCAACTGGCAAAGCCAAATGCTTTCAGCCTTATCTGTGTGTCACGAATCCCAGCTCAGCAGTCCCAAGGTGTGCTCTGGTAGCCCAGCCTGTCACACTGCGCAGCACGGAGGTGAAATCGGCCTAGGGAACCACGTAACTTTGGTTCTGTGCAAAGACTGTGCCTACCTGCTGTAAAAAGTCTGTGCCTGTTCTCAGCGTTCTGTATTTTACACTCTGGAGCATGGTCTGCCACGATATTCTGTCTCAGGTTGTTGTGGATTTAGCTCTTGTTGTGCCTCATGTCCTACTTCTTTCTCTGATGTCCTACTTTTCTCTCTTTTAAAAGCAATTTAAATGAGACTGATTCATACAGTGCTTTGCCTTTAACCAAAACATACTCTGCTGAATAAAATCTGAAGACAACACTGAGAATCGTGTTTGCTTCTGTCAGAGCACCTACATCACATCAACCCAGTCTGGGGGCTGGCTCACAAAACTAGAAATAGAGTCTAACACTGGGTAAAAGCCTCTTAATTCAGAGAGTCACGGAATGGTTGGGGTTGGAAGGGACCTTTATCACCTTCCACTGTCCACTGCCCCCACTGGCCTGGAACTCTTCACTCTGCCCACAGAGCTCCACGAAAAGGAGGGAAAAAGGAAAAACCAGATTTTCAGCCCCATGTGCAAACACAACTGAAAGAGAATCCATAAAATCCCTCAAAGATCTCTCACCCCTTCTGGCACCAGGCTCCCCACAGGTTATCCAGGAGGTGGGGAGTGGGTTTGTTCAGGTCCACATTCTCAGCTCTAAGCCCAGGTTTGGAATTCTGTGGTGCACAGAGCCAGGACTGTGGGATCTCAACAAGCCTGGCCCTGATGGGAAGGGAAAGAGGGGCTGAGCCCCATAAGAGCAGTTAGTGAGTGAATACTCACAGCTGCAGGCCCAGGTGGGAAGGGAAATGGGAGGAAAGGAAAAGGGAAAAGGGAAAAGGGGAAAAGGGAAAGGGGAAAAGGGAAAAGGGGAAAGGGAAAAGGGGAAAAGGGGAAAGGGGAAAAGGGAAAGGGGAAAAGGGAAAAGGAAGGGAAAGGGAAGAACAGGGCTGCACTGCAATCAGTGGGACAGATCCAACCATTTCGATGAGAGAGGAGCCCTGCAACCAGTGCTCAGCCACCCTTAGGGACAGAACTCCAGCCAGGACTCATCCAAGAGAGCCAAAGCCACCACCAGTGCCCACCCCAGTCTCATTTCCCAGCCTCGTTTCCCTCTGGGTGTGCACACACAGCAACCAAACCCAGCCCAGGCAGGGGCAGGGCATGTTACTTGTAAACCAACATATAAGTTGCTCATAATAAGAAATGTTTCTTCCTTGAGGAGAGTGCTGGGCTGAACAAGATATGTGCAGTTTCCCCCAGATGGTCTAAGAAATGGCAGGCTGAAATAATATCTTTTGCATCTAAAGGTATCATTAATATGGATTTATTGAGTCAGTTTTCCTGCAAGACAATCAAGCAGTTCACAGACACTGTAGGATTACCATTTGCTCAAAGACGTGTTGGGAAATCCTCATATATTTAAGACAAATATTTGAATTCACAGGAGCATGAGTTATCCTGCTAAGTCAACTCAGCACAGCACATTCTGCAAATTACAGACAGATTTGTTTCTTCCACATTAAATTCAGCACTGTGCAGGCAATTTTCCCATCAATAAGTGTCTAAATATTTTATAATTGACAGCATTTGTATTAATGGGCAAGTAACCGAGTCCAGGCACAGAATTTTGCAGTCAAACAAGGTCATTATTAATGCCATTAGTACAAACACCTTCATTATTTTTCACTGAAATAAGATGATTCTATTTGCTGAGGCCTTTGTGGGGACCAGGGTTTGTTGTTTGGTGGCTGCACCTAAAACCATTTATTTGGAAGGAATCCACAAAGGAATGGGGCTTCACAAGAGACACAAAAACCCCTTTGCTGTTTGCAGCCCAGTCTCAGTTCCACACCCCTGGGACAGCACAGGAGACACCAGGGGAGCTGGGCACTGAGAGCCAGCAGGGACACAGCAACTGTTCCACACCTCCCTGGCCCCACATCCATAGGCAAAACCCACTCACATGGGATGATTCAAGTCTTCAAACTGAAATAGAGGAGGGTTAGGTGGGATATTGGGAAGGAATTGTTCCCTGTGAGGGAGGGGAGGCCCTGGCACAGGGAGCCCAGAGCAGCTGTGGCTGCCCCTGGATCCCTGGGTCAGGTTGGATGGGGCTTGGAGCAGCCTGGGACAGTGGGAGGTGTCCCTGCCCATGGCAGGGGTGGCGCTGGATGGGCTTTAGGGTCCCTCCCAGCCCAAACCATGCCATGACCTCATAGCCCTGCCTGCAGCAAGGAGTCCTAACACACCATGAGCTGATTCTGTCAGCGAAATGCAGATTTTCCTCACCACCAGGGTCAACACCTCTAAGAAAACATCAGGTAAAAAGAGGCAAGAGAGAGCTGGATGGCAGCCAGAGTCTGACCAGCTGTGCAAAACAGCACTGGCTGCAGGTAGGGATGTCTGAGCTGTGGGAGAGGGCCAGGTCTGAGGGTGAATATCTTTGGTGCCAATCAGGAGACGAGAAGTGTGAAATCAAGAGTCTGCAACTAATTAGGACAGAATTCATCCTAGCTCCTGTCTGATTTCACAAAGCCTACATGCTACTCCTGCCTTCAGTCTTTAAGACCAAAGTACCTCTTCACAAAACACTTGTCTCTCAAAATGAGTCTGAGCTTATTCTTCACTTGGGCAAAACACCAGACCTTGTACTTGTAGCCTTTTATTGCCTCCACATACAGTCAATTACATGTTACTTGTGAAGAGATTTGCCTTTACTAATCTTAAAATTGTACAGCATGTACTTGGAAAGGTCTAAATCTAAATCAAGGACTCGTAATTTCAAGTTTTGAAATGGTACAGGAACAGTAAATAAATGTAATCTTTCATTTTCAAATTTCTCTGCATGAAAGGAACTGAGGTGGGTTTGGGAATCCAAGACTTTTGGCAAAACAAAACAGAAAGGAGGCAGGACCAAACATGAGGCAGTAAATTTATCTTTAAGAAATTAGTTAATGCATCTGCATATCCAACTTGATGTACAAAAATTAAACCAAACACTGCACTACTGTCATCACAAAGTGAGCTGCATTATCTTCTGTTTATGTAACAGACCATCTATTTCTTCTGAAGGACAACTGTCTGTCTCAGGACCAAAACAGTGAAAGCAGGGGCTATTTAAAAGCACAAATCAAGGGAAAATACCTACTCTTACATTATGCTGTGGCCTGAACATTCAGTTCCAGGGGAAGGGAACAGCAAAAATGGGCAGAATGCCCATCAGTGAACACCAAAGCAGTGTTAAAACAGATCTTTTTAAAAGCAGAATCAGCTACAAGTCTCTAAAATCAAATCTCCTCTCAAGTTTGTTGAAGTTCACGAGGACACCACGCTGCTGCCTGTGCCACCGCTCACAGCAGGCACCCAAAAATGGGACTGGAAGGGGCTGCTTTGGTTATTTGGCTGCCACTCTGTGCCCCCTCACCAGCCATGCCCAGAGCTTTGGGCAGTCTCTCAGCTCTCACCCTTCTCCTCTGCACCCCTCTGTTGTTACTCAGATGAAACTCGACAGATAAATGATTCCCCCCATTCCCTAAGTACCCTTTGACAGTGCTTCCCTGTTTAATGCCAGGATGAAGTCGAAAAAACCCCAATAATCCATGTGTACACGTGGCACAAACCTGCCATTCCATAAACAAACCTCCAACTGTGTGGCTCCAGTCCAGTTGCTGGAGTGTCATTACTACTCCCCAAAAAAATGCAGATGTGTGCCCAGGAGGAGCTCTGAGCAAATCCACTTTGAAGAGTCCAGAATTAAACACTTAAAATCAACTCAGGTAAATGCAATCAGCCAGTATCAGCCCACAGTGGATTCTTCACGAAATCAAAGGAGTTCCCTTTGATTAAAATGAGAAGCAGCAGAAAAATGTGCACTGAGAATGTTGAATTAGGAATTGTGTGTATTTGTAGACAAAGGAACAGTTGCACATTTCAGTGGAAAAAAGCTTTTACTAATGAGCAATCGTTCTCTTCTGCTACCAGCATTTAGATCAAAAACCACAGGGGTTTTGCTTTTCACTAAGCAAGAGAAGTTGAAACTGAAATTATATTCATCTGAGAACAGGTACAAGTGGACTTGTGGGTGTAATAACAGTGCAAACATTGTTTCCATCACTGATTCATGGAATTCAGCCTTATTGTGGATGATCTGATGTGCAATTTGATAAGTCTATCATATTGTTATTGCCCAAAATCCATATATTCTTTTGTTCTTAAGACAAATCTCTTTAAAATAGGAACCAGCCATGTCATAAATTCTGTTACAAAGATAATAACTACTAAATCCTGAGTTTTAAATCGTAAACTGGAAGAAAGGGACTGACATTGCAAACAAGCACATTATCATAGGACAGTACATTTTCACCAAGAGATAAAAGATTGTAGTTCTTTCTTTTTCAGAATTCCTACGAGTGGGTAGTAAGCAGGTACAAAACCTATTGAAATTAAACCAGGCATACATGAAATCAGACAGGGCACACATAAGTGGCCAAATATTCTTTTTAAAAACCAATTCACCAAGCAGAAAAAAACCACGATGTTCTCCGAGTTTCAATTCCTTGCTTTCTTCTCCCATAGCCTATTACTCTCCCTTGGTTTGGATTCGATTTCTACCTTCTCTGGCTGTTTATTTTGCAGTTTCACCAGGAGCTGACACATCACTGTGACTTCTCCTTGTAAAGGGTTTTGTGTCCTGTATTAAAATACCTCCTTTGCTGGCTGACAGAAAAAGCTGCAGCAGCTGCACCTCCCGTGCTCAGCTCCTTCCAGAGGTAAGCACAGAAAGGAGACAAGGGAACATTTGCCTCCACCCTGCTCTCTTAGCAAGAACTTTATATTATTTTATCCAGCCTCCGGTTGGTTTGATGGGAATCAGTCCCAACCACTGCTCATTCCCAAAAGGAAAACCTCCAGAAGATACCTGAAAGTTTTGCCCTGTGGCTTTGGCCTCTCTATTTTGGTATTGTTAATTTGTCTTAGCTCAAAATAGATTGTACTTGTAAGGGTTAAATGATAAATAAGCCAATAATCCTTTAAAACTTAAAATACATTGAAAGCACCCAAGACCAAATAACAAATTTCAATAACGAATAACAACTTTTTTTTGTTCAAATAACAAAAAATGTTCTAACAGGTATCTAAATTCTTGATAGCACAAGCACAGTGAAAATCAATACTCCCCCTCAAAACGAAACTCATTATTTCTCAGACAGGGTGGATTTTAAATATCATCTTTTGACCTAAGTGCAGCTCCTTACCAGAATCTAAGAGCTGTTAAATTACTGACGGGCTGGATATAGAAGAAATATTCAAGCCCAGCTCAATTACTGTGTGAAGAGCAATATGTGAAGAGGTGTTGGATATCCTACAGGGCACCTCAGGTTTGCTTTGCTGTAGGAAAATTGGAGAAAAGGCTTTGCTTTCCTCTGGTTGCTTCCCTACAGACCAGAATGGGACTTAAGTGATCCCATGGACAGAAGCATCGCTTGCATCCCTCCCTGCTGGTGCCCCCCTCCCAAAGGAACAGGAATTCTCATTTAGCCCCCAAAACCTGCTGCTCAGGAGTTTTCATCCTGGAAGGGGAGATATTAGAAAATATGTAGGGGACCCCACGTCTTTATCAAAGTCAAGCAATGAAAGCAGAAGAGTTGGCAGGGAGGATATTTAGTCCAGGGAACAGCATTTTCCAGATTGCAACAGCCAAGAGACAGCTCAGGGAACAGAATTCCCTGGGAGGGCTGGAGCTATGTGACAGTTTTGTGCTTTGTTTTCTTAAGTGCTGTCCCTTTGCAAGTTCTCCTTAATGAAAAATTATTCAGCTATCCTGAAGTAATACTTTCCTTTTAATGGGATAATTACCACCAATTTGTTGTCTAACTGCTGATCAGAAAAGGCCAATAACTTCTGAGGCACGTGCACAAATACTGCTATTTAGAAAATCAAATCACTGATGGACTGCCCCCTTCCTTGCTTTGCTGGGAGCTGCGATGAGCAGGACATGCAACACAAGGTTTGATATTACTTTTTCTGAAGAGACCAGTACATTAAGACAGCTCTGTAAATGGTGAGCGAGAGCCCTGCGTGATCAAAACCACCACATCAAAGAACTTGGAGTAATCAGATATTCTGAATAAAGGCAAAGATGGAATGAACTAAGAACGCAGCTCCCACATTGAAGCAGCAATGAATACAAGGTCATTAAGCCATCTGCATAATCAGTGAGCATGTGTTAAAAGCAAGAAGTAATTTCTGCAGGGGAGAAAAGTCTAGAAAAAAGCCATTTCTGATTGAAAAGTTGTAATTGTTCCCAAAAAACTGCTTAGCACAATCATATTAACGCTGTAATAAATAGATTTCAAACACAATTTTGTTTCCTTTGTGAATCCAGTAGTGCCTTGTCCAGTGTGTTGGAAGCCGGATAATCACACCCACTTTGGCTGTACATTCATGGGCTCTAAGCAGCCAAAATGGGCATTTTCACATCCTGCAATTAGTAGCTCACAGTAAAAAACAGCAGCTTGTCAAGAACTTTCCAGTCACCGTGAGTTACAGATGTATTGATACATATTTATATATATTTATATGTGCATTTATACCTGCGTATGTACAGGCCAGATTTCATTTTCCTTACGAACCTACACTTGGAATTAGTGGCTGACTATCCACAGAAAATCTGGAATTAACTGGGTTTTGCAGTCACGTTTGTTCCTTGCACGTATGAAAGTGGTTTTTGTTTGTGTCGTTTTAATGAGAATTTAAGCACCCTCAGTTCTGCTGCCTTACACCCAGCTAGTTTCAATTAAAATGTGGAAAACAAATAAGATCCACACATTTACAAGGGTCACTTGAAGACAAACTGGCACAAAGCAATTTATAATTTACTCAGGAAGATGAACACTGCCTGCTTCTGGAGAAGGAGAACTTCCAAAGGGACAGCATTTAAGAAAAATTCTGGACAGAAGTTTAACCTCAGTGATTCTCTTCTAGATGCTCTATCAACTTAATCCAACCTTATGAGTCTTATCTTATTTTGTGAACTACAAAACACAGCTGGAGAAATTGGATGGAGAAATTAGAAAACAAAGATGACTCTTTTTTTTAATTATTATTTTTCTCCCTTAAAATTCCTCTGCTTATTTAAAGACATTTAGAGACATGCTGGGGCCAAATTTAAGGCTAAGAAAACTGGGATAAAGATAAAAGAATTGGGATTGTTCAGTCTGGAGAGAAGAAGCTTTGGGGTGACCTCATTGTGGCCTTCCAGTGCTTGAAGGAGCTGCAGGAGAGATGGAGAGAGAGAGGATTTCCAAGGAATGGAGAGACAGGACAAGGGGGAATGGCTTCCAACTGACAGAGGGGAGGTTTAGGTGGGATATTGGGAAGGAATTGTTCCCAATAGGGTGGGGAAGCCCTGGCACAGGGTGCCCAGAGCAGCTGTGGCTGCCGCTGGATCCCTGGCAGTGCCCAAGGCCAGGTTGGACAGGGTTTGGAGCAGCCTGGGACAGTGGAAGGTGTCCCTGCCCGTGGCACCACAAAACGTGAAGTGCTGAGCACCCCTTGTGCAAATCTATCCAAAGTCTCCTTCCCAATCTGTCTCAGCAGGTCAGCACTCCTGAACCTTTCCCAGCAACATCCTATTTTGGAACAACAAATAAGTGAGAAGCCCTTCGAGGAGTGCAGCACTGCTCCCCAGCAGAGCCCAAACCTGCAGCTCAGATTAAACGAAGCAAATTTTGGCAGCCAGAGGATGCCATCTGCAGAGGGTTTGCACCTCTTGGCCCCAGGTCACCACAATGAGGCCATTTGCAGGTGGTCACCACGGGCAGGTGGACACTGCTCTGCCACCCCAGGAGCAGCAGCAGGAGCAGGAGAGGAGCAGGAGCACGAGAGGAGCACGAGAGGAGCAGGAACAGGAGCAGGAGAGGAGTGGGAAAGGAGCAGGAGAGGAGCAGGAGCAGGAGAGGAGCAGGAGCAGGAGCAGGAGAGGAGTTGGGAGCAGGAGAGGAGAGGAGCAGGAGAGGAACAGGAGAAGAGCAGGAGCAGGAGAGGAGTTGGGAGCAGGAGCAAGAGAGGAGAGGGAGAGGAGCAGGAGAGGAGTGGGAGAGGAGCAGGAGAGGAACAGGAGAGGAGCAGGAGAGGAGCAGGAACAGGAACAGGA